>VYXD01008905.1:194257-230394 GCA_013397195.1 Hylia prasina
TAGAAACTGGAGTTCCCTAACCCATAATTTCACCAAAAAATAAACCTGTCAAAATATATTTTTCCATACTATATATTACTTTATGTACTATAGCAAAAATACCCAAGCCCAACTCCAAATAAAAATTTCTATGGCAAGGTGGAAAAACTCATCTGTGGTTTGAACTTTATCCTTGATTACATAGACATTCTGGAAGTTCACTACTCTTGCAATTACAATTCAGGTCAGTAACCTCAGTTTGTGGAAAAGAATTTGCAATTAAGTGTATTGTTATGATTCCAAAAGTTACATGTTCAGGTTTAAAAGAGATGAAGTCCTAGAACCTGGAGGGATAAACAAAAAAAAAAAAAAAAAAGGAAAAATGCAAACCAAAAAATCCAGCCAAAAAACTAAACAAAGAAAAGAATCCTCAGAGAAACAAAAAATACCAAAACTTGCACTTTTTTTTTTGTTATTGCCGAAGTTGAGTATGAATTACATCACAGTTGCATTCATTTTAGGTATTTAAGAGATCTTTTTAAAACAGAATGAACTAATAAGGGAAAAAATGCCAAGAGAGTGATAAGTACCTCTTTATCAGCCTAACCTGAGATATTGCTTTCATTTGCTCTCCCTTCCTTATTGAGAGTAGTAGGGAACAGCCCTGGTTTGTGCCCAAAATGTCAACGACCCCTAACAGATTATTTGGTAACTGAGAACAGCAAGAACACATCAACAGAGCAACCCAGTCATCTTCCCTGCTGGGGATGCAGATGAATGCTGATATAAAACTGCTTTGGTCCCACTTCACCTGAGCAGCACAGAACAACATTCTCCATTGCATTCATCTCAAGCAAAAACAAAAAGCAAAACCAACAACAACGACAAAAGAAGGGAAGCAGGAGGGAAGGTACAGAAAGAATAGTGGGGAAAGAAAATAAAGGAATTACTCATTCAAACCCATAAAATTCAGGAAGGGACTTGAGGAGAAAAAGTGTGTTGAAAAAAAAATTGGGGCTTGATTGTTTTGGGGTTTTATGTTGTGTGTGCTCCATATGAGACACAACAAGCTTCCCTGACTAAGCAGTGAAATACACTCAAATAATGGGGCAATTTCTTTGTTCAAGTATTATCACTGAGCAACTGTTTTTTTCCTGAAAGGTTCTTCACAGGCTTGCTTTCAGAGCCAGCTTGCAAGGACTCTTCTGCCATCCTTTGATCTTTGCTGACTTCTGAAGTGACAGTGTTAAATATTCTCACACATGAGCTGGATGACAGGGGGAATGGCCAACAGGAAAACTCAGGAAGTCTAACAGGGACATAAGGAAACTTCTGCACCTGGAAGAAAATAACTCCAGGCAGCAGCAAAGCCTGGGGACTGACGAGCTGAAAAGTGGCTGAGCAGTAGAGGCAACTTACATTATTTACATCATAGCAAGTGCCTCTTCCACCTACTATCAGTGAAAAAGCAGGGCTACTTCACACAGTGGCCTCAACTTTTCATTCAATTTCCCAGGCTAAAAATAAGTGCAGTAATCTCATAAGGTGTCAGAAAGAGAATGAATATCAGAAAGAAAATCTGTCACAATACAGAACAGAAGTGACTAGAGCAATACATATCCTTGATTTTCTTCCTCTCTTGAATTCCAAGGCTGGTCATCTGAGCTAGTCAGAACGGGGGACAAAAAGCAACAGCCCAAGAACAACAAAAACAAAGAAATCCAATGATTCATGATGATGAGAGAGATGGTGAACAAGATTCACCAGATGCCAAGTAGCAGACATGCCACATACTTACTTCAAAACAGGAATTTATCCCACTTTATTCTGTTGAAACCATCACTTTAATAACTTATTATTTCTATCAGAGATCCCTCTACACCTCAGAGTGTGCTTTATTCTCAGAGTGTTTAATCAGCATTGATATTTGGAAATAAGACAGGGCTGACCAGTTTGCAGTTCATAAGCTCTACTAGGTTTCGGTAGAAACGCTATACAAATTTCTACACGTATCACACTGAATTTTGCATGCTAGACAGATTGAGCTCATGTTCTGCAAGTTTTCCAAGAAGCAGAACTAGCATCAAAGTAAAAAGTGCCCAGCTTCCTGTTCGCTTTGTAGTAGGTTTGCATTTTCAAGCACAGTGCATAATCATATGTGAAAAAAAATGGATGGAGTCAGCCAGAATTACTTTTGCAAAACAGCAATTTATACATAGAATTTCCACTATAAGGGGAAAGGGGGAAAAAAGGGAAGAGTAAGGAGGGGGTGGAAGGAAAGGGTCTCCTTATTTTTGAAAAATAAAGAAAAAGTACAGCTGAAAACTTCTTAGAATTCATCTCTATGAGATTTTTAGGGTAACTATGCTTGTCTTTATGAAATACATCCTATCAAAAGGAAACAGATGTGGAAGAGCTGGAAAACCACAGACAAAACAAATGGTTAAAATGCAGAGCATAGGTTCTAAATTCTTGCAATTAAAACTGATTTTAAGTGTTCCCCACTGTAAGGACCTGTGTTTTCCTCTTGTTTACAAGCCTAGTAATTTGAAACTTGGACACTACCTACATCTGAATGAGTTCATCTGCCCAGATGAACCAGCACAACCCAAATAAAGTAGCAGATCCAAATGAGTTTAGAGCCACTGGGGACTTTGCCTCATGCTGTGACAATCAGGAAAAGATGTGGTTTTTTTCCCCAATTACCTCTGGAGGCATGACCATGCCACCCTCACAAATACTTTTCCAGGACTGGATGGTGACATTTTTTGTTCGGGTAGAGGCAGCACTGGGGCCTGGCACAATCCCAAGCCCCACAGAGGCCCTGGCCAGTGGGGATGGCAGAGGGATCTCTCCCACCTTCCTGACAGCAGCCAGCAGGGCAGGGAGCTGTGTTTGCCCACAGGCTTTGCAGGTGCCAGTGGAGAGAGCAGAGAGGTGAGAGCTGACAGCTTCTGTCAGGCATGACTGGCCATTCCCCTCCTTCCCTCCCTCTCCCTTCTGTGGGCAGTGGCTGTCTGGTGTTTCACGTGCAGCTCCAGGAGGCAGAGGTGGGAAAAGAGAAAAAGAACAGGTTGATTTTTGTGTAGCACAGTCACTCTAATCAGCCAAGCCTGAAGCACGAGACCCTGGCATTCCCATTTCCAGTTCCCCTCCCATGCAGTTAACTGGGAGCAATCAGCCCCCAGTGCAACCTGCTGCAGATTCAGCTCCCAGGGCTCAAGAGGCAGACATCAGACCATAAGCTGATCTTGTCTGGAGCGTCAGCCACAGAACTCAGAAATTTCCCCCGAGTAAACCCAGCAGGTTTATTCCTTTTATCATAGGGCTTTGCAGCTTCTCAGTCAGGCTCTCAGCTTTAACTTAGGTAGAGAAAAACAACGTGCTTTTTCTTGTTTGGGGAAATATAGACCATCTGAAGCTTTTAAATGGAGTCACACACATTAATCACACTGAGGCAGATGCAGGTCTTAGAAACCTTTTGTATGACTCCTAAAACCAGAAGTTACATGCAAGTGGAGACAGGCTTTTCTAGCACAAAGACATCCATCCAGTTGATGGGCAGCACTCCTCGGAAGTCCCATCCCTTTCAGCTTACTTATATTTCTTTTCATATGTACTGGGCCAAGCCACGTTATTTTGAGCTTCAGTCACCCCTGTCAATTCCTATTCACACAGCTGAGCAGCTCCTTTTAACAGAAGAAAGCTTTGCAGGCCCAGACACAGGCTGAATGTTTAAGAACCAGCCCCTGAGAGCAGCTGAGGAAGCACAGCAATCTCCGGGCCGCGTGCTCAGAACAGGAGCTCACAGAGGAGCAGCCAGAAACGCTCCCCAGGCACCACGGCCACGAGGCAGCGGGAAACTGATGGCACTGGGCAGGCAAAGCCGGACCTGTGCAGCCCTCTGGGAGCACTGGAGGTCAAGTTTCACCAGGAAACCTCTTCTTTGGTTTGGTTGGCTCTTTCTGGAGCTCCCAGTTCCCAGCGAGCTCGCTTCTCAGACCCAAGTCTAGGCGGCCCAAGCCACGTTTACTATATGACATCCTGGCTGCTCTTGCCTCAGGCCTGTTTATATATGTTCCCTTCCTCGCCCAGGCACTCAGACCAATTCCTTTCTCAGTAATGGGACTTCTGAGAGCTTGCTTTCAAGCAGCTAATAAAATTCAAAACAAGGCTTCCTGATTTGTTTCTTTGGTAGGGTATTCCCTGTTCAGCTCCTGCCAAAGCTCCCCTCCCAAGGCAGGCAAAAGTTTCTTCCAAACCATCTTCCTCCCACATATTAATTAAACATTACTCCCAGTTCTTGCAGCAGGCTTGCTTTTCGCTGACCACAAGGTAATTGTAGACAGATTTTCAGCCAAACCTCGTTGCTGGCTTGGGTTTTTTTCCCTCCGCTTAGGGAGTTCAAATTCACAGAGGTTGTGCTGCGTCTACTACATTATAATACATGCAGTACGCTACAAATATTCTGCTAAAACTTCAGCAATATTAACATACATAATTAGGAATCCCTCATATTACCATGTTGTAGAATCAGCAAACAACATGTAATCCAAGGATTTTGGTTTTTGTCTGGTCGTTTTTGCCCGCTAGGTGTTGCAATTAATTATACCAGTGCTTTTTGTTTTGCAAGTATTATTATAGTTAATGATGATTAGTGTAGATAATTTTGTTAGGTTGCTGTTTTCTAGCTTAGGGGTATCACTTGCATTCTAAAGTGTTGATTGTTTCTTATCTAACTTTGAAAATGAGATTAGATGTTTCTTATATTGTCTAACTATGTAGATTTATATGGTAATTTAAAATCTGATAAGCTATGAGTGGCATAGGATTGTGTAATAAAGCAATCACAGCAGTTGACACTTCAGAGAGAATTAAATTGAGTCTTACTTTAAAAGAGAGAGACAAAAACAAAATATGTACCACTACATGCTGGGGACCAGAGTGCTGGGGGAAACATTTAGGGAGAGAGAATCATTCCTTAACTTACAAGCAATGCCCTCATTTTCTCTGCATGACTGGACAGGTGCATCCATTACGTGTTATTTCAGGAGGAAGAATAAAGGAAATAAATGGCCAAATACCAGGAGTTGCCTAGAATGAGACTGACTCGCTGAAGATTTCTGTGATGGGACTTGGATTACAGGCTTCTCCTAATGCAGCCCTCCTTATGTGCTTCTGCAGAGACATGGATGGGAGAATAATAAGGCAGGAGTGACCCCAATCCACTGGATGCAGTTTCTTCTAGAGGAAATTTAAATTTTCCTCTCAGGTGGGGCAAAGAAAAAGTAACCCTTTTGCCTTTAGATTTAAAGGCAGCTTCTAAACCAATACTAGAAATTGAATTATGCATAAGAGCTCTGCACAGAAATACCCTCTTCAGTGCTTATGAAAGAGAAGCAAGAATTGAAACAGATTCTTTTAGGAAAAGATGATGTCCCTGGGGACTGTTAGGGAGGCACATGATTTTGCAGGATGGGAGGCTGCCTGCTGATTTTCTCACAAGAAGTCACATTCTTAGGCCTGTGACTCAGGGTTCTTGTGCTGCAGCTGAAAAGTGGCAGGACCGAAGAGGCTGAAAGTACAATCCAGAACGTGCTAGGAGAAATGTCTGTTTGAACATGGCTTTTGCACACGGCAAACGTGATCTTGGAGCCTCTGAGGGCTACAGCTGCTCTAAACAGGTCAGGGCAGTGCAGTGACACCAGCCCAACTTCCTCTCCAGTGAAGGACACGAATCCGTCTCCTCCCTGATGCTCAGAGCATCAGAGGGAGCTGGCAAAAGTAGTGACCCCTCTCCTGAGTTTCCCTAAGGCACAGCCAAAAGATGTCACTAGGAGGGCAGACTGGTGACTGGAGAGGACACAGTCACAGGACCTCCCCCAGAATCCATAACAGGGGGGACCTAAAAGTTGGCATTAAGATGGTGGAGGAAGGGATGGGCTGTGCCTCATAAAAATGATCTCATTTTTTAGCAAGAAAGAAAAAGAAATGCAGATACTTATGTCAAGTCACTGTGCATTCACGAGCAGCTGAGTCTCAGTCTGAAAAGCAGAGCTGTGATCTACTTGTTTTAGTTATGCAATCCATATTTTATGACCAAATTGTGATCAAACACTATTATCACTATTGTTCTTGCAGATTTTACATCTGAATAGTAGACACTGCAGTGTCATCTGACAGCTGAGCCACAACACAAGACACATCCCTTTCCTGGCTGCACAGCATGAGTGGCTACCTGAAACAAGGGGGATACAGCCCTGGATCAAAGATGATGGTGGAGATCCTTTATTCGGGAGAATTATTATTCTGAGTTAACAAGCCAAGAATGGGGAGCAAAAGACAAAATTCATCTTTGCTTTTAGAATAAAATTTTATGGTATTTCCCACTCTCCTTTTCACTCCTAAAGTCTTATGCATGTCTTGAATAATTTGGAAACGACCTGGAAAATGTAGCTGAACTATGGAGTGCTCCAAGTGTTCTCTACTTGCTTTAACTCAAACAACAATTACCTTAGTATCATAAATGTGTCAAGAGATAAATTAAGAAAAAAAATTGTCTTTTCTCTGCCTGAAAGAGCTTAAATGCTGCAGTGCTGCTGTCCTCAGTTCACAGTTTTGAGGCATGAAAGCTTCTCCTTAACAGCAAGTGCTAACAGAATGTTTTATCAGAGCCCTTACCTCTAACAGCTCAGACCTGCCAGTGACAGACTGGTTAGCAATTTTTTTTTTTTTTTCCTTCTTCTCCTGCACTCTACATCCTCTTGGGCTAGGCTGCTGGCACAACTCTGTTTCTGCTCCCCTAATACCCTTGTCTTTATTCTGCTTTCTTCCTCTGCCCCCCCCACGGTCCACCTGCTGCTCACTGCAGTGAAACCAGCCTCCCACCCTCCCTCCAAAATCCACACTGGCCACAATGAGCCCCTTCCCAGAATACAAAATAAAGAGTGAGCAAAGTAAAAACAATATCCTCCCTCATAGTCCCAAATAAGTCACAAGCATCCAAAAAATAAGAGACTTCTAGCAGAAACCCCAGAGTAAAGAAGTAAATGCTACCCAGAAAGAGATAAGCCTGGACTCTTAAATCACTTAATGCCTTCCCTGAAGTCACAGATCTACTGTGGACTAGAGAAGTCAAATCTAGTCTGCTCCAAGGGATGAAGGGGCACTACAGGCAGGACTCAACTTCCTATCCTGCCCTTTCATCTCCAGCAATCCTTGTTTCTCATCTGACACATCTATGCTATAGACTGCAGTGAATTTAATACCAGAGATTCACGGAGGATTTTTCATTGTCAAACCCACAGCAATGAACAATCCTAACCATTTCTGGAAAATCTTTTTCCATCCCCCTCCATGCCCATCAAACTATCTTAACAGTATTGGTCAAACAAAGCTGCACAAACCCAGTATAAATCAGCTGCTTTGCTCTAATTCAGGCTTGTAACTCTTTAACATTATTGTGCCTTCATACTGCTCTAACTCAGCCAAGCAGCAAGCAGTATCTGTTAGTAAAAAAAGCTTTATTTGTGAGATGCTCCTGGAACATCTCTGCATAACCAAGAGCAAAAACAGTTGCATCCCTTCTTTTGGCAAACAAACAGCCAGGCAAGATCCTTAGCCTAACCAAGGAGTTTGTACTAACACCACATGCTCAAGAATATTCATAATCATGCAAATATCTTTGGCCCATTGACTGAGTCTCTGCAAGTGAACAATTAGTTTCTCCTCTATAAATTTTAATAAGCATAGGGCAGACCATCTATGCTGTAGCTGTTAGCTTTCTCCTCATCTCATTATAACAGAAGAATCCATTTGGCATTTGTCAGCTTTCTCTCTATGTCTTCAGGAGAAAATTGTTCTTGGTGTTCAGCAGCTTCCTTTTTTAATACATTGTCATGAACAAAAGCATGCATTCATTGCTGCTCAGATTTCTCCACAGGACTCGAGAAGAGAAAGTTTTGTTTGTCAGTTGTCATACTTCAGGATATTTTTCATAAGCAAATCACTCACCATTCATCAGCTTTTTGTGGTTCTACTAAAAAAAGGAAGTGCTTGCTCCACTTTTCAACACACAGATGCAACCTCATTATAGGTCCAAGGATGAGAAACTCTAGATGCATAAACTCATAACCAATTAGCATTATGGGGAGATCTTCTGTACTTTGAAACAAATTTTGTGCCAATAGCTAGGGAAAACTTCCCTGTGGTTATTAATTAGAGTGGGTAATTAAGACTATTAATCTTACTGACTTTTTTTCCTTCTAATTCACAGCAATTTACTTAGGAATAAATAACTCTGATCTTTTGGACAATTCTTCCAGCCTTGAACAAGCTATTCCTTTTCAGAAGGACAGTTAAGTGTGGAAAGTGCATTCTATCACTACAAACCACATGTAGCAGAGAGGAACAAAGCCTAATTTGAGAATTTGCATCAAAGACAGCTGAAGTAATTTAAACTTCACCTGCCACAGGTCAGCAGAACCTCCTCACTGCCCCCACATCCACACTTCTCTAATCCCAGGCTAGAAAATATATGACAGGTAACAGGGCAAAAAAAGGAACTCTCCAATTTTGTTGGGGTAGGGAATAATCTGACACATAAGTACACTATGCTTACATCCTTCTATCATTTAGGTCTGCAACAGCTGCATGGGCATGGGGTTCCTGGTGTTATGACAGTGGCTGCCACAGAGCCCTGCTGCCAGTTTTCCAAAAGGTTTATCACTGCCTTGGTTTATGTACCTAAAGGAACATTGCAACAGCCACAGGCAAAACCCCTTTTGCCATCTTCATTTAGCAAAATATCCAATCTGTGATTTCTTTTCTCCCCCCATACAATCCTTGCTCTTCTGTAATGCTTAGCACCTTCCAGAAGCACAGAGAGCACTGTCTGTCAGAGCCAGCTGTTTGCTTCCCACAGCTTCCCAGGAGAGCCCTGAAGGGGGATTTCATTAGCTGGCTCCACATGCAGTAGGCCAGGTGTGGAGAGTGTGTGACAGCAGACACTCACTAAGTGCTTTACCCAGTAATGTAGAGAAACAAATAAAAATCCTACAATAATGCAGATTTTTGAATAGAACTTTATTGCTGTTACTGTACAGGCAGCAGGGCACAGAGACACACAGCTGTGGCTCTGCCATTCCCTGAAAAAGGACCAGGAAACAGGTTTGGACACTGGACCCTGATCATCCAGGCTGGCTCTTTCCTGTCTGGTTTGGGTATCACAGCTACACAGTGCCCAAGTACATCCAGGGATGGAACTCACCCCAGAGGTGATAAAGAGGGCATTCCACAGGACTTGGATTCTTTTCTCCACACAGTTATTTATTAGTGAGAAGGTTAATGACAAAGAAAACCAGACTGCTACAGGTGGATGTGAGAGGAGATGCTTCAGACTGAGAAAGCCCCACAAACTATTTCGTAGCAAAGCAGTCTTGGGGATCCAGAGGAATCCCAGGTCCAAGCACCACCTAAGGACAGAGTTGGCTCATCTGCTTCTGCAGTCTGGACATGAACTGGGGGACACCACACAGCCCTGGGGAGAGGGACCAGTCCCTCCTAGAGCTGTAGCTGCAGTGTGCACTCTCACACACCACCAGGGTGGATGATAATGCCTCACTGTAGATGTGCTTGGTGCTTTACTGATACCATTTCTAAGGCTTTACACTCTGAAAAACATTTAAAGTTTTGAAACACAATCCAAATAGGCCCGAGGCAGACTAATTTTCCTTTCAAGGAGTTATGAATTCATATTTAGGCTCCTTCTTAACAGATCATTTTTGACCCAATGGCCCATGATGGCTCCTTTACATCAAGCTACAGTCTATCAGTCAACTTCTGTTTAGTTCACAGATCATCAGTGCAATGGATTTTAACAGCTGCTCAGGAGCCATTATAGTCTTTCATGTCAATCTGATTGTCAAGGGTGTAAAACAAATGTCAAAAATCTTCAAGAATAATTTTAATTGATATTTACTGACCACACACAAGGAGTAAGCCTTTCTGCCCTAGCTTTTTCTCCAAAGGGTAAAGCCAAAATACCTTGTGACCAGGGAATTAGAGCTGCCAGAACAAATTGGTCAACACAGTAAACATCAGATATATTCTTAAGCTGTAGGAGCTTAACAGCACATTTACTCAATAAATCCCTGCTCTTCCTTTCATTCCTATAAAATAAAATCAGCTAAACTTCAAAAAGAAGTTGAAAAGTTTTTATTAAGACTTCCCATCTGACTTACAAGAGGTCTTTTGTGCACTTAAAATGCAATCCTTAAAACATCATGAATGTATGAAGCCTCAAGAACAACAAAAAAAACCCCCAAACCAAACAAACAAACCCCCAACCCCTCCCAAAAAGTTGTGTTACACAGAGGAACAATTCTTATAGGGCAGAAAAAACCAGTTTGAGGTCAGATCAGATATGTCTTTCAAAGCATGAAATATAAACATGCAAATAAATTAATTACTGGGAAAGAGAAAGCCCTGATGAGTCAACTGAACAAAATAAACCCCAAACTCAAAGTGTAGGCATGAAATTCAGCCTTGAGAAATCACCTAAAGCATTAGTCTCCATTTTCTTTACTAAGAAAAAGAGAGGGAGAGAGGGGGAGAGAGACATTAGGCCAGAGGCTAAAACATTTAAAGGGTTCTATACCTCCTTTTCCTAAGAAAATGACCCAAAAACCCCCCAAAACTTAGATTCATGGCAAGAAGCTACAAATAACCAGTCAACTCTCAGTCTTCTGTAAGTTCAGGGATGAACTCTTGTGAGCAAGGGGAAGTCCATCTGTGCTCCCTAGCAGAGGGAGAGGAAGATGATGAATAATTTGTCCCTTTCAATATTCCTCAGGAGAGTTATATACATTCTATAATACACCTCAAAGAGCAAACAGCTGCTGACTACAAGCCTCAGTTCTTCCACTTCCAGGAAACACTTTTGCACTGAGTGACAAGGCTTTCTTTTTTTTTTTCCCCCTGTCCCAAAGGATTTTGGAGGTGTGTGAAAATGCATTAGCAAAGGAGAGCAGTTACTAAAGCAGCATTCAGGTAAAAGGTAAGCATCCTGTTTCATTCCCTCAGGCAGAGGATGATAGTACATTCTAAATTACTAGATAATAGGAAGTGATACCCTCCACCTCCTCCACACCTCTTCCAGTAGATGCTTATTAAAGAGCAGCCTTATCCAGGAAAGGCTTTGGGAAATGGGACTTGGTGGTTTGCATTCAAACCATCAGTTCTGCTCCATGTGTCATAGGAGGGCTGATCACATCCCCTGAGGTTTCCATTTGCTGGTAAAAGGCAGCTGGATGTCCAGCACGACAACTTTAAGTGGCTATAAAATGCACACCTGGCTCTGTGAAAGAAGGCAACCCTGCCCGTGCACCCACCACAGAGTTCTAGATTATAAACTCAGAGCTGAGGAGAGAATATGCTTAATTCTCAGGTTCATCAGTTATTTGTTTGGTTTAGCCCTCATTTTCTTTGTGTGTAAACAGGAATATTAGAAATTAGAGTCGTTGCTGGGACACAGCATCTCTTGCAGAGAAAGTGAAGACTACTTAGGTAGCAAGGCAAAGTTTTTTAGGGGGGAACTGCAAACTCAGTCAGCATTCTCCAAGGCATTATGTGCATATTTATACCAGTAACTGATATATTGAAATAAAAATAAATACTTAAAGCCAATGCTTTTGCTGGTTTCAAGGTCAGAGTAGATTTTCCCCTCACATTTAGAGAGGAAACTAGGATGATACATTTAAAGCCACTTAGGACTAAGAAAGAACATCAACTCACTTAAAAACATATCACTCAAAAGCAACAAAATATTAACTACTGAAAAGTTTCTGTGTGTTTCCATAAAAAGTTTTCAAAGTGTTTGTTCAAGTAGTTTAATTGCCACACAAGCGTGCCACAAAATTGTTGATCTAGATTAATTGTCCTGTTCCCTTTTAAAATGTCAGAAAAGGAGGGAAGTTCTACATGCAATTTTTTCCTCTGCTGTGTTGATACATTCAGTCTAGGAGGCAAGAGAATAACTCCTTAAACCTTTTGACTGCTCTTCAAGCTTATTCCTGCATAAAACATCACTCATATCTAAAACAACTCCGCTCAGAAATAGAGATCTTCTGAAATGCGGAAATGAATGAAGCAGATTGATCTTTCCAATATCAGATTACAAGAAGAAATAAATAAGAAATAAACAACAGCTGAAGACTGAGTAAAACCTCAGCATTTGCACACCTGTGCACATGTGGATTGAAGCACTGAGCTGCCATTAAATCAGAATAATCAGACACACACATTCACAGAAACCACTGTAAGAAAGCTGCAATGTGTTTTTTGCTTTCAACCCTATGAAATGTGGGTCTTCAAAACTAGCTGAGCTCCTACTTTTTGGCTTGATAGTATTTTGAGAGAGGAACCTTTGTATCCCTACAGAATTAACAGGATCCTCTCACTGTCCCATGTTTACATCCTATTTTCCCCTAAAGGAGCAACTGCCTGGGCGGAATTGAGGAGTTTTGTGCCAGGCATTTGTTCCATGCTGGCCACTGCTCTTGTCAGGCAGGAAGCAGCCTTGATTAAGTTATTTGTATTCCTAAGAGGTTTCCTACTGCCTGGGCTCACTCTGCAGTCCTCTAACCCTGACCAGGAGCAGCTGAACAAGTGACAATAGTTCTGGCTGTTTTGTGCCATGAAGACAGAACGCCTGAATCACCAGCACAGAACACCAGCACACATTTAACTGGTGAAGCCAAAGTTCTGCTGCTCTTTTCATTACTCCAGTGTGCCAGAAAGAGCCCAGCAGGCTTGCAGGGACAGCTCTGGTGCACAATCAGAAATCCTCAACATGATTTTGAGTTCTAAACTCCCACAGGTCACGTGTGTCTGCTGTTCCCTCTTAACTAGCTCTTGGCTTTCTGAGGCATCTCCCAGCTGAAAACATTCCATTAGGGCTTTATAGCATGAATCCATACCCAAATGCATAAAACTTGAGCTGGAGGAGAAAAAGCATCAGAGAAAGTAAGTTTCTCTCTGAATAAATGGAGAGAGGGCCACGTAGTACAAAGGTGCAACGAGACACAGTGTCTGCACAGCTGCCTAGGACTGACTGAAGCTCTTAAAGTTGCCTCTCCAGAATCCCACCTTTCTCTCACTCTTCAGGGCTCCCTGTCCAACTTAGCCAGGTTAAAAACACTTCTGGCTCACCCTATTTCCCTTTTCTGCATCATTGTGGGTAATGAGTGCAACTGAGGAAGGGTCTTTTTAAGTAAAGAAGCAAGCAAAGAACTGCTCAGTGTTCTGATGCAAAGATATAATACAAATGCAGATTTCTCTCTCTCTCATTACTCAGTTTAGGGGTCTACCCTGAGAGAATTTAATCAGAAAAACAAGCAAATATAGTTATTTGATGAAGTAGATAAGTAAGAACACAGTACTTTTACACAGTCCTGTGCTTAACTACTTTGAAAATAATAAAATGCAAAATAACTTCCAAAATGCCTTTACTTTTTCCTTAATCATTCCCTTCTTAAACAGGGAAAATAATGAACAAATATTATTTAAACTCCAAATACATTCAGGACAGTAGCTGTAACCCATTAAAGGAAACTCTAAGGCAGAGAGCAAGATTTAGCAACTGCTAACCATTAAAAACATATTGTTAAGTTTCCATGCAATACTTTTCAAAAGAATTTTCAAATATGCCATTAAGCTCATTATTTCTTAAACATTACAGATATTAGCATCATCATAATACCACCATTCATACATCTTCCTTTTTTCTGTCTATTCCTCTTCTAAACTTGCTGTCCTCTTCAAAGCAAAGTTCTTTTACTTAAAAAACACCCTTCTCCCTTGTCAGCAAAGCACTCTCATTTTCCACCTTCAAATCCCTCCATGTAACCTACATTTCACTGAGATTGACAGTAGTGCTCTAAATGCTGTCAGTATCACACCTTATCTTACAATTTTACTCTTATCCTGTGTATCATATTCTTCTAAAATCAGATTCTAAATTGCTCGGGGCTCTAAGTCGCCTTTCTGCTTTTCTTTATCTTAAATCATTCCAAAGGGCCAAGCTCTTCCCACCCTGACTGGTTAATGTGCAGGAGCTTTGTGGCAGCCAGAAGCAGAGCCAACATTACTGCACCCATGAACTAGGAGCCAGCTGAGCACATGCTATTGCAGCTCCATGTTTTCCACATCAATGGACTGCATCACTGACAAAAAAACAGGCTACGTGGCATTTTGAATGTACATCAAGGTCAGCTGGTGCTGCTCATTTTCAGGAGTGGCTCAACAGAGCTGTGAATCTGTTTTAATTCATTTCACAGAACATAAAATTGAAAATTTTAAAAAAATGTGGTGACTTTTAATTATGATTTTTCACATTGTTAATTCCTTAAAATTATACAATGAGCTGAAAAGTACAAATGATAATCATGAAATCCCAACAGCAAAGCATCTAAGTGAGGCAAGTGAACAGAGATCATGGAAAACAAGATGCTCTCTGATAAATTGGGGGTGCACACCAATATTACAGCAGCAGAGTATATAGCAAGGACTACACATTCAATGGCCAAATTATAACATGGATATCATCAGAAAAAAAAAAATCTACCTTCATGTTAATTGTGATAGAATGTTAAGCTTTTTAATAAAGGAGAAAAACCTTTTTTTCATGATAATTATATGGATTTAATGGAAACTCTCCCTGTCAAAATATTAAACCCAACTCACCCCAGGAGTCCTGACCATCTAAAACATACATCTTTCTCTACTCCTTTTGAAGTAGCAGTATATACCAGTGAGCTTTCTAATTGACTTTTTCTAAAATATAGAAAGCCTTCATAAACATAAAATGAGCCAATTTAAAACCTTGATGGTCTTTGTACTGAAGTGCTGATGAGATAAAAAGCACATCTGAATTACAGAAAGCACTGGCTTTTAGAAAAGGTACCTCTAAGAAATTATTAAAACAATTTTTGCTTAGTGATCTTCTAAGCCAAGGAGAGAAAAGCCATTTTACACAGGCTTATTTTCTCCATCAGCCAAGGTATCACAGGGGCCTTGGTCTGCTTTTGTAGCTGGGGCACAGGAGCAAGAGCAGCTTTTGAACACTGCAGTCTTGTCATCATTGCAACATGAGACACTCAGGCTCATTGCAAGTGGCAATAGCAACATGGCTCCCAAAATATCCTCCTGGGGGAATGGCAGGGGCCCTGTGGTGCATGGGTGGAGCTCCTTCTCTTTTGTCCTGTTCTTAATCCAGTGCTGCTGGGGATTGGTGTGTAACCCTAGGAGGACCCCAGGCCAGAGAGGTGAGAATTGTGTGACACTGAGGTGCCACAGGTCAAGCAGGAATCAAAATCTGCTTTTCATAAATTGGAACTGACAGGAAAGAACCCATTGTTTGGCATCAAAGGAAAAATACGTGCCTAAGAACAAATTAAAAAATGCAGGCCATCATTTCTTTCAGCTGAAAGACATGGCAGAGGTGATAAAAGACAGAAATATAATTGGGGCATGCTGTTTGAGAGAGAGAGTAGCTGGAATGCTGAGCACAGATGCCTCAAAGCCACTGGGCACTACAGTGTCCCAGCAGCCCACTGCTGGGCAAGCTGAGCACACACAGGGCAGTTCCTGGCTCTCTGCTCAGCTCAGACTCACAGGAGGTTTAAAGCCCTGACCCCTCAAGGACTGCAAGCTCTGAATCCCAAATTTATCTACAGCCACACTCTGGCACAGATGTAGATACTCTACAGACACAGATTATCAGCCCAGCTGAGGGTGCGCCGGAAAACCTCGAGTGTGAGAATACTGGGAGATCCTGGAAGCTGGTCCAAAACCACAGACCTGTTACCCTTCTCCTACAGAATCCAACAGCTGTAAAGGATGCCTTGTGAAGTGTCCAAAGCACAGATCAAGGTCTGAAGCTCCATGTGGCCTTGTGATTACTTTGCTTTCCTGTGCTCATCTGCTCTTTTTAACCACATACTCCAAGCAAAGCTTCACTTCTACAGCACAGAGCTCCTTGCTGTACTGGGGAGACATGAAGCTGCAAAGACAATCAATAGCAATACTGTAGCACGGCACAGAGGCAAGGAAAAAAAACTAATCCAGACAATAAATCTGAAATGAAAAGTTACTGATCCTAAAAGAGAAAGTAAGTCAGGAAAGTTACACTTTAACATTCTCTTTGATCTGCATATGAATTGTATATTTAATTTGCTTAAGCTTGAAAAAGGTGGACAAGGAAGAGAAGAAATTTTTATGAGGAAAATGGTTTCACAGCAAACCAACTTTGTTTGAGACTTCTGCAAAGGCATTAATTTATATATTATAAATCTATATTCGATACCTTTCCCACAGTGCAATATAAAGTGAAGCAAAAAAAACCCTTAAATCATCACATTGTACAGGAGATGTCTCACTAAAGGTAAAAGCCTTTTGAATAAGAAAAAATTTGGACCTTATTACTGAAAAATTTACACTCAACATTTGCTAGGTATTTATGACTTTTGGAACAAACAGGTAAAGTATGTGAGAGATGGAACAATAATGATGTCAGCTTCTTGAGAGATACTGAAAAATGCTGAAAAGCAATAGATTTGCATAGTGCTGTCCAGAGGATTTTCAATGCCACACTGAGACAGCAGCTCCACAAACAGCCTGCAGGCCAGAGGATTTGCATGTCTGTCTAGGAAGGCACTGGGGTGACCCCATTTTATTGCCTGCACCCAAGCCTGTGCCACAGAGCTTTGGGGTTGATAAAGGGATTTAAAAACGATAAATCCCTCCAGCTTCTCCAGCTCTCCAATCTCTCACACAGCCTGGCAACACCACATTTCTCTCTGTGTCACCACTGGCCCCAGGCACAGGTCAGCATCCCAAGAGAGGTTGGCTTTCTGCCCTAGAGACTGAGAAGGCACCACAGAGGGTTTGTGCTTTCTCCTGGCCAGTTCCCTTCACCTTGGCTGGCTCCTCAGGTGGGAGAAATGAGGTGTGCTGAGGAATGGGCCACCCACAGTGGGGCAGGCCACTGACATCATCCCAGAATTGTGCACCAGCTACCTGCAGAGCACGGCAGAAGCATTAATTGACTGCACCTGGGGTGCTCAGCCCCCTTTTACTGCGCATCTTTACAGAGGAAATGACCAACCAACCTGATCTTGTCAACTGTTTTGCCAAATATCCCTTCTGTGGCCTAATGCCAGCACAAATGCTGCTATGGACATTAGAGAGGTATAATTTGATCCTCAAAGCCCCTTGATCCCTTTCCCTCCTTCAGCCTTGCAGATAAAGAGTGCATCATGAGGTGCATTGTATGCAGCTTTGTCAGAGGAGGTAGTAAAAGCTGGTCCCATGGTCACATTAAATGTCCCTGGGTACCTCTTGTTAGAAGAGAATAAGGACTTTTTTGTGCTTTCTCCAGCCAGCTCTCCTCCCAGGGTGATGTACTAAGTACCTGCCAGCTGTTTTGCATTTGGCAGAGGGAGCTGAATGCTTTTTTTTAAATGCAATGAAGGCCACTACATACATGTAAGATATTAAATTCAAAGACAAACAGGCACTTCTTTGATGGAGAGATGAGAGTCTGTGAGGCAGAGACGGGTTAATAAATGTGAAAATGAATCTTCTAAGGATAATGTGCCACTGTCAAATAGCAAAACAGCTGAAGCACCGTCCTGACATCTCCTCAGGACACATGATATTCTCATAAAACGTGGGCAGGGGAGAGACTTTTGATGTCTGGCCCTACCATTTATATTTTTAGAAGGCTGCACAACAATACCCTGACACCCTGAGGTATCTAAAGGTTCAACAGTCCTGTACAGTAGGTTCTGCCTCCTTTCCAAGGCACACAAATCCATAAACCTTCACTGACCTGTAGTGTCTGTATGCTCCTGCCTGCAGCCCTTTTTTTCTGCTGTGTTAGAAAGCCTGACGAGACTGCTTATTGAATTTCTTCCTTTCAACATCAAAGATACCAGCCATGCTCTCCAATTATTTAATAGATTCTGCTACAGTGGAGATCACTGATTCATTTTCACCAGAGATATCCAGTCATTGTAAAGAGCAATTATATATAATAACACCCTAGCTGTTCTCAAACATTCTTTTATCAAACACATAGTCCAGTGATTACCAAGATGGGCAATAATCTGATATTGATAATAAAACAATGTCTTTGGTGTTAGCTTTACCAGACTATCAGTGGCTTTGCTCTGCAGACCCCAGCACACAAAATGTAGCAACAATGTTTGGACTGCCTTCTGCTTTAACTGTTAAATATTTATTTCATGGTCATGCTCTTTAAGCCTCTCAGAAAGGTGCCTCTGATTCAGCTTTTTGCTGCATGGCAGTGCTGTCTGAGGAAATGACACAGGGAGACAGGAGATGCTGACTTCTAAAGCCAGTTCTGTTGCTGGGCAGCCTGGAGCAAGATGCTTTGTCTCAGTCTCCCCAGCTGTAGAAATGCTCCTACTTAACTGTGCACTGGGGATGAGGATCAATTTGTTAATGGCTGTGCATTAGCACTGTGCACAGCTCTATGAACATACATGCCCTAAAAATACTAACCCTTTTTGCCCTTCTTCACAGATGACCTTCCAGACCAACAGATTAAACTATTCCTTTTCTAAAACTTTTCCTGAAATAAAAACCTCGGTGGTAGATACTTACTGAGCCTCGTCTCTCTGTGGCTCTAAGCTGGCAAGTCCCCAACTTGAAGTAAAAACTTTTTCTAACCCTTCCTTTTACCACTGTGATAAAGCCAGTAGCAAAATTACAGCAGTGAGGTTCACAGTGTTCAGCTGACCCTGAAGCATAAATTGTGAAGAGCAAAATGAGAGCATCCACCTTCTCCAGACTCATTCTGAGCCCGACCAGCTGACAAAGGCTGTAGTGATGAGGACAATCACTGTCTTGAGCAGATGCTATATCCCCATCGATGGATGGCAGAGGAATGTGTAAAGTTCCCTGCCTTAGAAAACTATGATGTCCCACAGGCAGTTCTCATGCATTAAAAAAAAATCCTTATTTTAGCTAGACAGCACAATCCACTATCTTTCATTTCTTATCCTTTCTCACTTGTAGGACTACATTAGACACAAGTTTCCCTTGGCATGTTCTCCTTTTCTGCCTTACAAATCACCTTCAGGCCAGCTGTGGCCACTTGCCTGTTAGGCAGGACAGGAGCACTGCTCCTGCTGCAGCAGGGATTGCAGCCACCACAGAGCCTGCCCACAGCAAATCCTGGGGACCACACTGCACAAGGATGACATGCTTATGCATGAAATAAATTTACATAAGGCACTTCAACTGCCTAGAGCACGTTTCATTCATTCCACC
The DNA here is from genome assembly GCA_013397195.1 of Hylia prasina. NCBI lineage: Eukaryota > Metazoa > Chordata > Aves > Passeriformes > Sylviidae > Hylia > Hylia prasina. The sequence goes on from VYXD01008905.1 coordinate 213,593, forward strand.
CCCTGGATATGGAAACTGCTGGACATCTCTTTTCAGAATTTACCAGGCTGAAGCCTCAAAGAGATGAGTTGACTGAAAGGCAGCAAATACACACAGAGGGTAAAGAATGAGCACGTTCCTGGGAAGGGAGGGAGGGTGGGTGCATTTATTCTGCCACAGGAGCCCAGATCTTGCACTCAGACCAGAGCCCCACACGATCTGCCTGCCTCTATCCTCTGGCTTTAGGCTGAAGCAGGTCCAACATGCCAGGAAGCCACAGCAGGGGGGGAGGCTGACTCATCCTATTCTGCCTCAAATCAGCAAGAGTTGTGGTGAGGTATTCAAAACCACAATGTGGCTGTGCAATTTTGTTTACAGAATTGAATCCCACAGAACAAGGAGACCATAGGTGTGAGCAGGAGACACCAATCCCTGTGTGGGGACTTTTTGTGGGGTAAGAGACTCTGCAGTGCTCCAGGAGAAACACTCCTCTGCTCCATCACCCCGAGTTTCAGCAAAGTAACTGGCCTAGTTTGCCTCTTACTGTTGACTGCTCCAGCTCTGACTTATGATTGGAATTCATACCCTGCAAAATCTAGACCCTGCAGCTAACAGATACAGCAAATTATTCAGCATAAACCAGCATAATCTGCACTGGTTTCCATGATGCCTGTTTCCCATTCCTCCTCAGTCACTTACAAGTGCTCTGTGGGCACAGAGGAGCACATGTGGAACAGCCATAGCAGCTGGGAAGGAATTTTTCTTGTCCACATGGCCTCCCTACTTCTTATTCCAATGCCACATCCATTCTTTTTCCACACCAGGCAGCTGTGAGACTTTGTTAATATACCACCTGAAATCTATTTTCATTTAGCATTCAAAACATGACTGTAAATGGTTTATTATTGTCATACCTTTAGATTACTTTAACTTTAGGAACAGTGGATTTCTGCTCTTCATTTTTCCTGGCAATGCACATTGCTTCTCTTCCCTGTGAGGTGAAAGATCTATAGACTGCTAGTTGTCAGCACTTGCAAGTAGCCATTTAAAAGCAGATATTTTTTGTCAGCATTTTTATTTGTGAAGCTTCTATGACAGATTTGGAAATTGAAGCCCTTGATTTATCTCCAGGCTGAAAACGAGACAGAGGCAAGGACACCATGAGCCTTAGGAATGAAATTACAAACATGTCATTACCTCTTTTAATCTGCTCTTGTTTCTGTGAAATTGCTCCAGACAACCCCAAAAATCCATGTGCTCTTACAATAAAAAAAACCAACTCATTTCAGGCTATTTTCCTCCCATATTATTTCAGGCCTCTCACTGCTAACTTGTGTGAAAACAAAGGCTAGTAAATATACTTCTTTTCAACTTGTGTAGGAGCTAAGCCAACAGACCCAACCAACATACAGAGCAGTCATGTATAAAATCACCCTCCCTCTTTTTATTTTCCCTTTTTTTTTTAATATTTATTAAATCTTGTTTGTCTCTCAGGAGAAAACTATTTGACAGTGAGTCATGCCAGCACTCAGTTCAGGGCACACTTGGCATAACATAAAATCACAGCTGGCACCCTGAAACCATGACTGACACACTCTGATCAAGATACACGTGATGGGAGTAGCAGGGGTTATTGCAAAGCAGGAGTGAGAGGCATGGGAGGAACTAGAGTGAGAAAGTGGCAAAAAGCCCAACTCCCATTTGTCTGCTCGAGCATTTCTATTAGCTCTTGTTTTTCCACTGTGCTATAAAGAATTAGTTTGTGCTGTTAGCCATGTGACAGCATCCACAGGTGACTGAAAAGCCTCTACTGTGATGAGAAGGGCCTGAGTGGGGGTGCAAATGGATGTACAAAGCAGAGCCCCTTTCCTGAGCCAGTCCCCAAGTTGATGCTGGCACAAGGGACAACTCCCAAACAGGCAGTGCCAAGTGGAAAATTGCAGCTTGCCTCAGCTGGGTGTATAAAACTCCCTTCTGAGCTGGTTGGTGTGTTTCCCATGTGAGAAACCCTCTGGTCATCCTTAAACTATTCACAGCAGAGATAGTCATCTGATGGCAAGAGAATTCCAAGGGAATGGATCGCTTTGTCCTTTGTATGTTTTAATGTGGTGGAGAACAATTGTCAGGTCTCATCTGGTCTCAGAAATCAGACAGAAAGCAACAGGAAGTTTCATGTCTTACGTGTCTGGGTAAAGAAGTCACCTGCTGTGAAAAAGATCTTATTTTGCCTCAGAAATCTGGGAGAAGGCCATTCTGCCTGGGGTAATTCCAGCCTGCATCTGCAAGCTCCTGCACCACTACCACAGAGCTGAAACAAAGGTGTGCCAGCAAAGAGGAGGAGGAATGTTTTCTTCCCATTCTTCCTTAGGTGATTTGACTTTGCAAAGAATGAGTTAGGTCCCTAGCTGTTAACCTTAAGAGTTATTCTCATCATCACTGACCCAGTAAAGTTGTGATCTTATTCATCTGAGAGTCAGCGGCGGTGACAAACAAACCCTGGAGCAACCGTGGGCGTCTCTGCAGCCGTATCACTTTCCAGAAGAGCACTCATGCCAGAGCTGAGGACACTGACACCAGGGAACACACAGCCCCACTGCCCTTCCTGCTCAGTCTGCTGTTCGACCTGCTTTCTGGCAAATGTTCAGGTAGCAGGTTCCAGTACTGAGCCCAAAAGAATATCTGATTTATGATGCAGTCAGCTCACTTGGCAAAGCTTCAGAGGAAGGTGAAAGTTCAGAAATACCCCTTTTGTGAGCATCTCATGCCATCCACCTCTCCACAACTATTTTAAATGTATCCCTTTTCAGTGGGCTAAGGAGCTACATCCTAGACACCCAAATCTGTGCCTTAGGCATGCAGACAGATTTAAAACAGACCTCTGGAGCCTGCTGTGGCAGAGAGGCACTAAAGGTTAGATATCAAAACACACAATTTCAATCCTTAAGCCCCTTTACCAACCCACCTCTTTGTTCTCAGATTCCTCTCTGTGACATCAAATCACTACCCACCCTTTATCACAGGTGTCTTGAGAGAATAAAAGCAGTAATCTCCTAGAAAATTTAGATGCATTACTGAATAAAGGTTATTGGTACTCACTGCCATGCTGCTGTTGTCTGTCTTCAGAAGGGGGAGCTGGAAGCTCTGGGAGCAGCATTTGAAAAAGAGTAGGCTGTGGGCAGAGGTAAGAAATAGGCAATCTGATTTCCTCTCTCCTCCCACACCCACTAAAGGATCAGTGAAATGGTCACAGATGAGGTCAATGATAGCCAGGTGCCACAGAGCACCTGGGAAAAACCAAAGCTGTGTGTCTTGAGCGCAGAAGAAAATCAGCCCTGTCAGAAAGTGACCAGCAAAACCTGTGTGCAGGAGGCAGAGAACTGGGCCTTACCTGAGAAGGTTATTCAAAAACAACACTGTTGTCACTAGATCAAGCTTCTTTTGGGAATTCAAATCAGTGATGGAATCACCAGAGGGGAAAAAAAAAAAAAGTAATATTTAATCATCAAGGATTAACAAAAGCCCTGTTGTCATTAGCCACGAGCCATCTTAATGATTCCTATTGTTAGGTACTCAGGTTGCAAGCTGCCTTCCCACATAAATTCTGTCACTGTGGTATCTTTGTGATGAATGTAAAAAATTGCTTCATAACTTGACCATAAAAAAGCATAGTTCCAGCTTTAAATTACTGTTTAGGTCTTTCACTTATGGCATAAATACTCTTTATTGCACAACATGAATCCTTTCCCATATTAATTATGTAATGGCATTCTCCTATGGGCACATAATTTTATCTTTTATACGGCATTTCACATTATTTGGGGACAGGTAAAATTAAAACACTTTGTTGCATAATCTCCATTTTGGAGGAGATCTTTTGAGATAAACACATCAGACATCAGTGCTTGGTGCTAAAATCAAATCTTCATCTGCTTAAATGTGTGGGTTATGAGTGCAGCAGAACCATTTACATGTCAGTGAGATGAGAATCAATTCCACAGAATGGAAAGATTACTTAATCTGAGATATATTTTCTTGTTTTAGAACTTGTGATTGACAGACTACCTTATTACTCTTCCTTTTTTTCTTAACTTTAAGAATATCTAATGAAATTAATCACAGCCTGGAGGAGACAGTTTGAAACCTGCTAAGAATTATATATGTCAGAGCAAGCTTTACAACTCACTTGGGCTAATTTGCTGCTAGCAAATATATCATTGTCACATACTTCTGTAAACTTTGCATTTGCAATCTTTTGAACTAACCACACAGGCTGAAGCACTACTTTTCAAGCTTTAAGAGTGTGATAGAAGTGTTGATGCAGGGTTTCTGACTTGGCAATAGCTCAAATAAGGATGTATTATTATAATCCCATGTTCTCTAATAAGTTCCTCATATCAGAGCTCAGACGGAGTAGAAAACAATAATTTTGCTATTTTAAAATAAAGCACAGAACAGTGTTCTAGTGCTAAAGTCAAAAAGCAGAGAAATTTGTCTGTACAGGAACTTGTACTTTATGCAACCAGGTTGTACCTTAGTATCAAATAATATCTTTAAATCATTAATATTATTGTTATTATTAACTCACATGATAATTTACTATTTTTGAATGGATAAAGAGGGTTGCATTATGCTATACCCAGACTATGCAAACATTTTATAGAAGCAAGTTGGAGGGAAGTCTCCAGTAGGTTTTTTCTCTTCAATTCCTGTCACTACTGTCAGTTCCCTGTAAGTTACTGATTTCTGTTTGAAACAAATACCAGGAAAAATATCTGTGCTATTAAAACTCCTGCACTAAAGCAAAACCTTAATTATTCTCTTGAGTCGAGTTACTGACACATCTGACTGTCACACAGCACATCTGTTTCCAGAGTTGTTTTGCTCTGCGTTGCTGAAGACGTGGAGCTGAGCTGTCCTGTGGAGAACACACTTCTCCAGTGTCAGGATTCAGAGATGCCTGCTCACTTCCAGACTAGGCACTGCCATTCCAGCTCTGACAGGCACCTGAGCTGGGTTTATTAGCAAATGCAGGAGATGCTGCTGAATTCAGTTTCTACATTGGTGGCTGTCACAGACATTTGCTCCCCTGAGACCACCTAAGTGCAAATCTAATGGGATTTCTAATACATGTTAAACTAACATATTAGCAAGAGGCAAAGGCTAATTTTTAACATGACAATCTTTGAAGTGTTTTAAAAATGTGCCTTAAATATTAACTTCATTTCATACATGGAAAACATGGATTGGATACGAGGCTTGCTTAAAAGGCAGTAAAACCAAGTAACCTGATATTGATTTTGCTCCTATCAGCTAAAGGGATCTGGGGAAGAGAACACCCCCTAAAGTAACTCCTCCCAACCCAAACACGTTGACAACATCATAGATTTGTACTGACACAGAGAGAGACAAAAGGTGCCTAGGGATTTGAATAAATATATTTAGAGATATCAGTATATATATCTGAGATATATTTGGAGATCAGATGCAGATCTGTATTCTTTAGGCACGTTGTTATGGGACTTTTGGTTAACAAGAGGCACAGGCACACTGTAAGAGAGGCAATCCTTGGCCTCACTCATCACAGATCCAGTGCCATCTGAAATGTTGGTTTGCAAGGTGTGTTTCAGCTTTCTAATTCATTACAGTAGGAGGCAGTAAGAAACCCAGGTCTTCCAGACTGTGTTTAAAAACAAACAAATAAAGCAAAGCTTTGAATACCTTTTAAATCCTTCTTTCCTACCTTTTTTTCTTGTTTTGGGGGGTTTTTGGTTGGTTGGTTGGTTGGTTTTTTTCCCTCTTGATTATCATTGCGTTTATCAGAACGTTCCTAAAGAATATTTTCTGGTACAAATAAATGTAGGTAAGAATAGGGAATTTCAAGAAACTAAGGGATCACTGCAATAATGTTTAAAAAAATTATTATTTTTTTTAATCTATTCATGGGAAAAGGCAAGTCTTCTGGTGAGAAATGATTTGCAAAGAAACTTTTCACACAGCAGTCTTACAGACACTTCTGCTTTTGGTTTAAAGCCTGGTTCTCCACTGAGGAAATGCTGCTGTAATTCTGTACCAGCCAGGTGAAACTGCTGGATCAGCCCCATTAAAAAAACCCAAAATACAACAACAACTTTAGCTGGTTCTTGGTGCCAGCTCTGTACCAGCAAAGGGGTTGGTTTTTCACAGCAAGCTGAGCACTGGAGTGAGTGTTTGGCCAGCAAGGAGCAAGGGGATGTGGGTTAGTCACACTCTACTGGGGCCTCTGCTTCTTTAGAAATCAGTCATTTGCATTTCTTGCAGCTTAGCACAGTTACTGAAAGCAGCCGTGCCCAGTGAATTTTATGAGGACATTTAATTTCCAGGCCTTTCCCTGCAGACCCACATTTCACTCACATAACAACTTCTTAGGAATATCTGCTCATGGCTTTCCCTTGTCATATTTGACAAATACTTCTGTAGCCTTTCACCAAAAAAACCCAACAACCAACCCACCCTGCCTTCCCATGACTTCTAGTAAATATATAGGCCTTCAGAGAAAACAAAGAAAGAGTAAATACCAAGTCCCTCCATTATTTTCACTTTTTTTTTTTTTTTTCTATCCAGCTGTAATTGCACATTTTCTAACTTGATACATGGGCAATTCACTACCAGTATATGGCTGTGCCAGACACTGATCCTTCCCAATATCCTCCCACTCCAATTTCTATGCATTAGCTTAGAAACAAGCTGTAGAGCTGTCCCTGCTTCTTGGCAGAGGTCAGTGCATTAACATGCTACTGATTTTTACAGAGGCTAGATGAGGTTTGAGTCAGTACTGTAACACTTCATGCAGTTTTTTTGGACATCTCTGATGCTGCCTAATGAGAACTTTGGCATAAGAGGTCATTCAAAGGGGAAATAAAGAAAAAAAGCAATGAGGAAAGGGAAAAAAAAAAGGCTGAAACAAACCTTTCTTCATTCCTTGCCCCAGCATGACACTTCACTCAACACTTTGCAAAAACAATAATTGGGTTCTATGCTTAAGTACACCCAAATGAATCAGGAGTAATTTCACAGAGGTCTGGGGGAGTTAGGCTGGTTTTAAACTGAACTAGCTTTGGTATAACTCAGCCTTATTTCTATGGTTCTCAGTTTCACCTTGTTTCACACATAGGTGATGTCTGCTAAATCACTGTTGGTCATTAGAAAAACTAAAACCATAAATTAGCTGGCTCGTTAGGGATATAGGGCAGCAAGGGCTTTCCTTTATCTTTTTATATAATGATCCCTGTTTCTACAGAGTACTTCATTTCCATTTGCAAGAGAATTTCATGGCTTGTACAATGAACTCTGCAGCTCATGAAACTCTGACAATGGTCTTCACCCCTTTCTTTTGGTTAATTGTAACAAATTTCGTTGGCTGGTTATAAAGGAGATTATTTCTGGGAAGGAAGTTCCTGCCCGAGGTATATAAGGAGGTGACAGATTTCCAAGTTTTGTCTCTTGAGCTTATTAATAGTGCATCAAGGTTTAGCCTCTTTCAGTGTGAATTTAACAGAGGGGTTTTGGAGCTCCTTTTAGCCGTGAAGGAGTGAGAATGCCACTGCCATTGTCGGAGAGCAGCTGCCTGTCATTCTTTTCTGCAAGCACCCGAGTAAGTGGGTGGCAGCTGGTGACAAGGGCTATGACTGCACTTGCCATTTCCTTGTGAGAGCTGCAGCAGAGCTTTGGCCTGGAGCAGTTGCTGCTGACTTCCTTATGTCTCCAGCATAGCTTTGAGAGAGGAGTTGTGCAGATGTAAATATTTATATCAAATATTCCTGTTCCAGTTAAAGCTACTGGTATATTTTTACCCCAAAAGAGTGTAGGGAATGCTTTAGACCACATCATCATTTCCCATTAGTTATGGGGAGAGGGCTTCTGGTGGCTACAGGAACCTCAAGCTATTCCCTTTTACCTTATTGTCTCCTACAGATTTTATGCTGAAGGTGTTGCCTGTAGGCAATCTGCTCTCTCTTGGGCCCCTGAGTTCAGCGTGGCTTTTCAGCAGTACCCTTTGATCAGCTCAAGGCTGCCTGTGAGTGACAGTGGAAGTCCTTTCTGCTGGGAATCTGATGTGATGCCTCCTCAGTCCCAGCTCTGGGGACTTGAGGGCACCTCAGCAGTGTCAAAGTGACACTCTCTCAGTCTGCCATCACCTTCTTCCAGAGGCCTTTTTTCTCTCTTGGGCTTTGCTTTGAATTTTCTTTCATTCCCTCCCTGAACCCTTAATAGTTTTTGCAGTTGTGTCTGAATCTTTAGCTATGCCCCTCTCCTTCAATTGTGAACCTCACATTCACAATTCAACTGTGAGACTTTCAGCGCTGGGAGAGACATTGCAGCATTTCCTCCTGCCAACACCTTTCTTTCTCTCACTTTTGTTGAATTTCTCATTCTTCTCCACCCCACACAGCCTATATAATTTTCTTCCTCCTGTTCCTAGTTCCTTACAAGTTCTGTATATGTTAGCTTTGAGCATTAAAGGGAAATACCATTTTGTCTGGTTTTACCCTACAAAAAGGCATGATGATCATGATTCATTTCCTGAATGAAAACACAGATTCAATGCCACAGGGGCATTGAAAAAAGCTTTGCTATTTCCCTCCCACTTTGAAGGAAATAAAGAGTGCTGTTGGCACGGAAAAATGTGTGATTTGGTGCTCATATAATGCCCTGATCTGGTGCTTCTGCTGACACACACACACTGCCAAACTGCAGCACAGCCAAAAACAGCCACACACCATCTTCCTTCCCATCCTTGGCTCAGCTACCAGCACCTTCAGGAACTGATGCTGAATCTCCCTCCCGTGTCAGTGGATACTGCCTTCTTGTGCTGAGTACAGTGGGAAAATACAGTTGCATTTTTCCCAACCTGGAAATGAAGCTCGAGATGATTTCAGTAAGGAGGTAATGTAGAAGGGGATCTTTACTGAAGGCCTTCAGGAGCAGTTATGGAAAGGTGTCCACAAAAGCCCACTCCCCACCCAAGGGGTGAGTACATTTTTATGTGTTTCAGGCAATTAGCATAATTGATAAANCCACCGCCCCCTTTTATATATTTATATATTATGGCTTCCCTTAGAAAGCCTCAATATGCTTCCTGCTGAAAAACTTAGAGCCAAACTTGTTGATCAATGAATAAACTTAGTTTGCCTGTGCTACACAAAGCATCACTAGCAGCTGTACAGGTATAAAACAGATAGGAGAAAAGAAGCTGTGTCCTAAGAGACTATGGTAGTTAGAAAACCATGAACTTGGAATAGCAGAGAATGTAGAAATTGTCTACAACGCAAGAAAAAGGCATTAAAAAAATAGGAAGTATTGTGCTCGTGTGTGTGCCCATTTCTGTGCAGCTGTGCCTGTTGTTTATGAGCTCATCAACTTGAAAAATAAACCCCCTAGCTGAGAGCCAACCACTAATTTCATGCAGGAGCAGAAGAAGAAGACCTTGTATTCATATTCCAGTAATTGAAGCAGTTCAGTGCCATGGGATTAACCCTCTCATACATCACCTTCAGCTTCCCTGGGCAGACAAAGCTTGGTCAGAGGCACTGCAATCCTGTGCTACCTGCATGAAGAGGGCAGCAGCCTCAGCTGCGTCCAGATAAATAAAAATGTAGGAGTCAGTCTGCTCCCAGGGAATGCCACAAACAGCCCCAAAATGACACAGAGACATTGCTACACTCCCAACAGGAGGATTGCTAGCCTCCTCTCCAGCAGCTATGACTTGTTACCAACCTTCAGGCAATAAATTAACGTGAAGCTGGTGGCAGCAATTCCTCTGTGTCACCTCTCGGGTGGGTTAGAGCCGTGCAGGATGGCTGGCCATGAGGAATATCCTCATGCACCCTCAAAGGCATGGAAAACTTGGATGCATCCTCTTAATAAACAAGCTCAGCCTGCTTCCCACAGCCTGCATCAGCTTTTCAGAATTAATTCCAAGGTCCTAGGCTTTACTTTAAAGGCTGGATTTGAGTACAGTTAAAAGTCTTGCTAGAGATCATAAATGTAGACCATCATCAAGAAAATTATTCCCCTATCCTGCTGAAGGCTTTACAGGGAGAATTTGCTGAAACTGGAGCATTGAATCTCACAGGAAGAAGGAATGGTACAAACTGCATTGGTTTCATCTCCAAGTACAAAGTCCTTTTCAAAATATAAAGTTCTTACATAAACATTGGGGTAAATATGAAAATAGATAAATAAATAAAGAACTAAAGCACAACAGTTCATTGCACACACATTCCTTCACGGGGTGTGGATGAGGAAATGGATATGACAGCTCTTAGTCATGTTGCTCACTGCAGTTCTGGGAGGTAATCTCATCCCATGTGAGTGAGTGCAATATAATGATGTACTTTAACTGGATCACATCATGGTATATGTGCTTTTGTCTCTGAGGTTACCATTAGATGCTCCAGAAAAAAAGAAAATGCACTGGAAAAATTACAGAATTATGTAAAATATTTCATTTGTTCTGACATGGGGCTGACTAATGCCATGATACAGGACTAAAAGCCCTTGCAAATGGTATTATTTTCTTTTCTGTCCAGCCTTATCTGTCAAGGTTCACATTCTGATTTTCTTCTCTCTTCTTCTTTCCTTTGTCTTTTATAAATTCCCACCTCTCTCTAAGTTCAATCAACTCAAAGTCCTTGAAGTGGGAAGCACTGCTCCCTTGCCAGGTGATGGCATCAGCATTTGAGACGCTTCTTGCTGTCCCGCAGCTTTGAGAATCTCCCGGTTGGATCAGTTTCTTTTGCACCTGTGGCCATGAAAACAGGCTGAAAAGAAAAGCAAGAGGCCCCCTCTTTGGTCCTACACCTAGAGAGTGACAAACCTGTCTCCCATGCTCCTGGCAGGAGCAGTTTTCCTCTCCTCTCTGCTCCCTCTTCCCTCCGCCCGGCCGGCACAGCCCGGAGGATGTCCTCCCCCTCAATACCCCAAGCAGGGATGGTTGCTATCCTCACCAGCTGACATCAGTGCTAATTTCCTGTAAGTTGCCACAGAATAAAGGAGAGGCCCTCTCTCTAAAAAATCTTTCCGGCTTGCTTAAAAACACTCTCTTGTCTTCTTTTCTTCCTGTGTGCAGCTTGCACAATCAATAAGGCCCCAGCCTCTTAGCCCCGAGCAGCAGAGAAGCTTTTGCTGCAAACTCAGCAGGAGGAAGAGCTAGGGCAAGCAAGGAGCCCAGAGATAATCAAAAGTGCCCTCCCATGGCTCAGGATGTTGCCAAGTGCTTGGAGCAAGACCAGAAGGCAACACACTATGACTCTTTGTCAAGCAAGGCATCATCTTCATTATCCCCACTTAATTATCTCTGGATTTCACTAATTGCACTTACCTTTACCTTACACTTAGCAAAAGGGCTGGGCTAAGTGTTCCTCGGTAACATTACTTTTGAATAACTCTCTGTATCTTCATGCAGGTGCCTGATGACTGTTAAAAGGGGCAGGGAGACACTCTTACACATCAGTGTTTCATGTATATAATGCCATGACAGGCTGATACAGAGACTTTGTATTCAGTGAAATTATTCTCAGTATTCAGTGTAATTTCAGGCAGTCTTTATAGTTTAAAAGAAAGCCTCTTTGAAAACAGACAATCAAACAAAACCCCACAAAACTCTAAACTAAAAACTAACAAAACCAAACACAAACCAAACCAAAAACCCATAGAAAAAAGGGACTCTCATTGTTTATCACTACAGATAAGAGTGGAAAGAGGGCTGGGATTTTGTTGGCTGCTGATGAAAAAAAATTGTTAGCAGCATTTACAGATTTGGGACCCTTTTTTTAAGAGAACCACATGAGGGACATACGAGGTTGGAGTGGTAACTGTAAGAATCTACTGTCAACCACGGAAGGCACAGAGCAAAGTGCAGTTACCTATGGGTAACTTCTTGGCTGGTGACAGAAACCAGGACAGTAGTAAAATTGCAGCTTGAATGCAGAAAACTATTAATCCAGGGGTGACTGCATCATTTGTTGGACTGTGTCACTTTCTGGATCGTGTCATTTTGCTTGGGTAGACTGTAGACTTTCTCCATGCTTTACCCTAAAAAGCATGGGCAAGTGACTGAGGAAAATGTGAAAATCTGTATTGCTGCTATATTTAAAAAGCTCCTTATTACACTTTAAAAATTGGTGAAGAGGACATATTTTGGTTTAGTGAAAAGAAGCAATAAAGGTAAGAACAAATCTGCTGAATCCAACAGGACTCTACATTTGCCAAATGTGTGCTTAGTTTAGGCCACAGGAAAGCTGAGATGCACAGTGCAAGAGCTCTCTGCACAGGGGCACCAGCCTGGGACTGGTTTCCTTTTCATAAACACAGACACACTCAGAATTCCCTCTCCCCTCTGACATTTGTCCCTCTCCCTTTGAGACCAGTGGCCTTCTTGCCCTTTACAACATCAACTCAAACACGGCAAGTGGTGCAGAAAACCTTGCATGAATTCCACAGTTCCTTCAAGAGGGCTAATCCACCACATAAATCCCACAGGCTTAAATGCTTTTCATTACTTGACCTCTTCATAAGGATGAATTTCCCCCACAGTGAGGATGGCATCCGACAGTTGCTACTTTGTCAGTCAGAAGAAACCATAAAGCAATACACAATGAATAGTATATAAACATCAAATCAAAGAACAGAATTTGTAATTCTGTCTCACTGTCTCTTTCCTTGGATTACCGTTTAAAATCTCAGAATTAATATTTTAGGAAGAATATGATTGTAACAATTCTACCAGAAACAGCAAAATCTGCTCAGTGAACAGTCTGTGTGTACAGCCACTGGTCTAAATCAACTCAACTGCCAAACTGGCAAGCACCAGGTAATGTATAAAATGAATAGACAATTCAGAAATGTCCAACAGATAACTAAAATTGAAATTTTATTTTTTTTTCAATAATATTCATCAGACAATTTTCTGACAAGACTTTTCTGAAAGATGAAGTGCAAATGGGAACCCTGTAAGAATGTTTAGAAGAACTGTACATGACATTTTTAAGCGCCACCAAGTACACATTGAATACTTTGTAAGTATATAGGCATAGCAACATGCAAGTGTCATGTACCCAACATTACAATATGCATTTTGTCTGCTTAAAGTTATTAATGAGGAAATAAAATGAAATTGATGTGTCTTATCATCAGTGCAATATGTTTAATTCCCATGGATTTTTTTTTTTTACAGGTTAGTGGTTGCATTTCTGAACCATTCAAATATATCCTTCTCAGAGCCATAAATTGCCAGTGTAAGAGCAAAGCACACCAGAGTTCCTAGGAGAATACACTCACACTGACCATGAATAGATTAAGTTGTTATAGTCCTTTCACAAATTATGCCTTATTATTTATTCCAGGAAACTTCCTGCTGAACTGAAGGGGTTTTGTAGTTATCAAATATCTAGGCTAAAAGTAAAGGATGCACAAGGATTGCTTTATAATTCTTTTGAAAAAGAGCTAAATAGCAACTCAAACGTGCATTAAGGACTTGAGCCTTGTTCTTTTGAAATCAATAGGCGTACTGTACTCAATTTTGATGGAAGCAGGACATATATGAATCCAGTAATCCATGAGTTCACTCTCTTGGCTCACTGTCTTAGCAGAAGCAGATGACTGTAGGTTATATTTGCATATTTCTATGAAAGCTATAAGCAAATCTGCATTCAGAGAAAAAGGACAACATGTGCAACTGCATATTTACTAACATTAATCAATATGCATAGAAAGGAGAGAAAGAGGAAATGATAAAGAAATCAGCCCAGCAATTAAAGACTATCCTCTTTATAATCAACATAAAGAGTTGATAATCATCCTTACAATCTTCTTTACAAGCTATTACTTTAAACTCCCTCCCTTTACACCTATTATAAAAACCCCTCAATATTTCATTTTAGAACAAGACTGAGAAAATTACTATGTTTAGAAGAAAATAAGCATTGGTGATTTTCAGCACTATGCATAAGGGCAGGCTAAGGCTGTCTGTATTTGTGCTGAAACACGAGATCAGAGCTCACACATGAAACACTGCTGGCTTGACCCAGAACACACAGAAAGTGCTAAAGTGCTGACCCCAACAGGCTTGGCTTTGCACCTGAAATCTTAAAAAAAGGGAAGAAACAAAAACCCTTGAACTTTTCTTTAATAGTAGCACACACTGGTCCTTTTAGAGGAGATACTTTTCCTTCCTCCTTTCCAATTAGACTGTTGCTTTTAGCCCAGCAGAGAATAAATGACTTAAGACACAGAACGTGGAGGGCAGACCTACAGTAAACACAGAAGCCATGAAGAATTTTTTTAAAAATTTTTTTTTCTCCCCATCTACTGTAAGGCTTTGGAAGCCCCTAGAACTGCAGACTCATTCAAATTGGTTTCACACTTTCTGTCTGGTTCTGAGCACATTAAATATTGCTGAAGAAAATGAACACAGCTCGGCAACAGGATGATTCCTAGATGCTGGAAGAATTCCCTTAAGGGCTGCTGGAAGCGCATGAGGCTTGGAGCATCCTGAGGATGTGGAGTGATACAGAAGTGTGCTGTTCAACCATGTTTGTACCCTTATTTTCTCCTGAGTTAAAAGAAGTGCAGAGTGCCGGGTAAGGTTCCTCAATAGCAAGAAGGAACTGTGCTAGCTTCTCTTAATGCCAAGTGAACAACTTTCACGTGTTTCAGAGGCCTTAGGTCCACCCTGAAAAACCCTGTAGGAAGTCCTCCTCTCAAAAACAGTTTCTACTCTGTTCTGTTGACATCAAAGGCTTCTCTATTAATTTTACTCCTCCTGTTTGCAGTAGTCCTTCTCTGCTCCCCATGCATTGAGTGTTTTTAATGTAAACATGCCCTGGCAATATTATGTTTAAATAAGTAAGAGACAAGTCAGGATATCTCAACTGTGTTGATATTGCATATTTAATTCAAAAGCTTGCATGTGCTTTTTAAAGTTTCTCTTCATACGTGCATGCCTTACTAGGAAGAACTGTGTTGCAGTTGGATTGCAAATTATTATCTAGAGGTGACTAAATATTGATGTGTTATAGCAGTTTATTTTTAAGCTGTTTGGGATGAATCCCCAGCCAGTGTAAATTGGCCCACATTTAAGGCAACGGAGTGAAGCTGATTTATACCAGCTGAGGCTGTGTCCTTATGCCCTGTAAAAAAAGCTAAACCTACACCAAAATTAATAAGAACAGGGCAAGAATTATGAACCCAGGCAATATTTTTACCTATTTTTACAGAAAAAAAATAATACGGTGATTTCATTTCAAGACTAAAGCAAAGATTCAATAGTATTTAAAATGTGTACAAATATCTCATAGCTAGTATTTAGACTAAGAGGTAGATGTCATATTCTAGGAATAGTTCAGTGTGGAATGATGCTAATGGCTGTTGCTAAATACATTTATTTGCCTGTTACACAGGAGACACAGGAAAGTGACAGCAATGGCAATCACAAAAAGGCTTACAAAAAAAAAAATTCTTGTCTTCTTTTGCTATTCTATGTTATCTGTCTTTCGGTGCATTTCTTCTGGAAGGGCATGATGGAATAGTGTCAAGAAGTAAAAAGATCTATAATACAAAACTTCATGTTTACAAAAAATGTTAGCTTTATCATTAAAGGCATCCTCTGTACTGTAATGGAAGCATTTTGTACTTACAATTTAAGATTACCTGGCATTACTGAGCAAGTAGTGGAAATTCCAGGTGAGGTGATTCAGCAAAATAGGGGTCAGAAGAATGCAGCGCTCTCTCTCTCTCTCTCTCTCTCTCTGTTGTTCATGCTAAAAATACCAGGGCATATGGCAGCATATTTCAGCATCTTAACATACTAGGCTCCCTTGAGGACAGAAAAAGAGATGAAACTTGTGCTGTTGAGCCAGAAATAAGATTACAGAACAGTGTTGCCAGACAGTCAGAGTGCTGGCAGCAAAGCCATTAGAGGAGTCAGTGTCTTACTTTGCCTAAAGGTGTTTCAGTGGTATTTAATGGTGCTCCAAGAAATGGAAAGCAAAGCTGGTGAGAATGAGGAGAGGGTATAAGCATTTTTTATAAATTATCATTGCAAGTAGAGGAATTACACATATTGCATTAGGATATCCACTGCTCGTAGATGTACTTTCCACTTTTACCTTGTCACTGTTAGGGGTCACCCCCTGCTCGAAATAATCAAAATGCATATTATAATTACATGGTTTTCCAATATCCATACACAGCAAGTACAAGATACTTACATGTAAGTACACTGTATTTACCTATATTTTTGCATAGTTTTTAGTGTGTACTTTGTGCCACTTAATAAAAAGCATTACTCAACATTTTTTGTTGTTGCTGCTTTTCTTTATTAGACAGCTTGTTCAATTAAAGTTGGAGTAGCTGGGATTTTTGGTATGTTCATCACAGATTACCAGTTCCTAGGAGTGTAGAGATCAGACATTTGGAGGAGTCTGGGTAAGCGGAGGGGGAAGCTGCAGTGTGAACATTAAAGTTTTAAATCACCTCTTTAATTAAGAAACGCAATATCAGATTTAATGGCGCTAATTTAATAAACTTACCTTTAATTCGAATGGAATTCTAAAGGTAAGAAGTCCTTATTCCTTTTGGTAACACTTTACAATAAGTGGCACTAAATTACACTGGAACTGCTATGTTACAGGGAATTACATGTAACTACACTGTAACTGTTGAAAGAGCTACTGTACATGTGCGTACATGGTAACTTCAGTGCTGTTACAATCATGAATTACATAATTACAGATGATTCTGTCCTTTCTTTTCATTGAAATAGCTATATATATATATTTATATAT
>VYXD01008905.1:230619-260649 GCA_013397195.1 Hylia prasina
ATATATTATACTGCAATGAAAACACACAAGATGTTAACTTTCATGTCTCACTTAGAAAAGTTGGTGTTCTTCATGTGTTCCTTCAGAGAGGGAGTCTCAGTGCAAGACGAACCATCCTTTAAGTAATGTGGAAACTTTTTGAGATGTTCTAGCTTAAACTCTGAGCCTCAAGTTAAACGTCAAGTTCCTTAAACTGTCTCTTGGTTTGTCAGATGACACTAAAAGAGTGGGATGATGCACCCCTTGTCTTCTGATGCACCGCTTTCTTGTTCGAATCATGAGAATGTTCTTGAAGCGTTAAAAAAAAAAAATAAAATAAAGTCTACATCAAAAAGTTTAAAAATAATCAGCAATCGACACTGTAAACAGTACACTGGCAGAAACTAGCTACCTGGTCTGGAGAAAACTACTCTGCAAGTGAGTGAGGGAGAGGATGTCACATACATTTTAGTGAAGGTAGTTCCCATTCAGAGCCTCCACTTTACACACTCGCCAGGTGCCTCACACCATCATAAAAACTTATTTTCTTTTTTTTTTTTTCCTTCAGAATGGGAACTTGGGCAAAAAGAATGGAAAAGAATGGCTTTTAGCCTACTTAATATCGTTAGTGTTGAGCCATGATTCTGCTTACAGAAAAGAGGGATGCCTCTTTATACCCAGTGTAGTAATTTGAACCCGTGAAGACCAGACAGGCCTGCAAAGTGCTATCCAGGTAGAATGCTCTGTGTGGGGCTTTTCACACCTGCTGTGCACAGCTGCAAGGGACATCACCAGGTGCAAGGCAATGGAAGATCAAATGGGTTAAAAATGAGCACGTGTGAGGAGTTTTGACTGACAGCCAATGGAAAAAAAAATAAAACAAACAAAAAAAACCCTCCAACAAACTGATTCAAAAGTACAATTTATACGTGTTTTTTTGCCAAGTTGAAATGCTGTTTCTATGCCACTGGAGAATATGGTGTGAAACAGTTACCACAAGGCCGATCCTGCTTTTGGAGGTCCTACCTGACCTTGGCTGGGTAATGGTTCAAGTAACAACCCTACTATTCAAGCGAGCTGGACTTAGGAAGGATGAAGGAAGGCGTTAACACCACGCTGGTGGGGAATTCCACTTGAGCAAATAAGGCCCTCATCCAGGGAAGCACTTTGTTTATAAGCATATGAACAGTGCCTTATACCCCAAGGGAACTTCTCTGACGCCTGAAGCTGACTATGTGCTTAAAAGCTTAGTTGAACTGGGCCCCAGGTCCTGAAACAAAACTTTGATACTGTACTACAGCTAATGTACCTTACTGCAGTGATAAGAACCCATATTTTTGGTATTAAACTGAATGACTTCCTTTGCCAGCCTTTTTACATGTTTATGTTTTGAAAGACATGAATATCTTGTAAACCTATACTAGTTTTCAATGTGTCTAGTAGCACCTACCTGGTTCTCTCAAACTACCATATTATATTAACATATTATTGCATTTTTCCACAGATGGGTATGGAGTGAACTGTAAAACAAGCATGCAATCACATCAATGCAGACTTATTTCTTTAAAATGTCATACTGTATATGATTTATTATGTTAACACTCAACCACATCATATTATTTATGTCTGTATATTTTGAAAAAAAGTGCTGCTTTGATTGACGTCACCCTTTTTTCTTAGAAATTAACAAGATAAACGCTTCAACAAAAACAATTAAAATACTCTAATATTGTCCTTAAAAGGTTTATATTCTTCTGATAAATAATCTGTCACAGCACCTTTATCTTCCATTTTACCATACCACATGATGTCATATTCCAAATTCTCCCTTCCCCACACAAAAATAAAATCCCAGGAGAAAGTCCTTTACAGCAGACCATCATGCTTTCAAGCTTCAGAAATACATCAACCAGAGAGAAATACTTCTTTTGTCAAAGGTGCAAAACACAGGAGCAAAGCGAGCTCCAACTAGACTAACTTGCGTTCTCCAGTGCAGAATCATTTCCAAGACCTGTTATGGCAACCTTTTCTTTTCATTGGAAGAGGAAATAAGCCAATGGGCTTACAGTGTTTTGTTGTCATATTTAAGAGCATGTGATTTTTCAGCTGTCAATTACACAAAAAAATTTCAGAAATAATCCAAACAGAGACCTTCACTGTGGAGCTAAAAGCATGGCAGGAATTCTCTATCATTCACGGTGACATAAGTTTGTACCTCACAAAATGCATAGACAGGAATTTAATATAAAGAATTAGTCCATTTACTGTATACACAAAACATATATCTTTTGTTTTAACACTTCTATTTTTTCTTTTTTTTTTCCTTTTTTTTAAAGTTTTTTTAAGTTTTTTTTTTTTTTGGCAAACCAACATAGAGAAGCAGCTCTGGAACTGCCAAATTAAAAACTGAGAATTTTAGCAACTCAATAGTACTTTTTAAGGATAGTAATCAAATGTGGTTGTAATTTAAAACCTGAGGCTGTGCACTGGTTGTTAGCTTAAAACTACCTTTCCATATAACATTGTGCTTCCATTGTATAACAAAGAAAAAATTAACAAGAACTAGAAAAGTTTGCTGCTGAACAGTGCTAGGACATACAGACAAAAAAATACTAACACATGTTAGCTACTCAGAATATTGATTTTGAGTCATATCTAAAGGGATATAATGGACATTAGAAAATGCGCACTTGTGACTGACTTAGCTACTGCCAAAAAAGTTGAATATGTATCAAATAATGTTTAATTGAATTTATTATATGCACTATATACAGATACTAAAATGCCTTGCCATTGTGCCCCATGAACACATCAAATTTGAGTAGGCAGGTGAGTTCATGTTTAGCAAATAAATTATAAAAACATAAATTACTGAGAAAGTTCTCTAATCTTTGTGATCCCAAAAGCAAGAAAAAGGGCAGGACAAATTGTTTCAAAAGAAGCTCTATTACCTAACTTTGCAGAATCTGTATAGCTATTCAGCATGTTTTCACCACGGAAACATGGCACTGATGTCAGGGTACCGTTTAAATCGTAACAAAACAAAGCAAAACAAAACAAAAAAATTCACTGGACTGATCTTTTTTCCCACCAAATCCAAACATACAGGAAACTATACTAAACAGATCTCAATTTGTGTTTCCAGGGGCATATGTTTCAAAAACAAGTTGCTTTTTGAATTATAGATAGACAGGTATAAAATATTCTTTGTAAACCTCTAATCTTAGACTTAACATTTTCTGTAAGTAAATTAGGACCTCACCTAATAGTACTTGTTATGAATTTTGTTCTATGACATACTAGTAGGGACATGATAAAAGAAAACTGGAAAAGAAAGCTGCATAACACTTAAATATGTAGAAAACTTGGATTAAGATGATGATTAACATTGTTAAGGCTGTATATTCAAGCACTGTATGTTAAGAGAGCAGTGGATATGATTTTTAGGCAATAAGAAATGTCCTGTTTTACGCATGATACCGTAATTATAGAATGATGATGTCAACAGCTGATTGTTGGCATAAACTGGCTACTTATAGCAGGTATGTGAGTTAATAAAGATAGCAGAAGATGGCAGAAATGAATTCTGAGAAATGATAGCCAGTTTTCTCCAGCAGTCAGCCTGATAAGTAAAACTCCAAGATTCTAGCTCTGCATCTAAATGAAATACTCTTTTTTCTCCTCTGCATTGACTTGGCTGCCTTCTGCATTGATAATGGCTGTGTCGGCATCAGGGGCATCTTCAGCTCCTTTTGCTTCATTTGTTAAATACGTTCCTGTAGGAATCAGTACAAGAGAAAAGAGGAAAAAAAAAGGAGAAAGATTAGGGTTTTTTTTTTTACACTGCATTATAGGTAGTACATTTCAAACAACGTGCTCCAATTTTTTAATGAATTAAAAATATTTTTACACGGTTTTTAGTATGCATTGTAAAGATATGCTCAGCTTGCTAATTTGTTAAGAAATATTTACACTGATAACTATACTGGTAAAGGCACATACACAAACTCTAGTATATCCACAAGAAATTAAGGAAATATTTTAATAAAACTTCACTTTATCTAACTGCAGTAACATGCAATATATTTTTCAATTATAGAATAAGTGATAAAAATCTTGGTTATTTCATGAAATAGCTATCCATCTAAAACAAAACAATTTTAAGACATATTCATAAACGTTCTTGCTTTTTTTTTAATAGCCACTGATCATTTGTATTTCTGTTTTTCTTTGATCATATCTATGCTTTAATTTTATAGAATTGTATCATAGTAAATTCCAAGAATTACAAAATTGAAGTAGTTTTATTAACTGAACCAACTCATATTTTACTACCACAGCTATTTTTATGCTCTGGATATGAATGAAAAAAGAAATGTGTACAATAGTCAAATTTCCCTTTGTGTAAAGCATGACTTATGCTGGCATAAGATGTACAACTGTTCTTTCAGGAAAGTAAAACAAAAGAGACACACTTTCACTGGCTCATTAAAAAAAATTCTGTTTTTCTCCCATCTAGTCCAATCAAATTGAAAATACATGTTTTTATCAATATATGTTTGCTGGGTGATTATCCTATCTAAAATGAGAGTTACTGAATTAATACCAACTCTCATCCTCCCTTTCTTTCTTTTTTTTTTTTTTTTTTTTTTTTTGAGGGGCGTGGAAAGGGACTTTTAGCAATAGGCTTACAAGCTGTACAGAGGTTAAATCTCAAGGCATGATTTTGGAACTAACTAGGTCAAAATCAAATCATAGAGAAGTCAGAAGCCACTGTCACTCCATTCCTGTTATCTTTAGTGGCAGAGGGGACTGAAAATGAAGGGACCAAAATTATTAAGGTAAAACCAGAGAATGAAATAAAGCTAGCCCCAGGAATGAACCCGTCATTCCTGCGAGATCATTGATAGACTGATTTGAAAACTCAATGATTACTGGATGAGTGGTGCGTTTATATTATCTTTTAAACATATAGTTAAAATATTAGCATAATCCATTAAAATGAAAAATCTTGCTCCCTTAACGCATACATATTCTGCTAAATTGATATGCTAGTTAAAACTATGAGAACATGATGAGAACATGCAATCACATATCAGGAGCTAAGATCCAAAACCAAGGGGCAATCTTACCCCCTGGTCTCTCTAAATCACTGACTTTAAAGGTGACCTTGGGCATGCAGTAACTCCACATCCTTTGCCTCAGCCAGCCCCCTGGAAAACTGGTTAAAATTCACAGGCACTTCACTTGCAACTGGACTGAGAAGTGTCTTTTTGTTTGAATCATTTAGCAGAGGGGGGAAGGTGAAAGGGAATGGCACTCCCAGGTGTGACCATGCCTTGTTTCCAAGAGTGACCAAACTGCCACTAAGCGTGTCCTACCTTTATGTCTTGCCAGGTATCGACCAAGGAGAATTATAGAACATAGTGTTACAAAGACAACTACAGCCACTATTCCTCCTATAAGAGCATGGTCAGGTCCGGTCTGTGTCAAACCATTTGGATCTAGAGAGAGAGACAAAAAAGCAAATGTGGTCCTACACAGAGGAAAAAAAAAATGGACAGGAAAATTCACAATACCAAGTTTTATACCGATCATCCTTAAAATAGGGCATATCTCTTTAATATTCAGCACCGTTATTCCCACTTTTACTCCCGGAATCTTATCAACAACACAGTGCTGCTTGTATTCCCAGACTGTTAAAACCCTGAGGACATCACAGTTATGAAAAATATTACCTTATTCTTCTTTGGCAGAGGTTATTAAATGGAAAAGGTTTCTAGCTTTGTCCTCGTCATTTTACAACTGAAAACCTGGCCATAGATATTTATAGAAGGAAAAACAAGGAAGTGAGAACTGAGGATCGGACAGCATCAGCAGAATAGTGTCTGCATAATACATAATTTATAGAATTGATTCTCGGTGGGGAACCCTTATATGTTCTCTTCCTCTCTATTCATACCCTCTCACACCAGAAATAAAAAGGCAGATAAAGTGCAGCCATGCCAAGTTCCTCTGCACATGGCTGAGTCTGCATGGATTTGGTATCTCAGATAAAGGTATCAGGCAGCCTGAAACTCATCGTTCAGACTCAAGCATCAGTTTGTGAATTCACTACAAAGGCTTGATTAACACCCAGTGTGAGCAAACTGTAATAGATATCACAGAATCACAGAGTCTGCTGAGATGGAAAAGACCTTTGAGATCATCAGGCCCAACCCATGAAGTGACACCACCTTGTCACCAGTCCGTGGCACTGAGTGCCACCTCCAGTCGCTTCTTAAACACCTCCAGGCATGGTGACTCCACCACCTCCCTGCCCAGGCCATCCCAATGCCCAATCACTCTCTTTAGGTGACAAACTTCCCAATGTCCAACTTAAACCTCCTCTGGCACAGCTTGCACTTTGGTGTTGTTACACCTCATGCTGCTGTATTCAGCCCATCAATCCAGCCTGTCCAGATCCTTCTGCAGAGCCCTCCTACTCTCCAACAGATTGACATTCCCCCACAACATCTGCACATTTGCTAATGGCAGAGTGAATCAGCAGGTTCCTTTTCCCAGTTCTGGACAGAGCACTAGGAATACTGTCAGATTCAAATGTTCTGTGCTGGTCATTTGCCTGTTCTGATGCCTGATCCATCACAAAAGTTGCAAGGAGTCAGTCATGGGAAATGGCACTACTGTGGGGTGAGTAATTCTTCAGAGCTTTTAACAACCTGTAACCTGCAACTGTTGACTCAACAGATAAATGCAGGAGTTAAAATTTTAATCTGAGGATCATGACATGGTTCCTGTTATAATGAAGACACCCCTGCTTTGAAGTAACAGTAATTCTCTGAAGATGTTATTAGCATGTGCTGTATGCCACAATCATTCCACTCACTGCTTCAAGGGCATTTCCCTTGCAGGAGCTGTTTATGTTCTTCAAATAGTTTGCAAACAATTTTGCTTTGCAGAAGAGAAAGGCAGGATAAATATTTACACAGAGAAGAGGGCAAGTCTGTGAAGATGATAGAAAGGCCTCTGATAATGCTGAGGTGGTGTGATTTTGTAATACCATAATTGCATTCTGCTGACCAGGATTGCTATATGGCAGTGACGTGGATACAGCTGGTATGGCAGTCACATGAGGGGTAACAAGGCCAAGAGCTGGTGCTGCACCCAGCTCAGGGTAAATCCTGCTCTCAGTCCAGGCTGGGGGATGAACAGATCCAGAGCAGTCTGGCTAAAAAGGACTTGGGGGTGCTGCTGGGTGAGAGGCTGGACACGAGCTGGCCTTGTGCTCTTGCAGCCCAGAAAGCCAAATATGTCCTGGGCTGCATCCAGAGCACCGTGGGCAGCAGTCAGAGGAGGGGATTCTGCTGCTCTGAGCCACTCTTCTGAGACCCTCTCTAGAGAACTGCATCCAGTTCTGGGATTTCCTGCACAGGAGGGACAGGGACCTGTTGGAGTGAATCCAGAGGAGGCCACCAAGTTGATGAGAGGGCACCTTTCCTATGAGGAAAAGCTGAGAGGATTGGGACTGTTCAGCCTGGAGGAGACACGGCTTTCAAGTGATCTAATTGTGGCCTTCCAGTACCTGAAGGGTGCCTGCAATAAAGATGGAGAGAGACTATTTACAAGGGTATGTAATGATAGGACAAGGAGAAATAACTTCAAACTAAGAGTAGGTTTAGAGAAGATTTTAGGAAGAAATTTTTCACTGTGGGGCTGGTGAGGTGCTGGCACAGGATGCCCAGAGAAGCTGTGGCTGTCCTATCCCTGGAAGTGTTCAAGGCCAGTCTGGATGAAGCTCTGAGAAACCTGGTGTAGTGGAAGGTGTTCCTGCCCATGAGTCCATGATCTATATGAGCCCTTCCAACTCAAACCATTCTACGATTCCAAGGTCTACAAATGCACCTGTATATAAATATAATGTTCCATAGATGAAAGAAAAGAATCATGTTCTCCCTTCCTTTTACAAACTGTGAAGCATTCTGCAACTACATTTTCAGGCTTGCTGGAGCACAGAGTGGTGTGGCCACAGGTACAGATCCAGTTCTGCTCTTTACAGTCACTGGACTCATCAGGCAGGATTTTGTCACTCATTGCTGGCTTTCCAAGCTCCCACACCTTTCTCTTCTGGCAGCCACGAGGACTTTGGGGAAGCTGGTCGCAGCACTTTTGTGGACATGACGGCAAATTATAGGTATTTGGCCTCAAAGAAGCTAGAACCACCTTATAAAGTCAGCTCCCCTGCATCCTCCTCCACCTCCACATCCTCCTGGCACAGCACTGCTGGTGGTGGCACCACGTTGAGTACACATCACCAGTCCAGCAGGACATAGGCTCATTTTGGTCATTAAATCTGACCCCAAATCCTGAGCACCAGCAGACTCACAGGGGGAAAGCAAGAGTGCTGAAGCATTGACTTCCCAAAGCAAGAGATTGGAGCATTCAGCCTTCCTCTCCCTTGCCTTGCAGGGGCTTTGTGTTCTGAGCAGAGCAAGGAGGAGGTGGCTGCTCGCTTGAGAAGATGGAAGGTGACAGCTTTCCTTCAGGAATGTCAGCCTGTTTGAGCCATCTAGAAAATTCTTCCTTTTGTGCTGCCTGTGGCAATGTTGAGTAAAGCTCCTCCCTGCAGCAGAAGGGCAGGGCCCATTTGGCCTCTGAGGACCACCCATGTCCCCAAGCCCTGTGTGTGACCTGCAGGAGATGCTCTTCAACAGCAGCATGAACGTGTTCTCCCACTCAAAACTGGCTCCTGCTGCTATGCTGCCAGTAACACTGAGGAATAAAAGGAGATCTTTTAAGGGATAATATACTTCCTGATGCAGAGCATAATCCAGAGAAGGGTTAGCACAGAACTTTATCTACAGGCATTTTTGCAAAGCTGATTGAAGTGCACAGCCTTAGCTCAATACCCAGACTCACAACGCATGTCCTCTGTGAGCTTTAATAAACATTACAGATAAAAATCCTCACAATACACTGAGATAAACACGTCTCTGTGTTTTTATCCTCTAGTGATTTCCGACAGTTACTCACTCCTCCTCTGACATGCCTGATGTGACTACACAAAGTGACCCAAAGCCAGCCTAAATACAAGGTTTCCACCTATTAGTGTGGATTAATGAGATTCTAATTCTGCTATAGGTTGAATTTTTTTAGCATTAAAATTATGTAGGTGCTCATTGGACTGGAAAAGTAGCAGTATATTTTTTGCTCTAATCTCAACCTTGCTATCAAAGTCAGATTATATTGGTTGGTATTGCTAGAGAAGTTTGTCCAGAAAAAGAACCTTTCACATGACCTATTATCATTTTATTACCAGTGAACAATTCCTTTGTTAAAAAGGAAAAAGGAAAGGAAGGAGAGAAAGGAAAAGATGGAAGCAAAGGAAATAAAGATTCTTAAAAGTGGACAACATTTTCTTGGGAAACAAACCTTTTTTTCCATCTCAAAATGAAAATCTGTACAACATAAACAATATTCTGAGCAGGAAGCATACCTCATGAATAGTCTCCTCATAGAAAAATAATGGTAGCATTAAATATAAACATGCTCTACATTATGCATACAGAGTAATGCACTATACTTTTGCCTTTCATTAAATGATCTAAGCCCCATGAATGAATTATAGATCTGGGCTTTCTATCGTGGTATAAATAATTACTATTTCAAAATGTGCCCGTGCAGTATCTGAAAGACAGAAATACAGGGATTTGGAAACTATGCTTTTTTGTATTTTAGGTATTTATACAGTGAACATGCATAATCATTCCCATGTTCTGGGCACTATGTCAGCAACTGCCATTAAAGTTCCTGAAACCACTGACCACTCCACTCCAAAAAGCAGAATACTATGCAGATTTTTTTTTTTAGATTCGTGTTTTGAGCTTTGTGGACTTTACCAAGTAAATCCTACCCTGCCATGCACACAGCTCCAGCAAATGAAATCTTAGGTATATCTTAGGTATGCAACTGTGCAATACATACTTATAATTCAGCTGTTTCCATTAAACAAAAAAATAGATCTCAGTGTTACTGTTTTAATACATACTGTTTTTTACTGCATGAGCACAGACAGCTACAGCAGTCGTGGCTTGAAACAGTGGAATTACAATTTTGCAATCAGACTAGATCTTCAGAGATCAGTTGTTTTTTTGTTTTTTGCTTGTTTCATCCTTTGATGAAACTAAGAAAATCATATTAAAAACATAATGACACAAACCCTCATAATTATCTTTCATTTGCTCTTTTTTTTTTCTAAATTTAGAAAGCTTATTCAAAATACTGATTGTCAATGCTGTGAAAATGTACCCATTTTCAACTTTTGGGATTTCCCTGTTACTGTTTGCTCACAAACTGTGAATACACTTAAATGAAATAACACACACTTAAATTAAATAACACACTTTATATCATTCAGAGAGAAAAAAGTGCCTCATTTGTTAAGAGATGAAACACATCAGATAAAACTTAGACCTAATAAATAAGTAGATATGTGCTTTTTATGACCTGCTGACAAAGTCTCAGTGTAGAATATTTAAATATGAATTCACACTTTGCTTAAGCAGATAAATTTTGGAATAGTTTTTCATGCTTTTGCATAAAGTGTATGTTAATTATTCACCTAATTTCTGTTTCTTCATGCATAAGTTTCCTTCTTATTTATGCAGAGTTGACTTGACTGAGCAGGCTGCAGGAAAGGGTCAGATAACCCTTTCCTGAGCAAAAGCAAAACAAGAACATTTGTGAATGCTGAAATCCCATATTTTGGGGAATATATACTCAAGTAGCCCTCTCTTTTGCAGAAACTTATCAAGATGTATTTTTGGCTCATATGCTAAAGCTTAAAAAAAATAATTCTGAGCATGAGATGACCTAGGTTTTGAGGCATCCAAAATAATAATTTGTTTTGACCATTTCTATTATATGAAAAACTGGAAATATCCTAATTTGCTGTGGAGCTTAAACAGCATTCACAAAATGAAGAGTTATTAGTATATGTATTATTCATAAATTACTGTTCCTTAAGGCTGTGAAAAGAAAGGGCTGTCCCATTTCTCACAGAACACTACTAAAACCACCAGTTTACAGTCACTTTTACTGATTTCATGAATAATCAAATTCTGTGGCAAAATAGACTTGCTGCAATAAGGGATCCTGGGGCATGTCTCTGTGTTACAATTTATATGGCTGAAAAATTTCTTCAAGTGACTCCTGATTCTTTCCCCACATTCAGGAACTTGTTATAACCCCCCCATAAAACTCACCAATATTTCACACTTTTGCAAAAGCTACTGTTTTAAGGGCTTTGGTCAAATCAGATCAGTAAAGCAATGTGCATTTTAGGGGGGGGAAACCCAAAAAGTAAAAAAAAAAATTAAATAATTAGCTGTCTCTTATTTGGAAGGCTGTTGAAACAGTGCATGTTGAGTGTGAAAACGAGTGGTGGAAGATTATGAAGATTTCTGGAGAAAATCCAGCAAGGACCCTCAAATCATGAGATATCTAAACCTGCACTGCTTTGAAGTGTCCTAACCAGCAGAGACCAAACTGCAACAACTGCAGGGAGAGAGTAGCTTGAGGATTTCTGAAGTCCATCACTGAATGTAAATTACATTAGAAATATTCCCTAGTGATTTTTTTCATATCAGCTTTATTTCCCAAGGAGATGAGAGCCTGTGTAATCATTCTCTTTCACTCTGTTCAAATTACTTATGAACCATGGTTCCATTACAAGTTTTAAGAGAGAGTAAAGAACTTAAGAGTCATGTTTTCTTATAACTCACCTGAGGGGACGGGTTGCAGCAGGGGCTCAGAGCTTATTAGATACAGAGAACATGTAGGAAGGATGCCTTTATAAAAGCCCTAATAGAGACAAAAGCTTCCATCAAAATCTCTGCCCAAGAATCAATTTTTCATTAGAGGTTTGTCTCCATTGCAAATATTTTGGTGTCCAGTGGCACAGATCCTGTTTGAAGCTTTTCGCATGGTTAGGTGGCATTTATAACCTTTGAGCCCTTACCTCCTCACCTTTTTCTCCTTTCCCCAAAGCCCACCCCTCGTGCTTCTCCTCCTTGTCTCAGCTCACACTGCAGAATTTCTATAATTCAGTTAAAAAGCCACGAGGCACAATCTCATGGAAACCAGAGAAGATTTCTTCCTGCAGCTTATGACACAAACTAGTGTTTTGAAATGTATTCAGACTAATGTCATTGCCAAAATTTAGCCATAGGGTTCATAAAATATTTAACTGTCCCACCAATGACCAAAAAAACCCTTGAAACCAAAACCTCAAAACAGAACCTCAAAGATGTGGTTTTACATCAGTAGGAAAAAAGACTAAACTAGGAATTGTCCCACAATATGGATATAAGGTTAGACTGAAGTGATAGCTGACAAGGTGTTTGCCTTAGGAAAAGTGGCAGTAGTGCTGTCTGTGATAAATGCGGGAAAGTAGAATTTACCCATTTTAGCATCTTAATTTGGGCACTCCCAATTGAACTAAGAGTTCAATTTCTCTTGTATGGGCTGGAAGGCTGAAATAGGTGTTTTTAATCTCTTTTTGTAATATACTACTAACCACTAAAATACATGTATACCAAACTCGTGAAACTATTGTTAAAAGGGAAAAGAAACTTTCTGCACCTTCATTTAAATTGCAAAGAGTAGTGGCCCAAAGGGGCTGGTTGTGAAATTCGTTGAAAATGCGCTTTCTTATTAACCAATTCCAAACTTAAAATATGTGACAAGCTTCTTTATCTTTCAGTGCCTGAAGCAAAGAAGAACAAAACAGTGTGCTAATATACAGCAAATATAAACTGCTATTTTAATAGTAGAACATCATCAACCATAGCAAAGACAGGCAGAAAAAATTACTTCTAAACCTTCAAAAGAATTGATAGCCTTTTCTTCCCGTGCTCTACTGCAGTAGCACATTTGGCCCATTTTGCCTCTAAGTGGTTTTTTTTTCCCCCACAGTACTGAATTTTATATACGTTCCTATTAAGAAGAGCCTACATCCTGGAAAGATAAAAGTCCCAGACTAATGTTTCAGCAGCTGAAACTTCAGCTCCTTTCGAAGAGCTCGTGTTGTTCTCATGCAGCCAAGACTTCAAGACTTCTTTCAGCAGAGAGAAAAATGCAAATGTCTCCTGATATGTATTTGTGAGTAGGTAGCCCTTGTCAAAGTGAATAAAAGCGTTACCATACCTATTTGTTTTGTAAATGTATTTTTTTTTAATGCTTAGAAAAGAGCTGTATACCTACAACATTAAGATGAAAAGTTACAATATTTTTCAGGGTCCTTAGAGCCTTGTTCCATATTTTGTGCCTGTGTCATTGACACTTTTTTTTAATGATTTTTTTCCCTTTCTCTTCTTTTTTTCCTTAATGCTGCTTAAAAAGCTCCAGTTTTTTGAAGGGAACAGTTCCTCTAATTAGAGCACATAAAAGACTTTTCTTATTGACAACATTATATTTTTGGCTGTCAATAAACTCATTAATTGCTTCAGACTTTGTCTTAGGAAAAAAAGAACTGAAATCTGCAACGTTTTGCCTTCATCTTATTTTCTGTAGAGGATAATTAAGTCAATTCTGGGTTTGAAGAAATACTTGTCCATCCAGCTATGACTTTTCTCTACTGAAACAGGAGGCTGTAGGGAAAGAGACAACTGGCATAGATGACATGAGAATTTCCCTGTTAAGTTGAATGAGTCAACTGTTCCAGCATTTTAAATTTTCATTTTCTTGTGAAGTTCCAGAATGCTCAATGCCTTCATTGCTGTAAAAAAAGATTGAACTTTGGAAACATCCACCTATTAGATACTTAAAAAAGAACGTATCTCTACCTAGAAAAACGAGATTCATGACTTCCTACTTGGGGAGAAAAAAAACACATTTCAAAAGTGCAATCTTTCTTTTGATGACTTTCCATCAATTAATACAGGAAGCTCCCTGCTCTTGGTTTTCTTTGTCAAAAAAGGCCAGAGACCAGATGGACTTAGTGTGCGTACAGCTCCTTTTCCTCTCACCAGAAGTTAATTATCTACAGAAATATTAAACAATTCTCTCATTAATACAGAAACTGGAGATGGCAGTTCCTTCTCCCTTTCTCAGAGTACCTTTAATCTGTGGCTTTTGGTCACTTCCCACAGACTTTGATTGGCTGGAGAAAACATGACCCTGACTGTGTGTGAAGGGAGCGCGGCTCCTGTGCTCCGTAGAGTTGGCTGAGCGTGGGCACCTGCTGCTGGCTGCCATCACAGGGGCTGGGGCCAGACTCAGATGGTCTCTGGCAGTCTCAGCATTCACATTTCAGGAGAAAGCAACTCATTATCACCAGAGTACACGTTAGGAATCACGGGGGGATTGCTGAGAGAGTGATCACCCAAAGCATTGAAGGGATTGCTTCCTCCACTAACTAAAGGAAAGCCCAAGAGCTTAAGCCCACTGGAAAAGTGGCATCAATATTTCCTCTGTGGCTTTTTTGCCACCTTCTTTTCCATGCTATCTGTTACATGAACTCCCTCACTGACTGCTTCTCAGAGATAATCAGCAGAGCTCAAATAATAAATACCACCACAAGTAGGCAGTGAGAGAAAGACACACTTCCAGTCAAGAAATGCCACAAAATGAATGGAGGGGGAGGATCAGGTGAGAGAGAAAGAGAGAGAGACAAAGCTGTTCCTGATGGCAGAAGCTGGGGAGGAGAAGGTTTTGTCACCAGTAAGGCAGAGCCACACATGTAAACTTAGTTGAGAACATGTAAGAATGGGTAAAGATCAGAGAGGCAGCAACAGAGTCACAGTTGTACAAGGTACATTGTACTGAATATGTTCATGAGAGTTTTAAAACCAAGAAGGGCAGATTTAATTTAACTGAAGAACAGCTCTAATTAAAACTTAGTTCTGTGGTGGAAGAAAACCTATTGTTCAAATGAATTCTTTATGCTTGTCATACTAATTTTTTTCTTACCAAATCAGATTAGAGTAATTATAAGCCTATAATGACATCAAAACACCCCAGTAAACCAGCCACTTACAGCCAGAATCTGACACCTTACTCAGGCTGAGCAGCAATTTAATCTGTCATGGGACTACTCAGTATGAGTAACTGTAATAGAAGAGCCTCTTTGGCAGTTAATAGTGTATTTTATCTGTCAGTGTATCTCCAGATTAGCCAGGCATACTCGTGGTTAGAGTAGTAACTGATCCAAAAGAGGATGTTGACTTATCCAGCTCATCTCAGAAAGAGAGATGTGAGAGACATTAGCAGAGATGGCCTGCTGTAATGCACAGAGTAAATTATTGATAAGGTCAGCACCACCGTTAATATGTGAGGCATCTTCTATTGCTGCTCTAATTGCTCTAATTTAATAATCTTATTAAATTCTTTGTGACAATGGCAACACCCATTTGTAAAGTTCCTGTCCAAGAGATAAATCTACCTTCAATTTGTTTGAATTTTTTCCTGTGGTTTAAATGAATGCTATCCATTCTCTATGTCAACCCTGTACTAATGGAAACAACAATATTTTCCCCTTTTAATAATGACATGCTTGATGGAATTCAATATCTTAACCAAATTCTCCCCTGGGAACATTAAGCCCATTGTTTTCAGATGCCTTTAAGTTAAATACCATCCAGCTATTAGTAAGAGATTGTTTGCTCTTAAAGCCATCGATTGGTAATGGGTTTGCTAAGAATAACGTTGGTCTTTGCTTTCCTAAAGGCTTTCTGTATTCATAAAAAATGCAGTTACACAGCCTTTGGTTAATGGGCCTTTTTTTAATAATTTTGGTTTTTTTTGTCTTGGCAACATGCATTAATTTCCAGCAGCATGATCTCCTCTGTCAGCACCACTAGCTGTAGCACACCCAGATTCTACCAAGGGGGTCACATCCCCACCAGTTTGCAGCTGACAGATTCATTTCCTACCTTCTCCTGAGACAGCGACGACGACCAAGAAACCAGAGGTCCGTTGTAATTACTATGTATATTTCAGATTAAATAAATGTGATAAAAGCCTCCATCTGGCTGTTGATCAAATGTGCAGAGGCAGGCTGATTTTCAGTGACATATTACAATATGTCTCTTGTAACAGTCCCTAATGCCAGCCTGTAAATTACTTACATTTGGGATTACTCGACTACGGCAGACAGAAATATTATTCACTGTTAAAGTGCTGCCTACTGGGAGCATGGGAGACGTGGTCTAATCTTAAAGTTGTTAAGCAAGGCATTAAGAAATAATGGGGCCAGGTTTATTTTACTAAATGCTGATTTTGCTGACACTGTTTGAAGACGACACACCCAATGAGCTTGTTCCAGATGCTGGAAAGCTGCAGAAAATCTAGCACTGGGGGAATATGTATCAGTAGTGTTCCAGAGGAAAACTTTAAAAATCAGAAAAATCCACTGAAATATGTCAATAGTTTCAAATTATACACCATGTGCAGGAAAAAAAAAATAAATTCAGTAATTTAGGGCCTGCCATTTGAGAAAAATCCCAACCAGAAACCTCAAAAATAAAATAACACAAATTTCAAGGAAAAAATAGACAATGATGCTGCCATTTCATGATTTACTTTACAGCTCTCCTTGCAGTGGTGGCTGCAACATGTGGACAGTCAAAATTTAGTGCATTACTGAAGGTCTTTCAAAAACTTATGGTAAGAAAGAAAGGTTGGGGAAAAATGTCTGGAGGATATTCACAGAACAACTAATTGTGGCTTGAAGAGCTTATTCTTGAGCTTTACAGCTCACAGATCAACAACAAAATTAATTCAAAATTCAGATTACAAGGCTTATTAAAAAAATAAAATAAATTAAAAATAAAAGGAAGTATCATCTCCTAGTCAAAGGATAAATATTTCTGGTCACCCTATTACATTGCCATGGTTCCTATTGCACATTCATTCTGCCAGAAAGTGTACCACACGCCGTGTGAATCAAGGAGGGTTTTGGCCTTGTAAATGCTTGCTCTAAAGCTGAGCAAAACACCTTTTCTGTTCTACAGCTCTGAAAAGGACAACAGTGGTTAAAATTTATTTCCACCTAGACGTGTCTGGAGAAAAGTTCTTGGAATCATTATGAGCCTAAGAAAAATCTAGAAATATTCTTCTCAGCTATTATGAGATCACTCCAGCAACTTTTCCTTTCTTTCCCTGCTCAGTTCTTATTCTGTTTTAACTGCATGAGATTTGCCATATAAACCCTTCACCTTAAATTGTCTCATTAGCCTGCATCGTTTAGCATCCACTCTTACTTAACTGAAGTGGTTCATTAAATGACATTTCCTTTTAAAAGACCTCTAAAAGCTTAGTCCTCCCTTTAGCAAGTCAAGAAGACAAATTGTGAAAGGAGAAAACAATGTTCTAAAATCTAGAATTAACACTTCCAAATGCCACTGCTGAAAAACTTTTCTTTACTTCTTTCTTTCTTAGTAAGTCTGTTGCCTTTACATTATAGCCACGTAAGGGACGTGATATTTCTCTCTGAAGTGTTCTGAATGCTGAAACTGATTAAAAATAAAGATGCTCTTCAAAAACATGATGATACCCTCTTTGATGCAGAAGCTTTTGTTAGTCAGCAAAATTTTGGATATGGCTATCTAACCAACATCTCTAACAACGCCATTCCCGAAGTGCAAGTAGTATACATTACATTCAGCTGAAAAACAGAGATTGTTTCTGACAACTGTGAAGCCAAGTGTGGATGTTTCAAGGGTGTTACAGCCCTTAATTCAGTAAACATGTAAGCATGCAACAAAGGAGACTTAAGATATGATTTAGTGCTTTTGTTGATTTGGAACTGGGCTGTTAGATCCCAGCTCCAGTTTACAAGACACTGGCTACCAGAGGAGACACAGGCAAGTTAAAGAAACAGCTTGAGCAGTGAGAAGCAGGTTTTTTTTATCCTTCCTTGCCTTCTGAAAACCTTTAGCAGGCTGCTCCTCCTCCCGTGGAGGTGAGACTCATGAACTGAGAGCCCACTGTGACAGCTTCTCTCTGACACCAGTGTCTGGGTTCGGTGCCAGCGGCAGCAGTGAGCCCGCAGCACTGGGCAGAGCATGATCACAGAGTCCCCCTCGCTGGGAGCAGCCTCTCATCAAAGCCCTGCTCCTGTCACCTGGGCCAAGGAGGCAGCATGGGGCCTGTTCCTTCACTATCCAGTTTGGCACTTTAGGTGGAAAGGGGTTTTGTTGCACCTCATGGCCAAGCAAAATCATGAAACCTTGCGCTTGCTGCGCTTGGTCTGCTCACAGCAACACCTGAGGCCCAGAGATTGGGGACATGCTCCTGCAGGACATCATGCTGGTGGCACCCTCTGAGAGCAAGGTTTTTCCAGGGAATAAGCATGGAAAATCAGATTTAAATCCTTGCCATTCAACAACTGCCTTGATGCGCACTTTGGCAAAGTGTTCTCTTTATCTGAGCCTCAGTTCCTCTGAAATAAAGTGAGGCTCAGGAACAATGTATTAACTTTATTCACAAGGAATTATAAAAGAATGATTTTAGATATCATGGTAGTACTGGTAAGGCAGGCACTTCACCTGCCTTCACACACAATATTCTATATAATACTATTTTAAAACATTTTAAATGGACTTCCGTGGGTTTAATTTTTACTAAGCTTTTTGTTGGAGAGATCTATCTCTCTCTCTATTTATCTAGTCGTCTTTATTTTGTCTAAAAGGAAACAGAGTATTTATTAATATGAATTTGCATATTGAAGAAATTAAAAGCTAAATGCTTTTATTTCAGAGAGGTGAACAAGACAGCCTTACGCAGTTATGCCACTGGAAATAATTCACACCAGGTAATTGATAAAGATAAAAATAAGCAGAAATATGGAAATAAGCCAGAAATAGGATGTCTCTATTTCCAGATTATGGAAGCAAACAGAGAAGTATTAGGGATGCTGTTACACGTTGTTAAACAGGTCAACATGAACCCTTGGGTTCATAAACAACCTTGAATTAAATAGGAAAGGATGTTCCATTTTAACATTAGAGTCATTGAAGATGTATGTCAGCTGATACAAGAAGGTACCATAGAATTAATGTTTAAAAATTGAACAGCTATACTCTCCTGGCTTCAGTTTTCTTTTTCATCCCAGTAATGTCTACTTTACATCAAGTGCTAATAATTTATGCTTACAATAAAACCTTGAAAATTATGATTATAATGTCTTTATATTTAGTTACACAAAGTTACCTAAAATCTCAAGGGAGCAATTAAATATTAAATCTTTTATTTGTATGCTAATCAAATGCAACAACACAGTTCAGAACTTTAAAATTACATGAAGCAATCAAACCTGAATCTAGTGGTCGAGGTTTCAGGGAACAATAATCAGGTAATCTTATCATTTTTGTTATCACTGAGCAACAAGTCAACCACAGCAGTCACAAAAAAATAGCCATAAAATGTTAATGCTTTAGAATAATGTGTGCACAGGTAGAGTGACTTCTCTCAATAAGTAACCATTCTGGCCTGAACAAGTTAGGTATTTACAGGGACCACTGTGTCTTCCATGGCTGCCACATGGTTAAATCTTCATGGATAATCTTCATTAACCACTATTGTTCTAAAACCTACCATGGCTCTAAAGGTGTAAGACATAACACAATGTATTTCCCACAAAGAAGGAGGAGATGCTGGGAGAATTACATGCTGAAGAAGAGGGATGTGAAGGAAGAAACGCTCTTGCTGCCTTCTGCTACAGGGGAAGGAGGAGAGATGATGGAGTCAGGCTTTCCTTAGAGGTGTGCAAAGAAGAGAGGCAATGGACACAGGCTGGGACGTAAAAAGTTCAAACTAGCTGTAAAGAAATTCCTATTCAGCTAAAGGATGGTCAAACACTGGAACAAGTTACCCAGAAATGCTGTGGGTTTTCCATGCATAGACATATGAAAAAATTCATCTGAATGAGGCCCTGAGCAATCTGATGCATCACGGCCCTGCTCTAAGCTGGGCTTGGACCAGCTGATCTCCAGAGGTCTGTTAAAACTTTCATCATTCTGCAGTTCCAGGAAATGGGCCATAAGCCACCAAAATGAAGAATACATTAAAAAAAAAAAAAGTTTTGCAGTTTTCTGCATCTTAAAGTGAATAGTTAATAATAAACCAGCATCCAGGAGGATGCCAAGGTCCTGCTATTGCTTTAGTTCGTGCTGTTCTTTCTTTGTTGTCTTACATTGCTGCCATCACTGTCATATCCATACTGCAAAAATCCAAAAGGGTCCACAATTACTTTTCTCCTACCTTCTAGTGATCGACACGCATGAATCAGGGAACAGGAGTTCACATAAAACCTTAGAAATTATACCACAGAAAATAGGTGTATGTTAGTAGAGGAAAACTCTATGTGATATAAAGGACCTTGTCTTCCTGTCACAATTTTTTTTTCTCAAAATAATCTGCTTTTAACCTCACAAAGAAGGTCTCAGAATTCTAAGAAAAAAAAAACAAAACAAAAAAAAACTACCAACCAAGAAAACCAAACTGTAAATTCTACACTAGATTATTTCAGAGAACGTTTTACAAAACATTATACATAATGAGAATGTCAAAGATCAGCAAATTGTCCCAATAGACTTTCTATCAAATTATGTTTACAATTACTGAGAGGTTAGATTTGCAAAGAAATGAGCTGACATTTCAGCATTCTGTGGCAATTGCAGTACTTTCAGTCAGGATTTCAGTTTTATGGGCAGCTTGACAAAACTAGTGTAATTCTGTTTTTCCTCAGGTACAGCTAGGTTTATTTATAGCAAGGTCAACTCATTTGAACTATCTTGTGTATCTTTACGCAGCAGAGAAATTGTCACGCAAGTAAAACTCTGGATGGTGGTGTTTCTCTGTAACAGTAGGGAGTAAGAACCAGCAACCACACAAATTGCTTGTCTGCCTGTCAGAGTTGATATTCAATGCACAGAAAATTTTGTAGATAAAAATACACTGAACCTTATCTCCGTGTAATAACAGTGAGCACGCGTTTTTCAAAGTACACCCCAAACACAGCGGGGCCTCTGACGGAACTACCACATGGAAGCCCTCATCTAATAATCTGACAACCAAATACGTGGTCCAAATCTTCTCCCCAAACCTGAGGAGACAAAAATCCTCCTGCAAAAAAATCTGGCCTGAAATTTCTCTCTGCCCCAGGGTTTCCTGTGGGAAAACATTCTGGAGAGCATCAGCCACCTCTCTTTTCCTTCCACTTTCCCATATCCCTTCCTCTCTAGTGACATAACTTAACTTCAAGGAGAGAAAAATTTCTCAAAACATCTGTTATGGATATTGTGTCCCAACTCTAACTAGGAGTGTGCTCACACACAGTTTTCTGTGTCTCCTGCCTTTCACAGCTCTCTCATCCTTCTTTTCCTCTGCTACTTTTCCATGAAAGACTCTCATAGAGCTTCAGCAAAGCTGTCATTTAAAATGACTTCACCAGTGTCATCTCCACAAATCCTGTTATTCTCTTATTATTTTGTTTCTGTTACTTTCTGTTATTTCTTTGGAAGTGAAGAACTTTTCCTTGTCCCACAAAAATAGGCTCCAAGAGACCTCTGGCGATTTGTTTTTCAACTCGATGTGAATGTGTACTTGAGATGAGAACCAAATGAACATTTAAGTATCTTTAGTACATCTTAAGGCAAATTTGAGCAGCAAAGTCATGAAGAGTGTTCACAGAAGAGTGGCTTAAGCCATTTAAAGGACAGCAAGACAAATGCATCTCTGAAAATATATCCTTGGATAACTGATACGCTGTACTGCTCATGCCTAGAGGCAGCATGCCTGTTTTTACATCTGTGGGCCTGCCTACCCCAAAAACTTGTTTTAAAT
Source organism: Hylia prasina (assembly GCA_013397195.1). Lineage (NCBI taxonomy): Eukaryota > Metazoa > Chordata > Aves > Passeriformes > Sylviidae > Hylia > Hylia prasina. The sequence continues at coordinate 252,442 of VYXD01008905.1, forward strand.
TCACAAAGTAAATGTCTCTAGCCCTAAGTTGCCTGAGGGCCCAAGCAATTTGTTTTACCTCAAGAGTGTTAAATACACACTTGAAAACACTGAATTCAACTCAAAATGTCCTAACCACAATTATTTTATTCAAGATGCAACACGAAGGGGAACAGAATCATTATGTTTCACTAGGGATGTAGAAGTGAACAAAGAATATTAAAATAAATACAATTCCTCCATGCATAAAAGAGAGCGAAATTCCCTGAAATAATAAGGGAACCACCACAACAAAATTACATGTCAAGGCCATGACCACCTTTGCACTAAGAGACAGAAATTAAGTCCCCAGAAGTGGACAGTGATGTTTTGGGAGAAGTAGGGCTTTGCGACTTTAATTAGAAAAAACCCCACCCCTTTTGAGTGGAACTTGGAGCATTGGATAAACACAGGAGTTATTGTACCCAAAGACCACTTTAAAATGCCTCATTCAGCACCGACCTCCTCTTCTCTAGGTGGCTGTCTAGCCTCAGGCACTGAATATCAGACTCCTTGGCTTTGTCCTCTTTTGACTGGTTGCACCTAGAGAGGCAAGTTCCTCCTGGGAAAAGTGACTCAGAAGATGGATGCAGTGACATCTGTGACCTATCTCATCCCCTTTTGTCCATGAGCAAGTGCACACTGACCAGCAATGATGTGATTTAGTCCTGTCCATGATCAAAATGTGCCAGAACTCTAAACAAGATGTAAACTACAGCCAGCAGAGTGGTTCCTTAACAACAATTCATCTGTGAATGAAGGGGAAGGTGGAACTCTGTATTTGAAGATATCACATGTGAAGCACACGGCATCATTAATATGTTCCTCTCCTTTCTGTAATGATTAGTTTGGTGCCTCACTGTACATTCAGGAGAATACCTCCAGTTAAAAGCCCCCTCTCTCTCCATCCTACATCTCTTCAGGGGTGTGCATTTCTGCCACAGTTGTTGATTTAAAACATGATGTTTCAAGCACATGTACATTTAGTTGATAGGGTATATCACTCATTTGCATTCACCACCATTTAGTTTAAACAATTCCTTTTTAGCATCTTATGAAAGGAATTTATAGTTTATTGACTAATTTTCTCTATTATTAACATCTTAACATTTTTATGAGAACACAGAAGAAAGCAGTGTATGTGAAACCTTGGAAAGTTTTCTTCTAAGCACTGCTTTTTCACAGACTTTATCTTCCAGTTATTAATAGGAAGTCTGTAGAAGCCAAGATGCACAGTTAAATGTAAATCACATTGTCTAGTGTTGCTTAAATTTGTTCTTTGAAACATCTGCTTTTCAAGCTGTATTTACCTGTCTGCTGAGAGTCAGACAAATTACAGCAAGATTTTTTTTTGCCTGAAGAGATGTCTGTCATGTCACAGAACAGATGAAATGAAAATAAGTTGACTTCCCTTTTTCTGAAATATGCTGGTGAAAAAAAAAAATCCCTGAAAACCTTGCCCAAACAAAACAGATAGTTCAGTTTTCCTTCACATCCAAAAGGAACTATACCAGCCAACCCTTTAAACAAACACTATCATGACTGAGTCCCTCATCAGAGGCTTAGCACTGCACAGTTGAACATTGTCTATGCTTCATGCTTGCTTTACTTGCAGTATCTAAGGATGCAGCCTTGTCCCATCTGACTCAATATACATTTCAAGCTTTAATATTTAAAACAACTTAAAACTACCACTAAGAGCTGTTGGCTGACAGAGATGGTTTTCATCCAACCCAAACTACTTCTGGGACCTTCTTAGTGTGAAGTGCTCAGAGACGTGTTTCTTTGTATGGAGAATACAAACCCCATTCTGCAAAGCACTGAGCAAGTATTTTTCTCATGCACATATTTATTTAAACACAGTGTCACTGAGAAGGCTTCTTGAACCAGATGTGTAATCTTTAATGGAAGCCTCTTCTTCTTAGAGCAGAGAACAAGCTCTTGAATTGTCTCCAGCCTGATGGGAAAGAACCACCTTGTGCTGGTAAACCCCCAGATCTAAGCAGTAGAAAGATTATATTTATCGTTTCAAATCACGTCTTTTGGCATAAGACCTTTTTGTGGACGAGTGATTCTGGGGTATTTTTGTTGTGGTTTTTTTTTTTTTTTTTTTTTTTTTGTAGAGGCAAGTTTTATAATCACCTATGGCAGAAATCCTTGCTGAAAATGCTGACACATGAAAGAATAATAACTTTTTAATCCAAAAGAATAATAACTTTTTAATCCATAGACTCACACAGAGAAGGAAACACTGTGGGAAGTGACAGATAAAATCTCTCCTCCTAATTATCAGTTCTCAGAATCTGACTTTAAATTATTCCATCTCCTCATGTGCCAACAGGATGGATAGGGTTACTGGAGGGGTAAAAGAAGTCCAGAGCATTGTCCTTTAAAGGAGCAACAGTGTGTAAGGGATCCATGACACTACAAAAGTATGCGTTCAGTGGGTTGCTTAAAGAGAAAAGAATGTTGTGAAGCTCTCCAATACAACACTTTGAAATGTCTCATATGTGCCTTCTGAGGAAACATAAAAAAATCGTGGCTGTGATTGCTCTTTGTAACTGACAACAGCATTTGATATCAGATCTGGCTTTTTTTTGAGGCAGGACCTGTGTGAAACAAGCAGCTGTGCATCAAAACCAAAATATTCTTCCAAGGAGCTACAAGAAAGGCCCAAGACATAAAAGGACTGATAATTATAACAGCACAAACATAATGAGCTCTAAGTGTAATTGATGGTGAGTTGAACTGTTCTTTCAAATAATAATAAAAAAAAACAAGCCATTTTCAACATGTTTAGGGAGAGTTATTCTACTGCTAACATTTTAATAGTGTTTTTATACCTACATTGTACAGGAACATTTCATTCCAAGAACACCCTGAAAACTGACTGACTCATTTCAATATGTGAAACATTTCAAACAAACTTGAAAATCAATTATAACAAAGAAATGTTACACTGGCTGTGGAAATTTTGGAAAAAGCAAAGTAATGCTTTCTTCCCAGAATTTTGCGCATATTAACATTTTTGATACAGGAACATAAACAAAAAGAGATTTTAAAGAAACAGAAGGGACTGGAAAGACTCTCTAAGGGGGAAAAGAATCTGCCCTAAGAATGCAAACCTCTTTCTGTCCATTTTTCTTAATTTTAGTTCATTTTATTGAATCACAGTGATGTAGCCGTGACTTTAGGTGCTTCCTATATGACAGAACTTGTTAAAATTCAGCAGAAAGACTTACTGTACCTTTGTGGGTGAAACCAATTAGGACCAAGAAAAAGTACATTTGGGTACGTTTGTTCTCTCTCTTTGGCAGAGTTGGGGAAAGGCAGATTTTCATAGGTCCCTTAGAATCCTGAATTAAAATCAGCATGCTGTTCTCTTAGTTATTGCTGTTATTATTAGTAGCGCAAGTAGGAATATCAGTTTTATTTAACATATGTAGCTCTCTTTACCATTTGGGAAAATCAGAATTAGTGTTATAAACTGGCCTTGTGCTTGCTTCCTCCAAATGCTGTCCCTTTGCCCACCATTACAAACAAACTGTGAGGAGTTCTTTAAACAGTGATAAGAAATCAAATATGCATCTTTCCCTGGATTTCACTACTGCCCCTTTCCATCCTTAATGCATTTAAATACAGAAGAATACCAACAAAGGAATAAAATACAAGGAAGAACAGAGGCTCTGCTTTGGATCTGCTGTGTGTGCCCAACTATTTGGTATTATCAATGAGGGGGTGCTGAAACGTGGAATGACATCCTCTCTGAGAAGAGTGAGGATGGGAATAACTTCAGTGGTCAAACTCAGCCCCTGTTAGGTCAGCAAGAAAGTTCAACCAGCAAAACCAGATTTCAAAGCAGAATATGCTCTATTTCGTTCAATGCTCTAGTCACTGTTGTATGATTAGCAAAAACCCGGGGGAGAAACAATACATATGTTAGGATGTTTTGCCTTTTTTTCTTCTCTTTTTCCCCCAATTAGTTGGTTGCTTTGCTGTTGCTAAATTCCTTTTGTTTTCAAAGAATTTAATTTTCTGTCCACTGAAGCAAAACTGAAGAAAAGAAGTGAGAAAATGATGGGGCAACTAGGCAGGTAAAATCCTTGTAAATCCTACTCCAAACTGCTTAATATTCTGAATCCCTACTTCAGGGAGATAAAAAACCCTGTTGGCAGAGTCTGAGTTGCACTGATGTCTGAGTAGTAAGAGTTTACTGTAGATTTGAAAGCTTTGCTTCCAAAAAAAAGAAAGAGAAAGCAAGAAATTAAGATTCTTCTGTTACGCTGGGGTTTTCTACAACACAAGCCCCAGTGATAAACAGAAATATAAACAAACAGAAATTAGAAGCAATAGAAGTGGTCACAAACTGCTGAAGGTCTCCATTTAATTAGCATTCAAACTGATAGCGAACCATCTAGCTCATTTTGATTCATTATGAAACGCTACTGGAGAAACAGAAAAATAACATAATTCCTAATGATTAAGACTGCCATTATGTATATTTGTATAGGCATCAGCCTCTTTTCAAGTTGCTGGGACCAAGCCAGGATTCCAATTTTTGCCTGAAGCAGGCAAGAGACTCTGCTGAAATGAAACTTTAACATCCCTATTGCAAACAAAAGCGTGCCTTTGAGAGTGTGTGCTCAGTTCAATTGAACACACACACAGGGGCAGAGCCTTCCCTGCATCACCCAGTGGAGGAGAAGTGCTGGTAAATGTTTGTTATATATCCTTTAACATAGCTCAAGCACCCCATGTATTAGTACAGCTGGAACACGGCATTAAGCTGAGATATCTCTTTTGTTTTTTCTCCAGCAGCAGGAGATAAAATTGGGACACATTTAATGGATGGGCCCAGAATCAACTGGATACCTTCTCTATTCCCCCAAACTATCCAGTCCTGAATATTCCCATCATATATTCAGTGTAACGTGCACAGTTTTATACATGGAATATTTTATACATGGAATTACTAGGTTAGACTCACAGGGCTTGAGCACTCCAAGCCACTGCTCTTTAACAGCCTTCACTGATGCGTAGAAGCTAAGAGCCTGTTCAGGGTATGTAAAACCAAGTAACTCAAATGAAAATGTCTCCACAGATCATGAACTTCTACCCATTGACACCCCTCTAGTTGTTTCCTGTCATTTTTTTTTTCTCTCACTCATAAATGGGTGAGTATTAACAAAAAAACAAGAGTAAAATCCACACACTCTCAGGTGTTCAGGGCTAAAAGTCAGTATTTCTGATTTGTGGCTGGTTGTGCTTTCTCCCGCCTATGGACCAGAGTGTGGCTGACTAGGATGTGTATCCTCTTGGCAGCTGGAGTCCCTCAGCAGGCATTTCAGGAAATGCAGAACCAGAAATGACATTACACACACAGCATCTACATTCTGCTAGAGGAAAGAACCACAGCAGCATCATTGCTGGTCTCCAGCAGAGGTACCTGCAGAGCAGCATGGCTCTCCTTTCTCTGCCCAAACAACCAGAGCACACCTTCATATGTGCTCCATGACCTTCCTGAACACAAAAAGCAGCTTGAATTTTATGCATATCACCAGAGGAAAAAAAGACCAATAAAAAGTCTCCAATGACACAGCACATTTTCCCCAAAGGAAAAGCAAAACCAAAATCAAAACCCAACGAATATTCACAGTATTAATTGTTTCCTTTAACCCACTATATAAAATTCTTATTCTTATGGCTCCTCTCATGGATTTTGTAACTTCTGAATAGTGAAAAATGCGTGTGTTTTTGGCAGGAAAAACAATGCATATATTATTTACAATGTACTTCATGATCAAATAAACCTTCCTTCATTGAGATCATATAAATGTTCCCTCACTGGTGTTAGGCTTAAATTTAGATTTGTCTAATATTCACCAACTTAATCTGATTCTGTAAAAAAACTGTATCCAAATTTTTACCTGTGTTTGCTGTGGCAAATGAACTGTGACTTACACAGCAGCATGTTTATATGGTTTGTACATCAGGAAGATTTTAGCAGTAAATTTTACTGCTACAAGATTTAGGTTAACTACGTCAGATTAAGGTAGAGGGTTGTAACAGTTGTGATTTAATCATCTCACAGTCTTCCGTATTTTTATCTGTGGTTATAAAATCTGAATTTGTATTACCCTTCTCTCTGCTTTATGTTCCTTATTCCTACCATTATTGTAACAGATGCTCTTTGGGTTTCCCCTATCACTTTTGTTAATTGTGGAGCCATTACTGCTATTACAACCTTGAGCCACCCAGACAGTATTTCTTTGCACACACCACCAGTGCAATTGCCAAATAGTTTGATAATCATTTTACCACTGAACTCACAGTAGCTGGCCATGGAGAGAAATTATTATGTCCTTTACAGCAGTAAGACTCACAAGTGATGAGCATTCTCATCAGATAGTATCTATTTTTCCTGATAAAGTGAAATATATTGCAGGATGAGTAAATGGCTTTTTCATCTGTAATTTTTATTTGCATTATTTGGACAGAGGAAAATTCATAACCTGCTTTTATGATTTTATAATGTCTTTGAAACTGAGTGACTTGGCAATAAAGAGTCCAAATTAGTCATTCATTTTGTTAAGATGTGTTACACCACTATTATTTATGGCAATAATAGGGGGGATTCATCTGCATTCTCAAGCATCTTTGTCTCCTTCACAACCATTAGACTTTTATTTCGCTTACAAATATAATCTTAAATTTAAGGGAAAAACTTGCAAATTCTGTAACAGCAAAAGAAAATATACCTTATTCAAAAACATCCTTTAGGAAAGCACAAAGGACTTTTATGACTAGATGCATAATCAGTTGCCTGTGTACTTTTATGTTTTCAGGGTTGAGGCCTAATTAAAATACACCATGGCGCCTTTGAGAAATTATTTTCTGCGACAAAAAGTTCCAGCATTTGCTATTTTTCAACCCTAGCCATGTTCTAGCCTTTAAATTTTACACAAGCAAGTAAATGTAACTTTGTAAAAATAATCTTTCAAAATATTACAGACTACTTAAACAACAGAGCTTTACTGGTTTATTTCAAGACAGCCTCTAACTGAGACTGCAACTTTTTTTTTTTTCCTTTTAACCAGACAATTAGGAGAGAAATGGTTTTAGTTTAGAGTTCCAAACAATGTACTGAGATCACATTTTCCAGCTAGTGCTAGAGACACAGCGGGCAGGATGACAAAAATGTTTTCATATTGCTTGAAGATGTTTCTTAGGAATCTCTCTCTCACTTTTCCTGTCTCTCCCTGCTAAACTTCACTTTGCCAGGAATGGTAGAAGCCTCTTTTAAAAATATCCTAAGTCAGTACAAATTTCTGAAGGGTGAGTTAATGAGAAAAAGAAGGACACAGTGGTGTTTGAAAGTGTTGCTGATTTGTGTAATTATCACTGACTTGGTCTGATTTTTAAAGCTCAAGTGATTTTTACCTATGTTTGCTGTTGTATATGAACTCTTATGGATAGCAGCATATTTACATTGTCTGTACACCAAAGATGCTTTAATACTAAATTATACTTTTACAAGATTTACTTTAACTAGATTGGATGAATGTAGAGGTATATTACAGTTGTAATATAGTCATCTTGCATTTTTTGTATTTTTATCTCTGGTTATTAAATTAAGACATTTAAATTTACTTTTCAGAACATTGCAACAAAAATAGCCTTGTTGTCTACAGTTAGTAGTCTACATTTAGAAAGGCCCATTTTGATAAATGTTATTGTTTCTGATATTAATTAAAGCTATAATTTCAGGTTATTATGGTTTTCTTCATTTAAATGATGACAATAGGACATTTGTAATTTTTTTTTTCCTGTACAGACAACTTGAGAGCATGGGAATGGCTGTACTAGATGGGAAAACACCACCATCTAGTCCAATTTAATTTACAACCAAAATGAAAAATGGAATACATAAAGTTTCCCTTGCTTACGCACCCATTTTTTGACTCCAGAGTCTAGAAACTTTCTGCATTGGTGACTGTATTCACATAATTCACGTTTTTCATGTCATTTCTAATTTAATTTAACTGCTGCCACCTCTCTCTCCAGCTATCTCTTTCCCAAGGTGAAGAGTGCTGGTGTGTTTAATCTCTCTTAGCACAGACACCATTTTCAAAGATCAGCCATCCTTCTCACTTTCTTTTCCCCCCTCATTTCGATCACTTTTTTTTTTTT
>VYXD01008905.1:260669-284382 GCA_013397195.1 Hylia prasina
TTTTTTTTTTTTTTTTTTTTTTTTTGCTGCTGGATGAGCAGAACTCCACGCTGCATTTCCAAAGCAGAGGTGCAGTATTCCCAGAGCATGGAAGGCACACCCTAAGGTGCACTCCTTAAGGTCCACCCCGCATTTATGGAGTGACAAAGCAATGATTTTCTGTTTGGGTTTCTGCCCCTCTCCTTGCTGGAGAATCATTCTTTCTCTCCAGCAAAAGGCAAGGGTGCTGTGGGGTCAGGTGACAGTGACAATGACACCGTAGGGCTCTACCACTTGTTTCCTGGTAGTGAAATAATTAATACCACTTCAGGTACCAAATGGAAGATTTTCTCTGCTCTTCACAGTACTGAAATATCTCGAGTTATTTTACAGGTGTCTTGTGAAAATAGCTCTCCTGGCCAGGAGGAACAAGGGGGTATTATCCCCTTTAGTATGTGAAGGAAAAATAAGCATAATCTCCAGCAGCCTTCTATAAATACTTTGACACTGAAAATTATGAACCTCCCTAATTTAAGCATAAAAGTGATTTCAAACCCTACATGAACTGCAAGGTCACCATGCCTTTCTGCTAAATACTCTCACTACATAAAGAAAATCTGTGGAATAGAAAAGGGTAATGTCCAGCATATGAGTAAATAGTTTTAATTAGTTTTAAATTTCTGCCTTAAACATATAGTCGTACAACGGCTCTCTAGCAGCAGTAATATTTAGCATTATCTACCATGGCACTGCAGATGTTCAGATATATACTTGGAAAATGAGTAAAAATTTGAAGTCCAATTATTTTTCTTTCTTTGAAGCAGGTTCTGCGGACACTTCTGACAGAAACTGGGTCTTATCTTAATATTCACACCTTATCAAAGTTGTGAAGTGCTACATAAAATGAGCAAATAGAGTAAATGCTTGATAAGTGCATAACAATATAAATGCTTTAAGCTTATCATGAAAATTATTTATCTATAATAACACAGACTGGGTGCCAAGAAAAAAGAACAAACCAAAATCCCTCATTTTTTGTTATACTTGTCTCAGTATGCAATGAGTAAGTGAAAAAAAAAAGAATCAAATTAATGGTATATTTGGGCATGATTATGCCACAGTTCCTTCTACACAACCTTCCAAATAAACTTGCTTAAGTGAAGTTCAAAGAATGAGGTTTACCCCTAATGTCAAACAGGGTCCCAATGTCCCACAGACACATGTGCATTTGAATTAAAACCCAGATGTAACTTCCCTGATTTCCCTGGGACTGCTGATACAGCACTAAGAGGGTGGGTTTGCAGGATCAGGGGGGTATCTGCAGCCTGACCACCGTCCCTTGTCCAGAAGACAAGAAATCAGGTCATGGGAAGGCACCTAGAGAAGTGTCAATGTTAAGAATATTTTGCATTTTTATGTAGTCATGAACTAATTCAATTAATATGTAATCATAATGTACGTTGAATGTCATGTAAAGCTGACAAAAAAATCTTAAACTTTAGTACAGGCCTGACAAAATTATACCATCTGTAAAATTCAGGCTGAACAACACTGCTGGATTGTAGGTCCCATTCTCTGCCATGCTCTTACCCTGCTATGTATGTAAGGGGTGCTGCCAATGCAGCACAGCTCTGCTGCTGATACATCATTTTCCTTTTGATTGCTGAAAGAAAAGCTGTGGAATGCAGTCAGGATTAACTCACATTCCCATAACAGTGAGGGGGCATCACGTGTTTTGTGGGACTTTCTGCCTTACAGTCTCAAAACCCCATTTTTTTCAGTCCTACACACTTTCATTTATAGGTTTTTAGCTGTATTTTTCTTTCTCTACAATATAGGCAATGCAAGGACAATAATTGATGTTAATGAAATATCAGCAGACAAAACTGAGATCTTAAGTTAGAACACATTGATGGAAAGAATAAATATATAAATAAATAGGTCAAATCACTAAAAATTAAATAATTGAACGGGTGCTTTTTTGGCAGAAAAAGTGTCCATTCCATTTGGAAAATCCCATTTACTACATGTGCTAATAAATAACTCATCCACAGTAATTTTTGACCTAGATCTGATGTCTGAAGTTAAGTTTTAGTTGATGTTCAGGACTAATGAAGCTGACTCTTGGAACTCTCAACTGACCAAGACTCTGAGATTATTTGACTGCCATTTTTCTTTTTCCCTTTTCCAGAAGCCATCCTTTTAACATACTTTTAATATTGCAATATGGCTAAAATAACTGCCCTTCTCCAACACTGGTCTTTTGAACATAGTACAAAAGACCCTCTTCTATCCCTTACAAAGGGAATTAAAATAGCTTTTTCAAGCATTAAAAAGCCATTTATTGAAGGGATCCAGCAACAGATGGGGAAACGTATGACTAACTCTTCTAAACGTTTATGTGCCTTTTAAAAAATTATATTATCCCATAACTTGAATCCTTTGATTATAATTTATTTGGAAGGGAAGGTGACCTAAATTTTCACGTGTGATATTAAATGTAAAGCTTAGATCTTTTCAGGAACCTCTCTCAACTGGGGGCTTGCGAGTTCCAGCGCAACATTAGGCATCTGCTGTGGCTGCCATGATATAAATGCTAGGGATGAATAGAATACAATGGAACAGAATAGAACAGAACAGAACAGAAAAGCCACGGTGAAAGGGACCCACAGCGATCATCCAGCTCAACTGCCTGACTGCTTCAGGCCTGACACTCAATGATCTTTTTGGATGGCATTGTCTAAAGCTCCCTACTCCCTGAGAGGCATGGGGCATTTACCACCTCTCTCTCCAGGAAGACTGTTTCAGTGCTTGACCACTCTCTCGGTAATGAAATGTTTCCTGACGTCCAGGCTGAATCTCTCCTGGTGCAGCTCTGAACCATTCCTGTCACTGGATGCCAGGGAAGAGATGTGCACTTCCCTCTCCACCTTCCCTCCTCAGGATCAGCCTGTTTTTCTCCAGACTAGACAAGCCCAAAGTTCAAGTCCATGGATTAATGCCAATTCTGACTCTGAATGAAGAGGGCAATTTAAATATGGCATATCCACAATATTACGCTGAGTAGATTCTTTTTTAAAATTAGTTAACCAATAGTAGAAGTGAGATAAATAAAAAGTGAATGTTAATAAGAAAAAGTGCGATAGAGAAATATGAGGCTGAAATGGGAAACATTAGGGAAATTGAAGAGGTCACAATGCACAGAAGAAATTCACTAATTTTCTTCTATCCAGCTGTGTTTTTCCTGTTGCCTTCCTCAGCCATGTTTGGCCAATGACAGACCCACTGAATTTTAGACACTTGTGACTTTAAATACTCATTAAGAGTTTACCCTGGGCTCTTTCCTAAGTTTGTGAAAGCATGAAGAATTAGCAGAACCATTCTGTAGCCAACAAAAGACTGAGGAGGGTTTAAGATATGTCCAACCCACAAAACCTACATCAGATGACCCCAAAAGGAATGAAAACTGTTTTTTATGATCTCTGTTTAAATGCTAGATGTTGAGTATGTTTAATTTCATTTACATTGAGAAACAAAAGTGTAACACAGGATTTGTTCAGTTCAGGATGTATTCAGTTTGAATACTGAACTAAACTCAAATGCTGCCATGTATCTACCAACCATAGGTTAAAAGAATTCTTCACAAAATGGTTAAATATGATAGGATTTTGTAAGTTGTCCTGTCTAGAAACCAGGACAGTTACTAATAGGTTTAGAAGCCTATAAAAAAAGACAACACATTGCCAAGAATAAAAAAAAAAATTAAAAAAAAAAAACCCTGAATGTATTTGAGCAGCATTAACTTCCAAAGCCCTTGAATCTGTTTCTTATGTTCTGTCTTCAGAAGGCAGCTCAACAGTTCATCACTTTTTTAATAAAACAGACACATTTGAAAATGTGTTTTAGACTGACCCATGTGTTGTTCATATTATGGGCATTATTTTTTCTGTTATTATATACAAGTGCATGCAGGCATTGCCTATATATAAAAACAAACAAACAAACAAACAAAAACAGAAGAAAAAGTTTCCTGCCCTTGAACTTTGATTCTGAACTGAACTGATGTTCTTAATTTCTCCATAACACTGTAAATATAACAGGAGCAAGATGTTTCAGACTGCATACAAGCCACCTATTTTATTACAGGGTTGAAGGCAAGCCCACACTACTGTGGAATTCCTGTTGTGTATGAATTACTCCCCTCAATGTTTATTTGGTTGAGTAGAATTCTGCAGAAATCCTACAGTCCACTCATATTTCTTAATAAATATAAAGAAGCACATTCTGCATGGGAAAAAAAGACTGAAATCTCTGAGTGTCATAGTAGTAATTGGAAGTAAATTTTTCCACGGAAAGGATTTGGTAAGAATTAGTGAATATTACACAAAAGCATCTGGAAGTAAAAAGGTGAATATTTTCATCAGACAAAAACAATTAACACACTTCCCCACAGTCATGCTATAATACAGGGACCTACAATAAAAACAACAACAACAACAAAAATCCCAAAGGGACTTGGAATCTCTAAAACCACTCACAAATTACTTGGCACAAGGTCTTGTGGTGGAGGAGAGCCAACCTGAATGCAACAAAAGACTAATTTCTTCTTAGCATTACTAACTCCAGAAATATTGGGAACAGATGCTTCTGAGATGAACTGGAGGGATAAGGCTCTGGAATTAGGCAACTCTTAAAAACTTAAATAACCCAGGGCTGCTATTGTTTTCAAAACCACACAGTTTATCCCAAAACCCCACAACAACAGTCTGACATATGGATGTCCACACACACTAGAGCAACCCAGCATTCACACTAACAAAACTGCATTGTAGGTGATAAATGAGTTCAGAATTGATGGCAGTAATTGTGCCAAAGAATCTCAAAGTGTGCCCAATAACATAGTGGATTCCTGCAATGGATATAGTAATATAGTGAAATTCAAACCTAAACATCAGAAATGTTCCTCTGTACAGAAAACTGCACAAAAAAACCAAAAAATCCCCAAAGCCCCCAAAAAACCCAAACAAAAAAAAAAAGGCCAAATGCTTTACATATTAATTTTCTGTGCCGTTCCCATTCTTTAACAAATTAATATAGTTTTAAAAGCCAGCTTCTGTCAAGTATGTCCAGAGACCTTGTCCAAAGTCAATGCTAAAGTCCATTACTGCATTTTGAATTCATTAAAATGAAACTTGTCTCTTCTCTGTTGGGTGCTGAATGCACTTCATGACCTGTATACTGTGTATACAGTAGAGACTTGTTAGCCACAAGAAAAGAAGCATACAAAAGAAATAAAATGTCTTCCTCAAATTGTCAGTCTGGGGGATTTTTTCTTTTTTCCCTTTTTTTTTTTTTTCCCCGATATATTCCCATAAAGATTTATATTCTGGCCTTTGTTGTCTGGGATCCTTGTCTCTTACCCTTTATGCCAGAAAAGGAAATTGTACATTAAGGTAAATTGCTACTCCTGATATTTCTTTCCCTTGACTGATGGCTTTCTATTACAGGCTTGCAAGAATTCAAACTGGAAAGAAACCCAAGCATCTTGATTGAAAAGATTTGATACATTCTTTTCAAATTCATGCTATCTAAATCACAGCGGGATGACTTGTAATCAAAGTTTTTCAAAAAGAACATAAATTTGGGGAGAAGGAAAAGGCCATTCAGCCCATTGCAAGTCATCCTGGTTAACACAGTTCTTCTAGAATAATATCTCCCTTCTTCTTTAATGACCCCAGTGCCTCCAATTCCAAACTTGGCTCAGTAGGCTATTGAAAAATTGTATTTCTTTTTGAGTGAAAAGTACTTCCTTGTGTTGGTTCTGAATTTCATTTTTTCAGGCAATTCCAGTTCTGCTTCCCTGTTCGGTCTTTTATAGTCAGCCAAACAGTGAGTCAAGTGTTACTGAATAAGGTTTTTCACCCTGTATTTCTCAGAGTAGATGAGTTTGTAATTCCCTCTTTTTCTCAATTTTGCACTGACAAAAAATGAACTCAGCTGTGATTACGAGACTGTGAACTTCAAACCAGACTTCTCTTCCACTCCTTTCCTTTAAAGGTGTGTTTGAAGCTAATCTTTTAAAACACTGGTATTTGAGTTCCTTTTGCCTTTGTTGACTGCTGACACACACACGTGCCAGCCCCTCCAAGCACTGTGGCACTCCCTCTTCTCCACAGAGTATGAATGACACAGAAAAGACATCCCAAATGGCTAACACAGAAAAAACAAACAAACAAACCAGGGGTGTGATTCAGCAATTTATTTCAATGCTCTGAAACATCCTAAAAAAAAAAAAACAAACCTTAAGAATACCCTTTTTTGTATTCGCAGTCTGAATAACTTCACAATTCACATACAAAAATTGATAGGTTGGGCTAAATAATCTCCAAAGTCACTCTCTCTTTTTTTTTTTTTTTTTTTTTGTTCTGGGGAATGCTATAGCTTCAAGTTTCACCAAGGTCATCTTTCATCCAAAAAAACTTAATATAATTAGTATCAATTCTGCATTTTGTGAGGCTCACACTGGAAGTTATTAACTGTGTTTCAAGTGGAATGTCAGAGAAACGAAGGGCAGAGAGAGTAATCTTTTCAGCTTCAAAGGCACAGTTGATGACTTTAGTTCACTGGTTAGTGAGAAAGACATGCATTTTTTATTAAAGGTGTTGGCAATACATTTGAAACTATAAGCGTTTTACTCTCTTTTTTCTTTCTTTGCCTTGTTTTTAGAACTTGGCACCACTTCAGTCTTTTTTTTAACATCCCACATGGCACTGAAACAGTTGCTTTAGATATCCTTGTTGTTAGCTATAACAATATTTAGTTGTATACTTTTGCTTTAAGTACTTCATCAATACTCTGACAGTACAGAACTTGCCAAAATCTGCCTTACCCAGTAACAAATGTAAAAGAAAAGATATCAGTTTTTGCTGGTAGTGCCTTTAAAATACTATTAACGCCTCTCTAAATGAAGTAAAACTAAGCTTTGTGATCCCATATACATACAGCAACAGTGAAGGATGTTCAACAGCAACCATTTGCTTAATCTTTCTCCCTGCTGCAAGAAATTCAATATATTGCCCTTAAAACTTATCATTAAAAATGTGCTTGACAACGCCTTTGAAACAAACCAAATCAAAGTCTTAATAAGGTCCTAAAGATCACAGATTCAATTCGTTTAAATGAAAATCAAGAATCAATTTTCAAAGCATATTTACAGAGTCTTCTTTACAATAAATATTCGCTTTGGAGAAGAAAGTACATATGGAATGTGAAGCCTTCAAGAATCAATCTATGGCTGTTAACCTCAAAGACATTTAAGTGAGAAGCAAGGCTCAAGTTTGCAACAGTGAGGATAACTCAGTGCTGAAGAGAAACACGAAGGGGAATTGTGGATTCTCTGTTTCCTTAGGTCCTAAATTAAGTCTACATAGGTTCTGGTGGGTGCTCTTTAATAAAACAAAGGTTTCTGTGTCTCATTATAAATCTGTGAGACTGGAAACCATACAAGAATTTAGGCTAACTGACCCAGCAGGTCCCTCTGGACTGAGTAGATCACAGATTTTATCTGTGAATAACACACCAAACTACATACAGCCCCACTGAAAATTAATGAGCTTATCTATACGTAAAGTTTTACCTGGAAGAAAGGAAAGCACAGCCCGTTTTCCTGCAGAGGAAATACTTTGGATATCTGCAGGCTATTGTCAAGCTTATGGGGCAGCACTGATAGTACACTAAAAACAGCCTGGCTCTCTTTGGGTTGGAAAATCCAGATACATCCACTTTAGAACCACCTGCAAGTGAGATGGGATAAACTCACTTAACTAAACTGCTTGTAGAGATGTAAATACTAGGTCACCAAAATCTCTTACAATCAGCAGAATTCTAGCTTTTACAGCAGGAGGTACAAAACCCTACTTTTTAAAAAGTTATTGTTTTGAAAATCACATTTTAAGCTTGAATAGAGTAGGAAGTTAGCATGAATAATACAGTTTTCATATATTGTTTACACCTGAATGTTGAAAACCACTCACTTGAGAACAGCACCCAGCTAACTAGAGGTCAGATGAAAGTGGTCAGTGTGACATCAGTACACACTGACTCTGGGGTAGCACTTTACATCGAGGTGGGGACACTGATGACTTGAGTGCTTCTTCCCAGGGACTTTTTTGGAAATGCCTGTGCTTCCTTGCTAGCTGCACGTGGAGGCTGAGCAGGAGGAGAGCTAACACCTAACAGCCTCTGGCACCTGAGGGGAGGTCTGAGGCTGAACTCAGAGCAAAGGATGCTCTTGGCAGGCAGTAAAAATGCTTCCAGCAGAAGGGACTCTTAATTTGGAAAACCTCTTGCACTGCCAGTTTACAACAGAGACTGTCAGACTGCATAATTCATACGCAACAGAAAAAGGGGAAAAAAAAAAGCTCAAAAAGCCCCAGTGTGATCAGAGCTTAGGCTGGGAATGTTTGAATTCCTGACGCATTGCTGAAGCCTCTCTGGAGCTCAGCTATATAATGGAATCTTTATCAGACCATCTACCAATTGTGATACTTATCTGCACAGCGTTGCATTTTGGGTTAAGTGATAATCCATCAAGGCTGGAAATCATTGTGTACTTTTTAAGTTGCCTACTTCATTACTGCAAGCTGACAGCTGGATGGATTTGTTAGCACTAGAAATATTTGTCCCAGACACAAAGAGCAGGTTCCTAATATATGACATTATGATATTTTCTTTCATGTATTCAGCATGCCTGTAGTTTAATCTATGTCTTATTTAGGATATTCATTTACTTGGCAAACTATTCAGATCATGAAATCTATCTTTATTTGTTCCAGAATACAACAGCCTCATTTCATAAATAAAATGACCAAATAATGTGTAATAATGACGATGGTCTTCATCTTACATCATAATGATTGTTGAGCAGAGAAAATTGCCATTTTATAAATGGCACAGGTCTCTGCTTTAGTTTGTAAAGGTAAAAATTGCAAAGCACAAGTACTTTTCATGGCAATGGAGGTAACTAGCCTCATGTGCATCACGTTGCCAGAAGTTTTTTTTGTTGTTAGACTGCATTAGTGATGTGCATGTTGCCTTGAGGATTACTCTTGGACTGATATCACAACTATGAAACATCTTTTAAAAGTATTTGAGAACTAGAAATTCCACACAGAAGCATTTGGGTTTGATTTTGGTCTGCTCACAACAGACATTAGAGTATTTCTATTTCCATTTTTTAGCATGTAATGATAGTGCAGTTTTATATTTAGTTTCACACTGCACAAAATATTTCCTCCTTCCATAACCACATTCTGCTGCTACTTACTGCCCTGTTGCCTCTGAGACACAGGAAGATATCTTGTGTGGATGCACCAAAATTCCTAGCCTTAAATTTAAAAAAAAAAAAAAAAAAAAAAAGAAGAAGCAGAAAAACAAATGGAGAAAAAATTGCTTTTTCCAGTGATTTCAGATCAGNTTTTCATACTATGTTTGCACAGCCTCTTGCTTGGAGCTGGTGTGGTTTTGGTCTGTGATCACCAAGCATGTGAACACATGTTATTTGCCATTATTCTAATTCTATGGGGACATAGAAATCTGTAGCAATCCAGCCAATAAAGCATGAAATGCTTGATTTTTTTTTTCTTATTTGTTTAGCATTGTTTTTTTTGGGGGGAAGGGTGCTGAAGGAAGGGATTTTTTTTTTTCTTCAGATTATGTTATAAGAAGGTTTTCCTGGCTCTGTATCTATCAGACCTGAAAACCAAAGAGCTCTTTGAGTTAGAACAGATGCTACAATCTCCTCTGTTGATCTTAAATATGTGAGCTTTGAGAATTCAGAGCACTAATTGCACCACCAAGCCTGACTAGTGGAATGAAACCCTAATTAAATGGTGCTTCAGAAAAGGAACAAATACTGTGTAACCCCTAAAATGGGCACTGTGGATGACTAAGCCTCATGAAAATATTCTTATAGAACTTAAGAAACTTCAAGTCCTGTTCACAACAGGTATATTTTGATGTAAAAAAAGCCCAACAATTCTGTCTACCAGCTGATTGCAGATGCTAGGGAAGGTTTTACAGCTATTACTCAGATGATGCTTGTGGATGTTTCACCTGGGGCAATGACTCTGACCAAGACAGTCCTGTTTAGAGATTTTGGAAAAGAGGCCTGGAAAATAAGTTTGAGATTTCATCATGGTCTAACACAGGTATACTGTGATTTTTAATACACCATCTGTACAGCTGAGGATCAAGTAGATTGTAAAAAAAAAAAAAGGTAATGAAAGAAATCAGAATAAAAGCAAGAGATGACAGTTCTTGAAAGATGGATGATGAAGACTTGAATGTCTAATGGAAAAAGAAATCTAAGGCACTGTTGTTTGAATCTCAAATTGTTCAGCCTTCTGACAAATCTAGACCTTGGGTAAGCCAGTAGGAGACAGAAGAAATAAAACCTAGAAAGTTCTGATTTTCCAACACAGTTTGAATAAACTCAGCCACAAATTAGATTTTATGTTACTGCTACAGCTATAAAGTGGTATATAAATGAACTGGCTTTTAGCTGGCTGTCATAGGAAACTGCTTTTAACGTTGGACAACGATCATTTTTATTATCAGAGCTGAATAAAACTACAACTACATTTAAAGTGTAGGTCTAACCTTATCTCCTTTGCCCCTCACATATTCTATAGCTTTTCCTGGCTTTGTTGTTTCTTTCTTTGTCGATATCTCAGCCTGCCAAGTTATATTAATCAGATTATGGGAAAGAAAAATAAAATCACAAGGAAAGAACTGGTACTGTTTAGCATTTTTTTGATAGGAAAAAGTATGAGGATTACAAGTACTGTCCAAGTAGTTTCTGCATTTAAGCTGCCTATAATGATACAGTTATTCTAGTAGGGTTGGGGTTTTGATTGTTTTTCTTTAATTTTAGTAGAGACTTCAGGGTAAAACTAGGAAAAAAAAAGAGAAAGTAACGTAATTTTTTAGCTAGGATGGTTGCCATTTATGCTATTAAATAGAAGTATTCACCCCTAAAGTCACAGTAGTTTTCAAAATTATTACATCCTCAAATACCTCCTTATGCCACTGCAAACTCCTAAGTTTAGCTCCAGAGATTTCCTTTACGAAATCTTTAATACCAGAGCCAAACCCAATAAAAGTGAAGTGGATTATAACAGGGCAGGGGTTTCACTGACATACAAATGTGTGCATTTTTTTGGCTTTGTCACCCTGACAAACAAACTCTTGATCTCCCCAGCGCAGCTGCCTGGGAGCAGCATCGTGTCTGTGCTGCACACAACAACTTCTGGAGATGTTTTTAGGCGTTGCTAAATAAAGCCTTGAACATTCTGGTACAGTCATCACCCGAGTGACTCAGCTGAGCCTGAATCACTCTGATACGTGCCATCGAACTGAATGGATCCGTCTTTTGAGTCTGGGATGCTCTGGCATTGTTACATTTCCACCTGTTTGGGTAGTGGTGGAGGAGAGATGCCAGCCTTCAGTAATAAGTCAAAATAAACAAGTTTTCTAACCTCTTTGACTTTTTTTTGTTCCTTGATGGATTTAAACAAAACAAAACAAAACAAAAGTTCTCTTTGTGCATGTGGGGGGAGGATGATTAATATGATGAGAGCTCATGGGAAGGTTTTATGTACATTTGTGCGTATAAGATTTTTCCCTCTGTGAATCCAGAAACACAGAGCTGCTCTGACTTGAGGTGGCTTCTCCTAGACTATTAATCACCCTCTCTCTCCACCTACAGGACCTGAAAGACTGGCACAGCACCACCTAAATTACCTTTATACAAAATTACCTTTTAACAAAGAATTTTTCTGGGAAAAGCATCCCTTGTTTCACAGTTGGGACAAATCCACAATCCTCTTGTGCCTCTTCCCAGTCATAAAAGGGAAAAATTGCATGGATCCATGCACAACCTTCACAAATAACATTACATAAATCTGACAGAAAGACATCTACTCATACAGTGTATAATTATTCTTTCAGTAGTCCTCCAGATTTGTTTCTTCTCTTCCATTTTATTCTCATTTTGTCGCACATTCCTCATCACGGTTATTAGGCTTTAAGATACCCTTGACAAATATATAAAGGGCAATATTCCTCACTGGAATCAAATTATGTTTAGGGTTTTTTGAGTTAGTAGGTAATGTACCAGTAAAAGAGTAATTAATTCCTGAAGGACTGAGCACAAAAACAAGCATACGTTTGTCTCAGAAAGTGAAAAGTTTGACTAAAGAGAAAGT
The DNA here is from genome assembly GCA_013397195.1 of Hylia prasina. Lineage (NCBI taxonomy): Eukaryota > Metazoa > Chordata > Aves > Passeriformes > Sylviidae > Hylia > Hylia prasina. The sequence goes on from VYXD01008905.1 coordinate 272,915, forward strand.
TTATGAATTATCATGCTGTCATCCAGCTGGATCAGTAGCCTTTTTCAAGTTGTTTACTAAATGCCAGGCAAATTAGGATAGCCATGAATCACAGGGCTCCAGAATTAAGTGACAACTTTTGGAGATTCTTTTTTTCCCCATGAATTAAGGATTTTGGTAATGAGGAGATACAATAATCAGAATGCAAAATGCCTTGGATTCACAGATTCCATTGGCTTTTTATACCCTGTATCTTATGCCTGTAAAGACATTTCCTGTGACTGGATGTGAACCAGCACATACTCAAAGTGGACTATGTAAAAGTCATTCATAACAGAAGAATGTCTTGTAAAACTTACCTGAGGAGATTCTTAAGTATTAAGCACTAATTTTAGAACAAAATTAGTGAAATCTGCCTAGAAAGTTTATTATGCCAGCTGTGGGGAGCCCAGTTCAAAGATATTATTAAATAGCATACACTACCCAACAATCTGGGGAAAATGTGTTTCTTTAAGGCATGATCAAAAAGCAAGACAAAGAAAAAACCAAAAAATTTTGATGTTTGAGAATATATGGATAGTTTCTCAACTTAATGTCCTTACATATTCTTTCATGTCAACAATCTTATTGTAATATGAAGCACAGGTGTCAAAGGAAAGTATGTTTACGTGGTACTTTTTGCTCTGCTAACAAGATAGTACTGAAAATCTGACCTTCTCTGAAATGGCTCTTACGTCGTTTGTACCTCTGTGGGCTGGGTGCTCTGACATTGGAGATGAGGTTCAGTCTTGTATTTCAGGATGGCAGAACTCCACAGCAGACACTGAAACTCTGTGAACATTATTTGCTTATGGGTCCAAGAAAGACAGGGGATGAGGAGACCCAAGGAGATGCACCTTGTCCAATTCCCGCTGCCATGGGAATGAAGCACTTTGAAAGAAAGTCAGGATGAAGGAAGTCATAGAATTTAAATAGCTGAGTACCTGAAGTCACTGTCTCCCATGCATTTACAAAGTGTCTCCACTAAATGTCTTTGCCACTAATTCAGAGAATCATTTTCCCCACTGAACTTGGAAAATAACTCTCCATCAGAGTCATACTGACTTATGTTTTGAAAGCAAAACCAAACAAGCTGGTGCCTTCAGCTTCTCTGCAGAACATAGTTTTCTATCCTTGTTCTTTGATGTCTCCATATGTGCTCATTTTTCACTGTGGCATCTCCTCCTACCCCCCATTAGAAACATCATCCAGCTGCCTTCCACTGTTGGCTAAAACACCAATTACTTCAGCCTTGTCCTCATTAATCACGATTAATTTCTCTATTCTTGTTATCCATCTAGTGTATTTCTTAACACTTTTGTTAAATTTCTCGCAACTTGCTGATTTCATTTTGCACCCGGTTTCATGCCTGTTTTCCTGTTTCTTCCACATTGATATCTTCCATGATTTATGCTTATAGTGACCTCTTGTTTTTGTGTTTTAGTGAGGTTTGATATCTTAGACTGTTAAAAAACCAACCACATTAATTTATTACGTGTATCCTATTTTTTCTCTGCATTGGGATAAACTACCCTTTTCCTTTCAGTACAAGATTTTGAGGAAATGGACCTCCCATGCTCATTTGTCCCTTCTATTATCTCCCCAACAGACTCTATCTACCACTTCCTTGAGGTGGAAGTGGTCTCATCTTTTCAGCCACTTTGCTGCATTCACTTCTTTCTTTCTGGGAAAAGTGAGTGGTCATGTTTCAGCAATTGATCACCCAATTTTCCTTCTTTGACTTCCTATTAAAGCAGCATCTCTGTAAGTGTAGCATCAAATTGCATGCATTCTCCCACATGCTAGAGCTGAAACTTAGAAGAGAGTTCTCCCATTTCAGAGCTTTGGATTTGATGCTGGACACACAAATAGTGAAAATGAACACTCCACAGGAAAGAAAATGAGGCCCTAGACCACACTTAGGAGGTGAGACAATGCATTAAAAACATCAGTACAATCATAACAATGACACAGGTATGACCACATAACAAGCAGAAGAAAACAATTCATGAGGGGCAGCAAACATCAGCACAGCACACCAAGAGCATCGTCCTTCCAGATTGGGAGCCCTCAGAAAATTGGAAGCTTCTGTGCTTTACACAAACCACTCTTTTATAAAGATATGGCAATTCCTGTCATTCTGTTCCTTTCCTGGAAATGTTCCCCTTGCAACTCCTAGACCCATGAACACCTGGCTGTTTTCCATAGTCTAGCGTTCTCTTTCCAAAGGAAAAAGACTACTACAACGCTTCCTCTCTTCATTAAAATAATAGCAATTTCACATTAAAAGTAATAAAGATTAAAATATGTAATTTTAGGTTTGATGTCAGTTTATCACATGAAGGCCACATTATTAAAATATCTGTGCCCTGTGGAGGAAGAATCTAGGTGATCTGACACGATCTCAATCTTTACTTCTTGCAAGTTAGGCAGGCCACGACAACTGATTAATAACAACACTTCCAGAAAGAAAAGATTTTATAACTGTCTTAACTTTCCTGGCCTAACTGCACCTCATCATGTCAATATATCTTGCAGCATGGTAAAAGAATATAATTTCCTCTCTTCTTGTGCGATGAAAGCTTTCAAGAGACCACCTCCTGCCATTTCATTTACCATGAGAGATTTGTAGCTACCCAGAAGATGATAATCTGCAAAACCCTCTGCACACATCTTCCCTATTTAAGAGTTATCTGATCAGCCACTGAATAAAAGAGTAAAATAACCTTTATATGTTGCTCATAAAGAAATGAAGCATTACTAGAAGCATTTGAAAAGCTAGAACAGAAAAAACCCCAACAGATGGGGGTCAGGGAGGGGAGAGAGAACTTTTAGCTCATTTACTCTCGTTCTGGTGAGATAACAACACCCTTAAATTAGGAATGCCTTAAACTATAAAAGGCTAACAAGAGTGATGCAATGCAATGCCTCTCTGTTATCAAGCAAGATTTCACCATCAGAAATTACAGTGCTGAGACATCTTGTTTTAAATGGTAGCACCCAAGACAACCAATCTTAAAAGGTCATGTTTATTTAAAAATAACTTGCTTGCATTTTACATTCAAGTTAATTTACTAACCTTAACAAATTAAATGCAAATGCATACAAATAATTTAAGCATCCTGTCAAAGTTCACATACACACTGCAAGAGCAATGACAACATTCAAGGTCATATGAAATCTTTCTTAACCCACGTATCACCCTGTGGACTATTCTGTTAAATACAGACTGAACTGAAATGCTTGCACCCTCTCTTTTGCAATTCCTATTCTTGTTAAAAAATAATAATAATAAAACCCCAACAAAACCTCAAAACCAAAGCTCTAATTTCCTATTTACCATGTGCTTCCCAGGCCATAACAAAGAAGGATACTGTACCTCTGATGCTGGTGCCTGTTGCCGATGTGGTTGTGCTGGCTGTTAAGGCTACATTGGTTGTGACTGTTGCAGTGGTAAGGGAGGGGATGACAGTAGTGGGAAGCAAAGTGTTGAAAACATCTGGTGAGTGGAAAAAAAAAAAAAAAAATAAAATCACATCATGCAAACAAAGGAGAACCATAATAGTGGTTTAATATGTAAATACAAGCATGTTGAAAATGGCTAAATTAAAACATGATTAACATAAATTATTACAGGTACAACAGAGTACCTTTAAATTCTTGACATTTATCACTCTCAGTTTTTATAGTGAATCTTTGAGTACACAGAATTTAAAACTCTGTTAAAATGACCACATTTCCACAGAATGAGAGAGTGACAGTTTAAGTGACAAGAATCCATTTCTTCGCTGAGCCATTTTAAATGTGTCACGTAGTAGAAACCATATACAGATGAAACATGCTGTGTCAGAGTGGGAGATGAAAAAAACAACACCATCATGCTAAAATAAACACACACATGTTAACGAGAAATGGCTGTATGTTAAAACACCCACTTTCAGACAGACTCAATGAAGGGAAAAAGGGGAGAAGATGCTACTAACTATAAGAGCTGCTTTTTCCGGATTGCTTTTCTTCTTCCCACACATTTGCTTAAGACACAGTTGTCTGCTAAGATCCAGAGCAGAGTATATTTCAAAATCTTTACCCTAATTAGCAGGGACAGTCATCTTTCAGTCATCCTTAATGCTTACAATTTATTCTTAGTACATATCACTATTTTTCTAAAACACCTTCAAACTAAAAATCAGAAATGATAATAGCATTACTGGTAAAAAAGCATGCATGCAAGTCAGAAAAAAAATCATACAAAAAATAACAACAGCATCCTATGAAACCTTCCAGGTTTTGCTCAAGCAAGTGCAGGTATGCCAGGATCAGGAGCACGACTGCTTCTCTGCAGAGGAACCAACAATGCCTGATGCAGAATGCTCCAGTACAGAGCAGAGCATGACCAGATGTACACATAGAAAATACTTTGATTACACTGCCAAAAGCAATAAAGACCAATAGGATTTTGCTTATAAGGTGATTGCAAGTTTTAAAGAACAAACAAACAAAAGCTCTGAAGAGAACTAGAGAAAAGCACTTCGGAGAAGACATAAAAAGGATCTGACATTTTTCAGATTATTTATCTCACAGGTTTGAAAGGGAAGGACTCATTTCTCAGCAGCTGATGGTGAGTAACCCATTCCATGCTGATTTCACTGAAAATATTTCTGAAGGGTGCTATTCAGTGCAATAAAAGAGCAAAAATCTGACCCACAATCTGTCTTCCCTTGCTGTGGAAAGAAATGCAATTGGTCCCTGAGTACCATTAGCTCTGACTGAAATCAATGGAAGCTGAAGCAGCTCAGAGCTTTTCAGTATTGGGCCCTACAGAACACACTTCAGACACAGGGTCCTTGAGTTCAGCATTGCATAATTACTCTCTTAAGGCTTCAAAGTAGCAAGCTTACCTTATTTCCATGCTGGACGACAGATTATTTTCCACATTTTAAAGTCTCCTTGTTAGTTAATATCTATAAGTCACCTATTATTTTCTGTGTTCCTCTGGTTTTGATAAAAAACCACCACTATGCTCTCTGGAATCAATACTTTTGTGATGTTCTACTTCTGAAGCCATCAGAAAACAGTGTAAGATCCATCTTTCATCTGTACACTGATTTTTAAACTAATGTACACTGATATTTAATCTAACTCCCAGTATAAAATATTCCTAAGACAGAAAAATTAGAACAGGCTTTTAAAAACCCTCACAGTTTTAGCCATATTAATCACCAGGAATAATGATAATATTACCTGAAGAGTGAGTACCACAATAATGCAATAGAACTAAGTATAACAAGCATTAGAAATAAATTAACATGTTAAAAAGATACATGTCACATGTACTGATCTATGCAATTTATTCTCATAAAGGGAAACTCCTTCCCTGATAAATATCTGTTAAAAATTAAATCAAAGAGAAAAAAAGCCCCACCTAAATCATAAGGAAAGCAAAACCTTGTTTATTAGGAAAGCTTTATACATCCTTCTTGTACGTAAAACTAATTAGTGTGACTCATGGTTCCATTCATTATCTTTCTTAAATACCAATTACTTAAGACTGCAATGACAAGTTGTGGTTTTATGACAGTGCTATCCAATCTGCAAGCATGCTGTTTACCTATTTTACCAAATAACAACTTACATGAGTCACTGGTGAACTTAGAACTTTCTGGTTTCTCTTCTGATCAAAGCATTTCAAACAAGATTTCTTATTTTAAATGAAAGGCTACCTAGGAAGCATTCTAGCTAACATGAACTAGAATATGTCAGTGTTTTAATGCAGATATAATCTCATCAGAAGATTCATTAAGAATAACAAAAGTTGTGCAGAAATTTGTTTCCTGATGAAAGTCCTAAACTCTGATGCCAAACATCAAAATGGAAGCCTGGCAGAAGCCTCAAAGAAAATATATCTTCTCAAAAGAGATGCAAAACCAAGGAATAGCATTTGGTTTCTTTCTTTGCAGAGTGAGGTGAATTTCACCATGCAAATGACTGCAGTCTGTCTGCTTTGCTCACAGCAATACCAGGACTTGCTCCTAAAGACCCCAGCACAAGTAAGAAACCAGAAATCAGGAAGCCTGGAATCCTGAGGAACACTACATTGCCCAGGCAATGAACTCTGAGTCTCTTTTGGACTCCAGAAATGTTTGGTTGGTATCAGTTTAGGTTCGAGGCTCTGCCCAGTGGAATTACTTCATTAACAACATGAGAGTGTGCAACAGGAAAGTGCAAAGAAACCAAATAAGTCATGGCTCCCCAGACAACACTTTTTGGAATGCCTGGACCATATCTCATCCTTAAATCCTATTCTGGACAGCCCAGATCCAAGCACAGCATTCTGAAATGATGCCCACATTGAAAAGACTTGTGTGCATGGTGGCTGCTGAGTCTGACAGAAAGACTTCTATCAGTTCTTCCAAGATTTATGGATCCTCATCAAAACTTTCTTTGCCTTGAAAAGGCTTTTGCATAAGAGAATACAGAATATGCAGTTCAAGAAATAAACTAGAACTAATGTCCAGTGCTCCTCAGACTCTCACCATGCATTGCAGGGGTAGGAGGTAAATGGGTTTGGAAGTTTCCAAAAGTACACGGACTACAGATAAAAAACCAATTGATACTTAACAGGCTTCTGTTTAAGCCAGATGGATCACTGTGCTTCACAGAGGGCATGCTGCTCCATTTTGTGCCAGAAAAGGGAATTACAATTTGACCTGTTTCTAGTCCTGCAGGACTTTTGACTTTTTTTTTTTTTTAATGCAAGGCAAACGTATTTTATTTCACTAGTGAGGCACTCATTGTCATCCAGAGCTCCCTCCTGGCAGCTACTCAGAACATGGTATCAAAGGGACGTCGTAGATTAGCCTTCTTGAGCTTTCTGTCAGGGGCGGTCTTAACAGAATGGATTTGCAGATTTCTGCCCAAGAAATCTGTGCTGGAGTGAAACTAAATTCCACTTCCTTGTCTTGCAATTTCTGGATCTAGTTGTACACAATGTTCAGCTGAAAATGAATTTTTGTTTATGCCTCTCATGCCACTAAATACCAAGGATCATTATGACCAAGAGACCTTGCAGAGCAGAACTTTTTAATTCAAGTAGCCATACCCAAATCACTGCACCAGATAGCTATTTTAATAATACTAAAGTATTAATCCTTAGCCTCCTGTGAAGCAGAAAATAGCTATATTTTGCAGATGGGGAGCCAAAGAAGATAGAAAAGCCATGCTCAAGAGATCTAGAAGTCAAGCAATAATTGTCTCCATTAATTTTGAAACCTCATTTCTAAACTGGATGTTTGTTGACAGGCAGATGTTCAGTCAAAAATACAATAATGTAATTAAGCTGGTATTAACTTTGTCATCTTGCTAGCTTTGAAATGCAAACAACTCATGGAGAACTAATTGCTTCCATAAAAGCTGTTGGAAATAGAAAAGGGGTTGACCTTCACGCCAAGGGACTCCCATGGACTCTTTGTCACTTCTGTTCCACAGGTTATGCAGGTGAGGCTTGAACTGGACATTCAGTGAGAGAGGTGGGCTCCTGACCTCTCTCTGGTGGCACAGGGAGGTTTGAGCTGAGCTGCAAATGCTCAGCCAGGGATCCTCATTCCAGTGAGGACCTGACATGATGTCAGAGCTTGGTGCTGCAGAGAGGAGATTGAGGAAGGCTCTGAAGATGTGTTGTTCCTCGTGCCAGTGCTGCCTGTTAACATGCCAAAAACAGGAGCCAGGGGAGAGCAGCCAGCACACACCCTGAAGTCTGATTCCCAGTGGATAGTGGACAAAGGAGGAACAGGAAAACTGGGCTTGGTCTGGAAGCTGCTCTTCAGCAGAGGCACAGGTGAAAACTGCTTAGGAGTGGCAGGGCAGTGTCGTACCAGATCTGCTCAAAGCAGTGCCGAGCCCCAAAGTTTCCTGTTTGCTTCTCCTTCTTTCTTGAATTGATGTCGCGTTCTCCTTGCTAAGGCAGAAAACATCCATCCATTTAAGTGCAGGGAGCCTGGATAATTTCGTCTCCCTGCCAATTTGGCCCTGAGCATTTTTACTCTCCATTTCCGAAGAAATGAGAAATGGTTCTGTTTGGTTTAGCGGGCTTAAGTGAAAGATAGATCTGACCTATTGAAAATATTTGACTTTTTTGGTAAAAACACAACTGATATTTTGACATGACTGAGCACAAATGAGACAACAATAGCTGAAGTTGATAAAAATGTAAAGGCTTTTGTTTCAAGCCTGACAAAGGCTGACAGAAAAATTAAAGGACAGAGTGATAATGATGGATGGTCCTTGCTGTATTTTGACTGAGAATGAAAGAAATTTTAAGTGGTAAACTGAACTGAGTGATGACCTACCTGGGAAACAATCTCACTACTCTGTGAAAAATTTAATCAGTCTGTGGTATGTAGCACTAAATAATTTAGCAAGGTTTTAAATTCAAAGGGAGCTGCATTTACCTTGCACCAAGAAAATGGGATTGAACAAAAGGATCACTCAGCTTGAACATCATGTGCCAATAGCTCCTTAGCACTTAGACTGAATGATCATGAATGCTCATGGACACGAGGTCAAGGGGTTCTTTTAACTAATTGATTCAGATTTATGAAACTCTGAAATGGCAATTATGTGCTTGACATTTTTGCTAGCAAATCAGATGCCATTAAAAATACCCAAACCCTTTTAACAAAAGCTCCATGTAGATCTATATCTTTATTTATACCAATAAAGTCTTCTAGTGGATGAGTTAATATTGCAAGACATACAGTCAGACCAAAATGACTAGAGATTAGGAACTGGAAAGAACAAATCAGGAATGTTTGTTGTTTTGTTGTTTCTCTTCTTACAGAAAGTTTTATAGCTTGCTGGTTCATTTGTGGTTTGTTTTTTAGGTTTTTTCCTCTATTTCAAAAGCAATACATTTCAGTAGCAAATGAAGGAGGATGAATTATTTAAAATTACAGCCACAAAAGAAAAAAAAAAAGCCTGTTTCCTTCTATTCTCAAAGAGCCAAGCAAAAACTTGGAATCTGCACATCCCTGGCACAAATTCTGTCCTTAGAAAGTTAAGAATATAATTCAAAAAACAAAGCCCATTTCAATATTAGTATTTAGTACTGGCAGTATGCTGTCATCCCAAATCACCTAAAATGAGGGCCTGATATTACATTGTGGCACATTTTACAACACACACTCTGACCACAACTGCTTATGACAAAATAAAAAATGCGATGAATATGAAAAAAGCAAGGTATAATAGCAAGTTATTTCTGATTATGCCATCTCATTTGACACTGAAATATGAAGAAAAAGTTAGCTGCCCTAAATTGTCTAGAAAGAACTCCTGTAGTGAATATCTCATTTATTTTGTGCACCAGAGCAACAGCAGGACTTGCAAAGACCACAGGTGTGTGAAAGGCTGATTTCCCGCAAGTAAAGCCAGGTCAGGCTCAGGACAGATGTGAGAGCTGCCAGCAAACAAGCAGCTGTGCATCTCAGGCAGGTGAGGAGGAAGAAGCAGTGGGATGGAAGTACCTCAGCGTGGTAGGAAGACATGGCAAGGGAGGATAAGTCTGCAGGACTGAGGGCAGTGACTGGCTCTCACCTCTCCCTCAAGGTGCATCTGCCCAGATCCAGGTCAGCTCTCTCCCACAGCAGAGTTGTGGAGCCCTGGGCCAGGAAGGCAGGAGGGGGGATTTAAGGTATTTAGGTAAAACCCACCTCTACCACCTTCTGTGAGCACCCTAACAAGCAGAATATGCTGAGCAGAGGCAGCACCCACCCTTCGCTTGCAGAGATCAAAATCTAGGATTTAATAGACACTGGGACTATGTGCTCTATAATGCTCATGCGTACTAGCTAAAAATTCTAAGAGTGAAAAGAAAGTTTTTTTGTTTGTTTGTTTGTTTGTTGTTTTGTTGTTGTTGTTGTTTTTTACTGGATATTAAAACACGACCTTTCTGCATAGCACCAGATGTTGCCACAAATTTGGCTTTGTCACCTGGAGACTGGAGTTGTCTGCTGCACTCACAGTTGGTGGAGCTGCACAGAGGGACTCCAGGAAACCTGAACCAAGCATTTCACGTGAAAAGCATCTAACATGAACATTTGAGTACAGCACTGGCGGCTCATAGCTCTCAAAATGTTGGGTCTGCCCTTTGAAGCCCTCAGTGCTTACTTTAGGGAAGGTTTTGCTCCCCACAGCACTCCAGTGAATCTGCTATCAGCAAAAGCACTCTGACTGCAGCTCCCTTGAAAGACAGAGAGAAGTTGGCAATGAAGGCCTGGAGATGCTGGAACACGCTCCCATTTCACCGCCCGTCACACTCGCTGTTTGTCATCGGCCCAGCCATTTAAAAAGCTCCCCATCCCTGCTCCCAGTGAAGCAGAAGAATAAAAGGTGACATAATGCACTTTCACACATTATATTTATCTATTGCTGCTCAGTTTTGGTGGGGAAGATTGTATTATCTGCAATATTTGGACTGTAGGAAGCTAATAGGCTGTAACGCCTTATTTCTTAATTTCTATTTGTGCTAAAACCAGGTGACACACAGAGCTCTAAAAAGGATAAATTTAACAAAATAATAACTTAACCAAGAAATTAGATATTGAAAATTATTTTAGTGCAAGAAAAATTGAAATTTTCAATTAGGAAACCTATTTAATACTGAAGAATCTGTATTCAAGCCCTCTGAGTTTTATTTTATTAATGGTTATTAGTGCAAGATTCACCTCTAAGGACAAATCAAACCAAGTATTCAACAGAAAGATTAAGCTTCAGTATTCTGGAGTTAAATGAATATAATGCATACTTCAATTTACTCCAGAAATACTGTAAGACCTAATTTTTTTCCCCAAACTTAGCACGAGTTTTTCCAGGAATTAAAAAAAAGTTCTTTCCAATTCAAAAGTAGTAATGATAACAAAGCCTATTGTTTTAAAGGAGTCAATCTGTGCTGCATAAAACATCACCTTTCTCATTAAAGTAGCTACAAATACTGCACTGAAGCTTATGCAACGTGCCTGAAAGAAACTAAGTAAAATTTGCCGGGCATGCAACAGGCTTAGAAAAAGAATTTGGTAATTCAACATTTTAAATAAATAAGAAGAAAAATTTTTAGAGCATTTTTTGAGAACACAGCCTCAAATGAAGACACTTTACTTATAAAATGGAACATATATATTTTTACATGTATATATATATATATGACATGGTTTTGTTCATAGCTCTACATTAACAGTTACAGAAACAGTAAAGAATGGGCCTCTGCCTTGAAGATCTGTAAGATCATTTTTTGGGCAGTAGAGACCAAACTTTAGGAAGAAAAGAGAGTATTATTCCCATTTCACAACTGGGGAAATGAACACAGAAGAATTAAGTGGAATGTCTTATATTTTACAGACTTCTGAGCCTGACAGGACAGTTCTGAACAGATCTCCTGAGGCTCTTTAATCCTCTGC
>VYXD01008905.1:284389-410320 GCA_013397195.1 Hylia prasina
CCGTAGGAGCATTTTAAACCCCTGAAAAAAAAAAAAAAAAAAAAAAGAAAATCAAAAGCACAAAAGAAAACAAAACCTCTCAAAATTGCATTTAAAAAAGCAGTTGTCTTTATACCTGCAGTGCCAATTTCACTGCATTCAGGATAAAATGTTACCACAAGAGCCACCAAACATCTTGTATGAATAAAGCCAGCACAATTTTCTCCAGAAACACACCATTCTATCACTATTAATATGGTGTTCTAGGCCCATTGCCACTGCTTAAAAATCACATTAGAGCTGTGATGTTCATTTTTATTCTTTTTAAGTAAGCAGACAAGCCATATTTTCTTGTTTTTCCAAGCCATAAAATAGGAGTATTCAAAAATTAAATGAAATAAAGTGCCGGCAGCTGGCCCTTGAAAACCTATAAGGAAAAGCTAATGCACAGTACAAATTCAGACACCAGCAGCCTTGAACAAAGATGACAGCTTTCTCAGAATGACACTTGACTCTGTGCACACACGCACACCAAAAAAACCAAAAAAAAAGAAAAAAAGAATTCAGGAAGCTCAGCCAGAATCGCACTGAGAAGAAAGTCGGCAAAGAGAATTTTCCAAAATTTCCTTACTGAGGGACAGGTGTTGAAACCAAATGGAGGTAAACAGATTGCTGATCTCTATTTTATTACAGTTGCGACTTTCATTTTTCTGAGAAATTCAGGGCAAATCACTGAAGTTGCTTAGACAACTCCCAGCAATAATTCTAAGGTTGGTAAAGAGAGATAACAGGGGCTGTAATTTATTTTAAATAAGCTTATTTTAAAATAAAATCAAAGGGTCCAACACTAATCTGAAACACTTTATCACAGTATTTTATGCTGTATCTTATTGAAAATCACCTTGAGAAAGTGACTGGCACTGTGCAACCTAACCCATAGATTTTTGCACTTCATTGCACTTTCTCTGACTAATACACTTAACTCTCATCCTCCTATCACCAAAGTACACTACCTGAAAAAATAAGGCCCTGTCTTTCCAGCTATCAATCTTTCACTCTGTTTTTTGGGGTTTTGGGGTTTTTTGTCCTCAAAAGTTCTATACATGTGGTTGAATTCTTGCCATGATTCTTCAGCTTTGTATAACACATAACTATGAATGGTGGGATCCAAGATATTGTCAAGACTTAATTTTGTTAAAATTACGCAGCTTCCCTTCAAGCTGGCAGATATTTAGTACCTTAACAATTACGCCATCAAGCAGGATAGTTCACCACTGGAAATCACAGGGATTTTTTTATAAAGAGTGATTGATCATATCTACTAATTTATTTGAAACAAAGTGATACAAAAAAGCAATGCAAAGAATTTCAGTTCCTACTCCAAAATGATGAAAACCATCCAGAGCTCTCCTCCATCAAGCACTTCAACATGTCAGTATCCCCCCATCCTCCCTGCTTCCCACCAATCAAGGGTTATGAAACCTGCAGAAAATGTAAGCTACAAAACCACTGGGGGAAAAACAAATCCACTGGTGCAGTGACCCACAGTAATACCTGAAGAATAAACTCCCACTCCTCAAGCTCTTCCCTACCAAACATTCTTCTGTCCTTCCCCCTCTCCTTTGATTTGCTTGCTTCTACACTTGCCATGAGGTTTAATAAGGGCAGTTTCAGCTGGAAGATTTTCTGCCTCAGGCATGAGTTTACCAAGAAAAATAATTTTTGTCTTCAAGGGAGTAAACAAGCTGTGTTGATTCCAGTGAAGGGAATCCAAAGGGACTGAAAATTGTTGGGGCCACTGTATAAATGACACATCAGCTTATACCACATATCTGGAGACCTCTTCCCAAGCACCTGCCAGGAAAGTTCCTTCACATGAGGTTAGAACTTTCTCAGAGCTTGTGAAGGAGCCACAGCCTGGTGGAAGAAGTCAGGGCATTGTGGGATATCCTCACATGGCAGATTCCCAGCTCCATCAGCTTTGGTAGCAGTGGTTTTAATGGGTTTTTGCTTTGTTTTTTTTCACTCCTTGAGCATGAGGATGGTTGTGAGATACCTCCTTACTGTGGTCCTGGCTATTTTTGCTCTCTGCTCCCCTCCCTGTGGGAATCATAGAGAAAGACTGATGCCATGAGCTCTTTTGAAAGCTGCCAAAACACTGCAATCCCTGAGACAAAGTCAAAGTGATTTACGTTAGGACATAGCAAGTCAGAGCAAGATCCAAAGCACAAAGTTGATGATACGATTCAGCATTAAAAAACGTGATTTTAATTACAAAGCTAAGAGAATTTTATTATATTGCATCAAGAACTCAAGCAGTAAGAGCTGGGAAAAAAGGTTTGTCATTGCAGCATAGAGGATTCCATTTTGGAGGAGGAGATAAAGACATGTTAGGTCACAACACAAATTTAGATTGAACCTATGCTGTGAAGAGCAATGTTAGGAAGATTTTAAAAGTTTTTTTGGTGAAAATTCAAATTCTTGTCTGTTTGTTCTGTTTTTTATTTGAAAGAATACTGAAAACAAGTGGAGAAATACTTCATTTGCGTTAAGAAAAATGCTAATAGAGTACTGTAAGAAACATGTTTTTGATTATTTCTCCTTTATATAACATAGAAATATAGGTTAAGATAAACTCCAGAAACATTTGCCAAGTACTTAATAATTAAAATTTTAAAGAGAAAAAGTAGAATAATCAGTACTAAGAATTATTAATATAAAGTTATGGATGTTAGAAATATTAATGGTTTGAGATAAGCTAGTTATCTACTTCTCTCTGAGCTTCCATGCTCATCTCCACATGTGATCAGAGGCCTCAGATACAGAAGTTCTCAAAGCTCTCTAAGAGAGATGCACATTCTTTACAGAAGCTTTTCTCTACCCCTCCTCCAAGGCATTTACATCTATCTCCAAGAGAATTCACAATCTCAGTTGGAGCAAAGCACAGTTCTGATGTATCACCTGGTATGACCAGTGGTCATTTTAAACAATATCATTTAGATAAAGTTCTATTTCCTTTCCTGAATGGAGTGAAACACTGAGGAACCTATTCTCAAAAGAAAGGTAAGTTATGGAAGCACCATATGAGAAAGACAGAGACAGGACACCCTTATCTGCATTCCACCACCTCATGGTGCAGGAAAGGCTTCAATTTAGAAAAATCACTAAGTCACTTTAATGTTATCTTTATGGTTTGATTTTCCTGAATAATAAATTATCTAGATGGAAACAGAAGATCATTAACAACTGCTAGATTATAACTTCATCATCAGTCTCAAATGAAATTGTTGAATATTTTCTTCATGAAGATTGTGTATGATGTTCATAGACATGGCAATTTTACAAGCTGGCATCTCAGAAAAAAAAAACCAAAACAAAAGGGTAAATTGAAGTAATGTTCAGGAAAACTGGGGGTATAACCAATAGCAAAGGGTGAAAAATTAGAGAGCAATATTTGCTGCTACAACAAATCAGTGATAATAAACTCAACAGCACTGAAGGTCAGTTAAAACAGTCAAAAAAGCAAGAGTAACATATTTGGTATATCCACACAATCTTTTCCTTTTCAGAAATCCCATTAGAACTATCATATCAGCCAATAATATGTGCCCAAAGAAAATCAAATATTTTAAAGTGCAGTGCATTATTAAAGACATTATCCAAAACCACAGGTTTTAGAACACATACAATATGTATTCAAATAGGAAGGAGCTTTACATATTAGAATATATTATTAAAGGTTATTTTGATATATTATATATATTGTTATTGTTCCATTGTGAAATGGCTTGGGGAGAGATATCCTGCTGCTGAACTTCTCTGCATTAAATTTAAATGACTACTCCAGTATGAAATTTAAAATAAAAACAAACCAAAAATCCTCCAAAAAATCCCACTCATATGTTATATAACAAAACCACTTCATTTAAAAAGTTTTCTTTAATGAGAAACAGTATTTTAATATAAAACTGTAGAAATGCCAAACATATTCCCCAAAAGTGTAAGTCTGGTTTGGAATGTTATTTTCTTGACCTTCCCAAAATACTTTTAAGCTTATCTGGAAAAGAAATTTGTATCTTATTTTTCTAAAGCCACCATAAATGAAGAAAGATCAGTTCATGCAGCTCAACTATACACCCCACTATTCAAGTATTTATCAACAAAAAGCAATTTCAAAGTAGCTGCTTTGAGAGTGTTCAGGGATAATAGCTGGACAATTCATCCATAAAATTAAGCCAACAACTCCACCACAAGTTTCTTGACAGACTTCTCATATCTGAAAATGTCAACTAAACACTATTCTTCTTCAGCCCAATAACAAAAGCTCTATTGCACAATTTCTTAATTCATGTGACTGCAGGAAATTCATCTGCATTGTACTTTAAAGTCTGGACCACCTCTTCTAACCCAACAGAAATCTTCTGGAGAAGTCAGCTTCAATGTTGTGGTAATGATTTAATGCCTTAATGTCATTTTACAATACTGATGTAAAACTGGAGTATTTCAACACAATTTGAAGAGTTTTGAAGAAGATAGCTTGGGCGGAAGGAAGGCTTTTGAGACTAAGCAAGTACTCATGAGCATGCTTTTATTTATTTTCCAACTGAAAGCCCAGGCTCCCTTTTTTCTGCAAGTTATCTTCTGTACTTTTTAATTTATTTTTACTTCATATAAAATGGGAATAGGAAAAACTTTTCACCTTTGTTTAAAGGATTCAATACTGAGACTTCTTATTTTTTAATTCAAACAAAGATACAAAAGAGAAAAATCTCAAAACTGAAAGGCACACACAGTCACATACAGTGAATTTCTAATTAAATCCTAAGAAGTCCTCTGAGTCTCATATTCTTGATATGCCTTGATTGCTGCAAGGGCAATGTTGGGGTTTTTAACCAAATCCACCCATTATTGCAGCTATAAATGTTATTATTGTTACATCACAGCACGGCTCTGCTCAATTCTCTTTTTGCAAAGCCCAAGCTTTGCTCACATGGCAAGATGTTCCCATAGGCAAAGAAAGCCTTTTCTCTGAGGTGCGTGTGTGTGTAAATGAGACATTTCAACTCAGAAAACTTTAAAGCATGAAACTTTTTAAAAAGTCCAGTCACCTCAATTTGTAGGATCTTAACACCAAAACACAGAGCAGCCAAGATTACTGATGAGTGTGCTGCTCCACAAGGATGCTGCTTTCCGTCTTTCCCAAAAAAATTATGTATTTTTTGTTATATATTTATAAAGATAAGTTGTCCAAAAACACTGCACAAGATTTATCAGAGGTCTGTAGTGAAAATATTTGCAAACTGAAAGATCTATTGCCTATTCATTAAGCTTAATTTTGAAAGAAAAAAGAATATATACTCACCTCCTCACTTTTTTTTTTTTTTAATTTTCTGCTCTATTCAATTTCTACTTTTATAGAGAGAGATGTACAAGTGAGTTAGAAAAATAAAGGAAAGAAAAGGAGATGTCCCTATGAGGACATCAAAACAGAAATTAAATATAATAAAAGATCTGATTGAGGGCAAATGAACTGACAAACATAAAATAATCTATAACACATTCAGAAGTAGAAGAGTTTGTTTAATTTCATGTGTTTTGGATTCCACAGTTTCCACCAATTTTACAAACCCCAAAAAACTTATACAGATATACATGTGCATGGTGCTGGAATTATTGTTGGGCACATTGTTGTTGTGTGGATCTCTAGAAATATATTTAGAGGTAGGATTTAATAAACTAATGTGTCTGGTGCAGATTTGGCATAGTGCTGTTCCAGATATGGAGAAAAGTCAGATACAGAGATTTAGAACAAAAAATGAAGAAAAAAGAGGGGGAGAAAAAGAGACCCTGGAAGAAGGAGAATGGATACATGGGAGAGAATTCCAGGAAATGCAGAGTTTAAGATCACAATTAATGAGAAGTAGAGACCAATGTGGAAACACTTCAGAATCTGTTGAAGGGAAACAGCAAATACAATTTTAAATGCAAGCTTCCAGCACAAACAGCAGAAGAGGCCAAATAGATTGTAAAGTTGGAAAGTGAAGAGATCAAGCACTAGGCTTAAACAAACAAAAGAGAATACTTTTCCCTCAAAGCACATAACTAAATTCAGAATCTTGTTGCCACAGGTTACTGTGGAAGCTAAGATGACAAATGTTTTGAAATGGGACTGGACAAGCAGGTGGAATATAAATAATGCTATAGGTTAGGAAAGGTGCAGTGGGACTTCTGGTCTTACACATTGTAGGAGATCTTCTGTTTGAAAGAGCATTTCAAAATACTAATGAGGTTGTAACTCAGTCTTTCAGTTGCCTTTATTTACAAAAAATAGCTTGCCCAAGGAAAAAAATACAAAATTGAGAGGCTGAAGACAAAGGAATATGTCATGCCACTTTTTATTCCCCAGAGATCCTAAGTAACTGGCTCAAATGCTCTCCTAGTTAAAATTTGGGCAATAAGAACTGCCTTGACCATCCACAGCTGCTGATTCACGTTCATTTCCATACTACTCTTCTAGATAATTGCAGCACAACACATTATAGCTCTGGATATTTAAATTACTTTAATGCCTGGCTGTAGATTGGCAGATCAGGATATTTCACCAAAGGCAGTCTGCTTCAAATAGGGCTGCAAATTATCAGCTGCTGCCATTTGCACTAAGGAGGTTTCTCAGTGATGTTCTGTCACTCACCCCAAGGCTGATCTGAGTCTTTGGCAGTGACACCCAGAGGTTGTGAGCTGCTCCTCCAAACACAGCAGCTGTGTCTTCAGGTTGATGATGATGGAACACCTCCTTCCTCAACTCCAGCTAAATCACTGCAGTTATTACTGGGGCTCTGCAAGCAGAGTCTATGTTTTTGGGTTGAGCAACACGAGTTTGACAGTTTGCTCTGTTTGCTGGTGATTAATGAGTAGTATTTGGACAAAGGTAAACAAAAATTCTTAATAAATTGGAAGAGAGTGAAAATTGCCTGGGGCCCATTACCAAAGAAAGGGTGTAATATATCTAGCCAGAATGTGCACTTCTAAAGCACTAAGCTTGCCAATTAGAATATAGAAATGACAACAGCTACAGGCATTAAAGCCTGTGCCTTTGTTACTGCATGAAACAAATGTTTGAGCAAACTACATGTCTTGCCTTTGTGCTTCTGCCTATAAACTCTGACTTTGTACCCACCTTCCTGCTTCACAGAGTACTTCCTGACATTTATTATTAACAATAAATGTTAAGAAAAATTAAATTAGCAGTCATACTGATTCGGCAAAGCAGCATGAGCATATTAAATAGCTCAAGCCTTTAACCTTATTCAAATAGATTCAATTTCTCTGAAGTCTGGTTTCTTTAATTATAAATAAAAAATCTAAAAATAATTTTTATGTTGTCAGATACTAATTGTATTGGACAGATTTCCATTCATCTACTCACAGCAATATTTATTTTTTCTGCCATCACTTAACATCAAAGCAGTATTGCCTCATCATCACCACTCACAGTGGGAAAAATACTACTCTTCTGTATGATTTTGTGTTTAGGTGAGTCCATTTAAAGGCATGAGACACTCTTTGCTTGGTTTGTATAATTAACATGTATAAATACTTTGCTTACACCTAATCTCTAATTATGATAAAGTATATTTTCCATTTTTAGCCAATGTTCTCTCTACACTAAAGCTGCCAAAATCTTCTCTGAGTTAGGAAGATAACTTAAAAATTTGAGCGAATTAGTAGATTGAATATCACTCAAGATAGGGGGATTTCTTAGGGGAAGGAAAAAAAAGGAAAGAAGCCAGATGAAGCTCTTACCCCATTAACACACAGAACGAGATAAAATCTGTTGAAGTGAAAAAAGAAGGGAATAAAATGTATGGAAACCACAGAACATATAAGGACAGGAAAGGTGTGAATCATGATGCCTTTCCCTGCCTCTGCAGAGGAAACCTTCCACTGATGTACCCTGTTTCCTCACACAAGCTGGTGTGGGAAATCTGGCATGTCCCTTGTCTTAGAAACCTGATGCTCAAGGTAAGAAGTCATATGATTAATGAGCTCCAACAAAGGAGTAGGACAAAAAATTACATCAACACGTTAAGCACAAGGGAAAGGATGAGAAATCAAAGGATAGTTCCAGATATATTTAGGAAGATTAAAAAAAAAAAAATACATCCTCTATTAAACAGAAGGATGCGTCTCAGAAAATGATAAAAAGTAGGTTTTCTAGCCCCCAGAGAGAGAGAAAAAATATATTGTATAATTTTAGGAGGATTATGGTTCACTAGAGACATTCATGAATGTAATGAGCTAAAGAAGGGGTAAGGCTGCTTAAATTTATCTATACAACTGATTGTGACACACTTGATAAAATAATTGTGTCAGTCTCCTTTGTACTTAAAATAAACCTTACAACTCTGAACCCCAGTAAGTTGTTAAGTACTAAACATCATCTCATGCTCTGTCACATAACTCTGATTGTTTCAGAAACCTGGCAAGCACCTGACATTTACCTTCTCTAGTTCCAGCGCTGGAATCGCAGAAATGCAATTAGGAAAACTCAGGTACTCATAACAGAAAAGGTCAGCAATGAGCAAGCTAAACCTGATAACATGCCTAATGTGCTGCCAAACATAACAGAATGCCTCCCTGATAATGAATGATTTTACAGACTGCCAGGAAGTTGATGCAAGATAATCAGATCAACGGGGTACACACCACTGTGCAAGAGTGGGAATGGTGAAATATTCTTTGATAGCATTCTATTGCTGATGGGAAAAGATCCCCCATTATAAAAGGCCATACTTTCAGAAATAATCACACAAATAAATTGGGCAGAAAACACAAATGACAGAAGTTTCAACATATGGTAAGTGCAGAAGCCGTTACCTCATCAAAGGCAGAGCACTTTGTGCCTGCATCCAACCACCACCACACCACCGCCTCTGGGATGCAAAAGACATTTTTTCTTTTCCTCTTCTTGTAGCAGCCAATGTAAATAGAGGTTAGAGGGTTTAGTTTTTCTGTTTGTCTTTAAGGCAGAAATACTCACGCAGCAGTACAGGCTCTGTGTTCCTCATGCAAAGATCTCCTCCTTACTTGTGTCACTAATCCTACATAAACTAATGGTAAACTTTAAGAAAAATGAAAAGTAACTTAAGTGTTTCTCTTGATAAATGACATTTCATGAACAGTGCCAATAAATATCTCATTACTGAAAGCAGCACTTACTAGAAGTTTTATGCCAAATACCTAGAGGCAGGTAAACCCATAGTGAAAAATGTTTCTGATACCTTACAACCACCAAGAAAATGTATACTTGTTGTGATTGAGTTCATAATGAGCAAATAAAATTTATATAACTCTCTTGTCTATTTAAAGACTAAAATTTACATTAGATTTTTATTTTGTTTTGTCATAGTTATAAGAAATTGCATTAAAAAAATAGAGGGGAAAAAGTACCATCATAAACTAAAGCGGAGGTTTCTGCCTCTATATTTTCTTGTATTAAAACTCAAATTATGGAAATCATAACCTTCCAGGAATTACCTGTGAGCAGATAACATCATATTTTGAGACTCCTAGATCCAAACTGCTAGGCTGTATTAAAGGCAAATACTAATTTTATATTATAGTTTCCCCTACAGCTGAGTTATATCAATCTATTTCATGATCAGTGTAGAAGGCAGCTAGTTTTTTCACGACACATATTGTTGCCTAATTTATTGGGAAAAAAACCCAAAAAAACCAAAAGAACAACTACTGTCATTTAATGTGAACCTTCCTATTTTTCCAGTTTATTGGAGGTAGTATAATGCATTTAGGGCATGACACAGTTTTGAGGTCTGACTGTAATGATGGGCCAGGTGCTATCAGCTAACTTGTATGAGATGAATTTTCTCAGTAGCAGGCTGTATCTCGTGTGAAGTATTTATGTCCTGTCTTTGGTGGTCTATGCAAAGCTAAGCAGAAAACCTCAAGCACACATCTGTCCGGTATTTCTCTTCATAAATCCTTTTGTAACCAGCTTTATCTTAACAGCTGGGCCCGAGGCAAGTATTTATGAAACTGTACCCACACACTGCAAAGCAGTGAACTAAGTGAACTACTTCGCAAAAAGTTCACAGCATAAGTGAATATGTTTTGTTTAAACTGTAAGAAGAGAGGCATGCCAATAAAAGAAAGACAGCACAGTCCCCACAGCTAGGCGACAGCATCAATAAAAGTGCAATTACACCTCCAAATTTTCGTGCTATTCTTTCCATAATGACCACAGGCACCTGATTGTGTCAGCTGGAAACGTTAAATCTGCCTGGAATGCACTAAGGAGAGCACACTCACCATGTACTATCAGGACATATTCTGTGCTGTTCCGGCCAATGGGATTTTTTGCTTCACATCGGTATGTGCCATTGTCTGTTTTGTTTAGGAAGCTGATGCTTAGAACCCTGCCATTGACAACCATTCTCTCTGGATCTGGCAGTTCTCCACCGTCCTTTGTCCACAGTACTGGTTCTGGCCTGTTGGATCAAGGTAAGGCATTTATTTAGACACATGAAACACGTATATGCAACATGTACATCAGAAATAGCAGCACCAGCAGCTTAGGAATAGTCACCTACCACCCCAAGATTATCTGAATTACTGGATCTCATGAACTGTCACTGTTACAGCCTTGTCATCCTGGATGAGAACTGCTAAAGAAAGTGAAAGAACAAGCAAAGGAATAAGAAAGAAGATAAATAAAAAAGGAAGCAGAATGGCACTGCAACAGGCCAAGATTTTTCCTAAATTAAAACAAAAAAAAAAAATAGTTCTTGAGAGGTTTCAGGCACAGATGTTTGGCAAGGTAAGTGCAGATAGGATGATGTGGATGTAAGTGGTTTGTATATGGATTCCTAAATTACTTAGACCATTCATGGTCATGAGTGAACTTGAATACACTGAGTATTTTTCCTGAACCAGTCGTGTCAGTCCCAGAGTAGCACCTGTTACACACAACCTAAGCATGTTTCTCTTGCTGCTTTGTGTCAAAGCCCATCCCTTTCCCAACCTTTTCTTCATCCTTCCCGTAAACAATTCGTTGTTTCACATGTTATCACAAGCAGTGTAAGATTTAAGCTGAAATCCTGGATGGTCTTCTCTTGAGAAACCTTTCCTCTTTGGCCCGACGCACTCACATCAAACAAGCCAAAGGCAATGCCCTGGCAGTGATAACCCCCTAGGCAAGGTAAGGGCACCACAGAGAAGGGAACTGACAGTCCTGAAGGTTCACATACATCTTCCCACTGGCAAGGCAGACCTAACTCCTTCCTAGAGACTCTCAAGCAGCTCCACAGTCCATGAGACCAGCCTAAACAGACAGCAGGATGTATTTATTACTGGCATGCAGCCTCTGCTTGCCTGTAACAAGATACACTTCCAAATTTACATGTGGGAAATCACCAAAAAGACAGGCCTGTAACTGGGAATGAAAGGTTGGTTTACTGAATCTTGCCTATGTAACAGAGCAGACAGAGCAACTCAGGCCCTTTTACACCAGTCACTTCAGCAGGATATTCACAGCCTGGGGATTCAGTGCTACCTTGCCTGTAGCTTTGTGCAGTATAAGCCACATATCAACCCCTACCCAAACATGCCAGTTGTATGGCTCAGTAATAAGCCAAAATATAATACACTGTTTTAAAATTAGCAGTTGCCAGGTTAGTCACTAGTTGCACTCAAGAAACACTTAATTTCACTAATTTGAAGCAGGTGTTTAAAGCCTATTAGATATAATAAGTGCTGAGAAAAAGAATTAAACCTAAATACTTAAGGAGAAACATTTAGCCAAAATGTGGCCTCAGAAAAATAGTTCTAATGCCTGTAATGACATGATTTTCTTTTGAATTAGGCAACACATGTAAACAGAGAGAATTTTTCTGAAATGCACTTCTATAAAATTCAAATTAGTCTTTAAAGAAAAAATACTTATTCTGAAATAGAATAGCTTTACACACATTTCAGGAATATTTTGGATGACACCCTGTTAAAATGTTGTCAGACTTAAAATGTTGTCAGTACTTAGACTGGCTATTCTCCAAAGTTTTGATTTTTTCCAGAAAATCATAAGCTCAGAGAATAAAAGTAAGGATTAAGAACTGACTGTGTGATGGGCCCAGTTTATACCTTACCATAAATATGTCTTAATCCTCTTCCTAAATTCATTTTCATGAATGTATCCACACACACATCATACAGAATGTACACACTTTCTGTGTAATGCAAGCAGGGAATCCAGATGTCCATGCTGGTGTAGAAACATTGCCCTACAGAGTTAAGCATTAAGCTGTGATTTGCTGTGATATGTTAAGGTGGATTTGTTCAATTTTCTGGCCAACTCCGCATTGTTTCCCATTTACCAGCTTACTGTGGATCTGTAATCCCAGGAGTGGGGACTCTAAAACACTCCTGCTACAATGTGCACCATTACCTGCATAAATGGCGTGTTAAAGCAACTTCTGTGCAGCGGTAATTTATGGAACTTAGGTTTTAAATTGAAACTAGATGGCATATCCGAGGGGAAAACCTATAGGATAACAAATAAGTATGAAATGGAGCCGTAGACATAAATTATTCAGGGAGCTCTGTCACATTGTAATACACCAACTCCAGTCTTACACAGAGCACTTAGCTGTGGTTGCAAAATGATGTGTAGCAGAAAAGCCAGGGCTTAGAGAGAGGCAGATCTGCATTCTCTGGGTGCTGGGGAAGCTGCTCATCAGGAGTGAATATTCAGGCATGCTGTGCTGTATTTGTGGCAGCAGAAGAGCAATTCCTGGGCAGCAGACCCACAGCCAGCACATCCTGGGGGCTGGGCACAGCTCTCCCTGCACCTCACCTCACCCTGGTGCTTAGAGCAGCAACTCTGTCACAGCCACAGAAGAAAGTTCTGCCCACACTGCTGGGAAGCTTTGAGACACTTGGTCTAAACAATTCACTGGCCAGGCAGAAGTGAGCTAAGAACAGGAGAAGTGCTCGTGCACCCAGGCCATCAGGCTGCTGTGGTCAGCAGTAGTGGGATGGCTGTGGGAAGCATGGGAATACATCCATTTCCTGCTGGCCATTCCTTCTGCACTTTGCCAGCAACCAGAGGCATTCTGTCAGGGGTGCTGCAGGCCACACCTCTTGTTCTCTTTTGTATCTGCTCATTAGTTAGACCTGCTTGCCTATAAAAATATCTTTTGTAATCTGCTTATGGCGTCTGTCAACCCCACCTCCTGTAGCAGTGAATTCTGGAAGTTCCCTACCTGCCATGCAAAATGGTATTTACTGTTATCTGCCTTGCACTGATCTCCTAGAAGTGGTAATCAATATTGCAGGACATGGTAAGTAATACTCCTTCCTATTATAACCTTGTTGTAAGTTATGACAGCCTAGTACTTAGCAGGTCTGTCTCTCCCCCTTTTTCTCTGTGATACCTTCTGAGATTACCAGCAGGGAAAAAAAAATACACAAAAAAGAGGCAAAGGAATCTTAACTTTAGAGCACATTGGGTATTCTTTGGTAATTGCCTCAGTACCTTCATTGACCAAAGATCAAACACTGAAACAGGTTTCCTTCTCAGTCACAAGACAAGTGTGAATTCCCCAGAGTTTACCCCACTGAAACATGTCCACAGGTAGAGACCCAGACAGAGGTTCTTACTCTAACCCAACGTTGTGAAAGGGATACTTAGGTTTGACATGCTAAAACACCTGGCAAATATATACAATCCTAATATTGCACATTTTCTCTATTGCATACATCTCTAACACTGCAGAATTTCAGTGGGTTTTTTTAATACTAATGAGCTGCCATAATGCTGTCAATTCCTACATGAACTGGAACAAACAGGGATGTTTGTACAAACAGTACCTTCCATTTGTGCATTCAAATGGAAAGCCTTAGAAAAAGGAAGTGATTTTTAGTATAGAAATCTGAGTTTGTTAACTGCCATGTTAGCCTCAAAACCTGAAAAAGAACCAAAAAAATTTGGTATTCTTTTCCAGTGAGAATGAAATGGGATTGAAATAAAGGCATAAAACACTGGTATGAAGTTCCACGATGATTCATGTGGTACTTCTCTTACAAGTAACTGAACAAAGAAATGGTAAATACAGCAAAACTATTTTCTGGTCTTGAGAGCAGAAAATCTTTTCTTTCAAAACAAGTCAGAGAGAAAGGTAAGAGCCCACTGAAATATGGTGGTAAAAAAAATAAATTAAAAACCACATGCTTGATTAGAAAACAACACCTAGGCACTGCCTTACCTTTTCAACAAGTGTTTACAGAGCATGAAAGTCAACAGTTATATTTGTCTACAAAGATTTTTTTTTTCTGGCTGAGGCCTTTGAAATGACACAGGAGTAGTTTAAGACAAGTCTGTTAATTTTCTTTCTCTTTCTCCACCCTTAACCAAAGGACAGTGATGTTTCAGTGTTTTCTTGTAATTCTCCTCTCTAGTGAGATCTTTATATTTAAATGGAACAGTTAATTTACCCTTCATTTAAAAATTATACATCTATCTATTGCATTATGTTTTCCTTTTGAACAAAGTGAATTAAGCAATGCAATCCATTTTCACTTGAAAGTTCTTGGCTCTATGCAATTTTGTTGCCCTTTTCTAATTTTTTGTGTACAGAAAGGTCATGTACAAAGTGTTCTTCACAGAATCCTTAGTAAACAACCCTTGGACAAACTATTGACCCATGATAATAGGACAGAATAACCTTTTCATTTCCATAAGATCACACTCAAAAAACCCCCTGACCAACCAAAACAACAACAAAAAGACTCAATGCCACCTTTTGATATGTCTGGTCTCACTAGGGATATTATCATCCAGCTGGGTATCTAAGCATCCTGTCAGAATTCTGTAGTCAATGTGGGTAAAAATAAAGATGGAAGAAGAAGAATTTGAGGAACACTAACAAGACAAACAAATCCATTATTTTGAGTAGGGCCCTCTCCAACAATACTTTTTAGTTCTCCAAACAGGGGTACACTCTTATTCTCTGAAGACCACAAAAAATATGAACTAGTGGATATGCTCAAATGAGTAATGGAAAAGGTAGCACAAGATTTATTAGAGTTTCTTGTTGAAAACCTGATGCAATGTTAAAAGTCATCTAAGGGAATGATTGCTTCATTAATTTGAAACTTATAGTTGTTTTGTATCAAGAAACTGGATTTTTAGCTTTGTCAGTTAATCATCCACTTGAAAGTCTAAACCCTGAGGGAACCTCTTGTTTATATAAAGTCTCAGTCTGAGGAGTCATATTGGGATGAGCTGGTTTGGGAGCATTTCATCTATCAAAAACATCAATATCCACAGTCTAGAGACCTTCATAAAAGGTTTGGATAGATGGATTTTATTTTATGAGATAAGAACTCTCTGTAATTTTCTAGTTCTGCAAAACCTGAGTAACCTTCACAGAGTCTTTTTCTCCCCAGAAGAATTAGTAAAGAATATCCTAAGTAGCTTTCACAAAGTTCTCTTATTTTTAAAGAAGCTTTGAACATCTGAATTGACTATTATTACATTTGCCTCTACTTTTCTCTTTTAAGAATCTCAGCAGGCATAATGTAGCCTAAAAGTATTTATAATGTTCTATACTAATGCTTTTTAAAGGGTCAAGAATTAAATTACCAAAATATGTTAAAAAATGAAGTGTCAACTAAATACAGATTTCAACTTTTTATATCATAAAAATTTGACAATAATTTACTGCTATAAAGACAACAGGAACAACAAAAAGTGTTGAAGAGAGCTGCAGTGTATTATGTTTGTGAAAAAGGAGCATAAATAATAAACAAAGAGGTAAAAAGAATCTCAAATGGTGTTATTATTCATCATTTACAGGGAAAAAAGAGAACACCAAAAAACAGGAAAAAAGAGAAAAAGCGGGAAAGGAAAGCAAGCAAACAAAAAACCCAAACCAGCTAAAAAGCAAACACCATTCCCTACCTTTTGTCCCAGACAGATAAAGCCTCTGCTTTGTTCATCACAACTACACTTAGGTGACAGACCTGGTGTATCTCGCCTCCTGCCTGTATCTTGCTTTGGATAAATCAGGCAGTCCTCTCACTCTTGCTGGATTACAGGTGCTAACCATGCTGATAGGATAGACTAAATATGCAGCTGAAAGTCCTTATCCCTCAGCAGACTGTGCCAGCAAGTGATTAAAGTGAATCAAGAGTCTTTTCAAAGTAAAGATATTTATTCTTCTATCCAAAGATACAAAGTGTATCTTGTTAGAGGGTAAAAGAGTAATTTTTCATATACATATTTCCTCCTATCTACAATCTAATATTTCCTTGCAACTGGTATTAAGGTTCCTTTCAGGCCTAAAAAATTTGCCTGTGGGAAGTTGACTGTTCTGTTTCTGTATTAATTCTCTCTTTTTTTTTTTTTTTTTTTTTAATCTCCTCTCATCAGGCTGATAATCCATTTTTTTATCCTTTAGTACCTCTAGAGTCTAGGACACCCTTTCACCTTTTCTACCTTTAACACAACTGTGCAATGCTGCTGCTCTCTGTCCGGAGAGATTTTCCCAGCTGATCATCAAGCCATTATAATTGTAACTTCTTCAAAACTACTTACCTCTACTTTTTCCCTTTGAGCATATCATGTAACCCCTCCTTCCACCCCCCCAAAAAAACCCACAAAACCAACAAACCATTCCTTTGTTAGTCATTTTTCAAGAAGGCATGGCAATATAAGACTAATATTGTGAAAAGTGTCTAATCCACATATATATGTATATATATGTGAAACTTCTTACCTAATTCCAGTGTTATTCACAATCTTCTCAGAGAAGTATAAAAACCCTGCTGTGAATAACATTCTGGGGAATGGCTTTCTCATAGTCATGAGACAGATCAACAAGAGAACTTATGTGAAATCAGAGGACAACTTATCGCTGAATTGCATCAGAAATATCCCTTGTATTCTACTATTGTAAGCAGCAGGGAGGCTACAAATGGAAAAAAAGATTGTCTAAAAAAAAAACCCAAAAAAACCCCCAACTAGTAAACCCAACCAAAGTTTGTGAGGGAGATACCATTCTATAACCTGCCTGTCTGGTATCCCATTCCACAGAAATCTCTCCCACATTTGTCATACACTACAACTGCTTTTAAACTTCTGGTGTCTCATTTCATCCCCTCTCAATTTTTATATATATATATATTTTTTTTTTTCCTTTCTCTGAATCTGACCAACTTCCCAAACAACAGATTGGGGCACTTCAACTCCTTTATTACTTCTCAAGACATTTCTGCACCAGGCAAGCAGTTGCATCTATCAAAGATAAAATTTGCTGAACTAATTAATTTATGCCTCCCATCACTTATGAATCTAGAAGTAAAAGCTGGAGGAAGAAGAGGTTGACATATTTCCAAATTTTCAAGGCTAGGCCACCACTTAGGAGCAAATACAACTGAAAAATACTGTTAAATTTATGTATACCATAAAGAAGACAGGTAAACCTCTTTTAAATACGGCACCAGGTCATGGAATAGGCACTGACTTAATTTTTTTTTTGCCCCCACAATAAATCTGGACAAAATCTGGACATTTTAATGCATTTTTAGTAGTTTAAATCAAAATGCCAAGTATTTTGGAACACTTTTAGTAGCCAGCTAATAACCACACTTTTTTATACGTATTTTAAAGTCTGAGGCTCAAAACATCTTAAGTTCAGAGGAAACACTATAACCTCTGCAGTTTACGAACAGCTTTAATAAGAAATCTTTAAAACCTTGTCTTTAAAAAACAATGACTTGTATGGCTATACTGTTCATTTTATGTCACCAGTTTATAAATAATTTATAGTCCTTTTAAATTTTAACCAAGAAAAAAGAAAAGTCCTCCACAGAAGTATAACATGCCTTTCAAAAAAGATTCCTGAGGCTAAAAAGGCAGAAGGAGAGGTGCGAGCCAGTAGAGCAGCAGGAAAGAGGAAAAAAAAAAAACAACAAAAAACCCAAAAAACCCCAAGCAAACAAAAAACCCCAAATCATATGAAACAATCTTATGTCATAAATCCTGCCTCACTTTCTGGGGAGCACAGGCTTGCAGGAGTGATGGCCACTGTGAGTTAACTGGCAATAGCTCAAAGACAAAGCAGGAGGCAACACTGGACAGCAAACATCTGCAGGTTGGCCTGCACTCGGCCACAGATTAGATGAGGTGTTTTCCAGTCCCTGTAAAGTAGCAGGGACGCTGGTTTTGTATCAGAATTCTTGTACACAAGGCCTGATATGGGCAGACTGCACAATGCTGCACCTGCTCAGGGGGATGCACAGTGTATTATCTGCCCTTCAGTAGCTCTCACAGGCAATGGGTAAGACACACCTAATGACATATCAGTAATTAAAGAAAAGTGACAGCCTTGTTTTAGGAGACTGTGCAAGAAAGCAAGGGGATTGAGACCTCTAGAAGGTGCATCTCCCCTCTTGCTGCAGTAGGGGAGGCAGCAGCAGAACTGTGAAGCTGCCCCCTCATGCAGAGAATGGAAATCCAGCAGAGCCAAGTACCCAAC
Organism: Hylia prasina; assembly: GCA_013397195.1. Classification (NCBI taxonomy): domain Eukaryota; kingdom Metazoa; phylum Chordata; class Aves; order Passeriformes; family Sylviidae; genus Hylia; species Hylia prasina. The sequence goes on from VYXD01008905.1 coordinate 302,923, forward strand.
TGATGGCCAGGCAATCTCACACAGGGAAAGAAGTGACGTCCACTCACAGAAAAACAATGATGCCTTGAAAGCTTCCTTAAAATTCTGGAGCTGAAAATACTTTGGATCAGCACTGGAACACGTCAATAATATACGCCCTTCCCTGTTCTGCCCGGGATTGGTGCCATATATTGATGTGCAAATTACAAAGACAAATCCCTTTCCTTTCAGACTCCTAAGCTAAGACCTACACTCTCAGATAAGAGCAGGGAAGGGAAGAGAGGAGAAACTATATACAGATAAGTGAATATAAAGAATTATTGTCACACCTTCCTTAAATATTTTACCACTGTTCCTAAAAGCTTTTTTCTTTCCTGTCAGAGTACAGCTGAAATGGTAAAATGGTAAATGGCATGTAAGTATTTTAATCACATGAAAAATTGTTGATTAAATATTGAATTCTTAATGGCCTGGTTTCACTATAATTCTAGCTCTATATGTTTCTAATTATGTAGTCAGTATTCAAACAGCTAAATCTTTGGGATTCCTATGCTGCTGTTTACACCTTGTTGATTCCTTCTTAACCTTTAAGGGCTGTTGAGAAATTAGTAGATTATTCTTTTTCATCAGTTGTAAGTAAAGCATGACTATAAGAACAAAGGATGATGGAAACTGCCATGGATTAAATGAACAGTATCTGAAAAAAAAATGTATTTCAAAGAATGCAAATGTCAGCAGTATTAAGATAATATGGTGCTCAAGTGGATGCATCAGAATGGCTGCTGAAAATTACTGGGATTAACCAGGAACTATGTTCTTAATGAAGTACTGCTGGGGATAGGAAAGCTGCAGCAAAGCATAATGATAGGATGTGCACACCTTAGTTACTATGCATGTCATAGAACAGAGGAAAATAACATCATCTCATCTGGCACATCTTCAGACCTGTTTCTAACACCATGTCTCCTCACACCGGTTTACAAGCAAACTGCATCCCCAGCCAAGGGAGCAAGCATTGAGGAAAATACTGGTTTATCAGAAATAACAGAGAAAAAAATAGCAGAAAGAGATTCAGCACCACTGATTTTAAATGCTTTACATTTTCATGTTACAGGATTAAGGAAGGTACATTTAAGATAGCCTGCTTTACATAGGTTATGTTGAATTGCCACATAGAGATAATGGCTGGGACTGCAAAAAACAAGAAGAAGGCAGTAACTGCTGTCACACCACATTTTCAGTTCCTTTTTCATGTTGTCTGTTGGTCATATCCTCAATGCCAGTTGAGGTCTGAAGGGTATATCACGGAATTAATGAGCAAATATTATTATGAGGGCTTTTTTTTCCCTTTGACAAGTCCTGATTTTCAACTGCTTAGATATTTCAGGCTGCTACACTGATGGATGTTTACATGCCTAATTTGCACTGTTTTGAATTTGCCTTCCCTGTGTCCCAACATTCACAAGAAACTTTGTCTCTGTTATTACAATAAGCTGAGAAATCCCATCTAAGAAACGCCAGCTGCGTTTTCGGAGTTAAGGTCAAACGCTTGCTGGCACAAGAATCAAAGAGGAAAATGAAGAGTGGCTGATTCATTTCCTCTTTTTCCATTAAGTAAACAGTTGAAAATCTCATTCACAGCTTTTTGCTTGTCCAAATACTACTTGTTTGAAATCATTTGCTGTTGATGTAAGACACAGTCAAGGAGAAGCCTCATTAAACTAAAATTCCTTCCTGCACTTGAGGTGCAGTGACAACACCCAGGGAGCTGATAAAAGCACCAGTGCTGCATCTTGGATGACAAGCAAGGACTTCAGTGCCAACCCTCATTACACCAAGGTGTGCACTTTTTGACTTTCAATGCATGTAAGAACACGGTGAAGTTTGGGAGATGAAGCAAAATATCCTCTTTTCACCAGATTAAAAAAACCATTATTAAGTAGCCATTTCTAAGATATTCTGTTGAATTGTGTCTTCTCAGCAAGTAAATATTTGTTGCTATATACAACAGTTTATAGGAGCACCAAAGGAATGAAAATACACCATAAAAATACACCTCAGTTATTTTTTCACCAGTGTCAAAAAAGCTGATGTTGAAGCACGCTATTGAATCATAATGAATAATAAAATGTTTTATGCTTTCAAGATAATATAACAATATCCTAACAATAATACACTGTGAACTTACGAGAACTTCATAGCTAAGTTCCACACTATAGTTTGTGTCAATTTCTTTTGCATCTAAAAATAACTTCTGAAATAGTAATACAATAAAGGGAAAAAGAGACAAATATTATTTACTTAGAGAAGTTTGTTTTCTTTTCCCAAATGTGTTATTATCTCCAGACAGAGGGGAGTGCTTTAGTTCACACAAACTCCTCTCACACAGAAAATTATTCATTAGTACCTTCATGGTAATAATTTTATCACTGTAAAGGAGATATCCTCAAGCTCTCCATGGGATCCAGCTCCATTAGCATCTAGTCCCAGCAAGCCACAACAGCCTGTGCTCAGTGCTAGCAGCAAAGGAACAGCTGTACTGAGTCAGACAAAAAGTTCAGCTAGCCCAGACCCTTATCTCCAACACCAGGGATAAGCAGATGTCTAGGGAACAGGCCAAGCACAGATCTCAGGCATTTCTGATACCAAGCACAGTTTAAAAATACTCTGTAAACCTTAAGGACTTGCCTTTTCATGAACTTAGGCAGTTTTCCCTTGAATTACTGTGAATTTTCACCATCTGTCATATCCATTGACAACAAATTCCCAAAGTTTACCAGTCATTTTATGAAAAATTATGTCCTTGCTTGGCAACAAAGCTGGCTGTTATTAGTTTAACTTACTCTTAAACATTTCTATTTGTAGAGAGAATGAATTAGCCGTCCTTAACAAGTACCTCTGTACCATTTACAATTTTGGAAAGATCTGTAATGATTCCTTTCTATACCAAACTCTGTTTTCTGTGCCCTTCAGGGATTGTGTACAAAATGTTTATAAAATAGGCTTTTCCCTCTGCAAAAGGAATTCCAACACCATGAAAATTTGCCTTTATTCAGATGTCTGCTAATTCTAGTCCTTTTTATAAATTTTAGAATTTGAGAAGCTCAGATGTCAGCTCTAGAGACATGGACATTCTGGGATCTCTCCTGAAGTTCTGTTCTCCTGACTTAGCCAGGTGGTTTTAAGCATGAAGTTTCCTGGCACAGCTCATAATTCATCAGTCTCATCACTGAATTCCCTTTGAATGCTGGGGTAAAACCTTCTGGTCCTGCTGACTTCCTACTGCCCATTTTGCCTGTTTGTTCCATAACCACCTCCATAGTACATTTAAATCTTGCTGGTGAGCACCTGAGAAAAGAGGGAATCAGTCTGTAATGTACCCAGTTCCCTCTGCCACTGAAAATATGGACGTAAAAAATCCATCTGGCTTCCCTGTAAACCTTTATTCTCAGCTGATCATAAAAATGTACTGACAAACTTCCCATTATTTAATAAAAAACCCCCCTTTTGTTTTCAAGTTTCTTTTCTAATTGTTCCTTAAATAATCCTGATTTTTTGGTGGTTTGGCTTACTGAATTTTTATATTTAATCTACCATGATCTAAGAATCTTCTCTTTCCTTTGGAAAACAACTTCAGCTTTTCAAATTATAGCTTTGCCCTTTTTATTACTTTGATTTCTCTTCTGTTTAGCCTCACCAACAACTTCTTCTCAAGGGATTCTGCTAGGTGATATGTATTGACCCTGTGGTTCTAAACTCTTTTTTTTATTTTTCTAACATAGTCCTCAGGCTGCCTGGAAAGATTTAATTCCCTTAGTTGCCCCTTATAACTCCTTTCTAACAAGATTCTTAATTTTTATGTAGTTCCCCTTTTTGATGTTGATTACCATATAATTGCCCAGACTTTATTTTTTTCCTCTAGGTGCAAACAGCAAATAAATACTTTTTTAAAGAAGGAGCTGAATGAAGATGGTGCTGAGAGCTCCCTCAGTCTGTGACACCCTTTGGAAGGTTCTAGAAATTGTGTGTATGAGGTAGAAAGGTAGCTTAGGGATATTTGGGAGCAATAGAAAGTGAAAACAAAACAAAAAAAAAACAAATAAAACCCTCACAAACAAACAAACCAACCAACCCCAAAAAATAAATGTAAGCAATAGTAAGTAGGAACACTGATCTGTCTCCCATTTATCTCCCTCCCACCATCCCCCAGAGATACCCACACCCCCTCCTACTGCAGGGGTAACACAATCCATCCCACCAGCACTTCTTAACCCTTGGTAAATCTTCACAATTCTATCTTAAAAGTGACCAATCCAGTGTTCCTAAACAGGAATAAACCAAAACAATGGGAAGAGGTGATACAAGTGCAGGAGCAGGGGTTGTCCTGAAGCCCCTGGAGGAAAATACTCTGGAGCAGCATTCTTCTGTGCAAGACTCCAAACCCCAGGCTCAGACTTTCCTCAGCTCTTAAATAATGTAAGTTTTGGAAATGGTTTACCATGGTGCTTAGAATAGTATGGATGTGGGATTTTTATTTTAACCAAACTCAGGCCTGAGAAGTCTCCTAGATCTTCCTTACAATGCAAAGTCAAAGACTACCTCAGCCAAACAACAAATAATTTGTTAAACCAATAATAAATTAACACAATCTATTATTTCTCTTAACGGTTCACTGTCATGCCTGTCAGAACCACAACCCATTTATCTTGCCATCTCCATTTTTTCTGAGGCTATGCTCATCAAAGAGCAGTGTTAAGCTCCTCCAGAAGGATGGTGTTTTACCCTGCTAGCTTCCACCTCATAAATGTTCTCAGGGTACCCTGCTGTTGCAAAGGTGGGGTAAAAATTTAGGTATTAAATGAGTTGGTGCTCCCCGTGACATTGGGTGTTCCACATAACGTCTGCTACACATATTCCTGAATTGTGAAACATAATCATTATAATCAGCATGTTTTACACTGAAAAAGTTATACTAATGTGCCTTTTTGTGTTCTACAGCTAGTGATTTATTCAAAAACTCTATATTTTTATGTGTAACTGTAGCTAAACACTTGTCTACAGAAACTGAAGTATCTAAAAGGCTGAACATCACATCCTCTCCCAAAATTTCTTTCTCATGTTTTAACTTGCAGTCTGCTACTTACATAGAGTTACCTGCTCTGTATTTCAATTTTATCTATTATTCTATTCCATGGGCCTTTTTTATTTTAGCATGTGTTTCCACCTGAGAGCAAGGAAAAGAATTATTTCAAAAGCCATACACATGCAAAATGGATTTAACGAGCACTAAAAATGCTGCGTGCAGTTGTTTTTCATACTGTACTTTCTGCACTTTTATGGGTAAACACTGCAAAAAAAGGGATGCTTAAAAAAGAGGAAAAGCAATTATTGAATTGAGCCTATTAGGCAATGTGATCATTTTGCAGAACACTAAAGGGGAAGTCCTTAAGCACTGCAGGAGGTTTTATTGTAAAGTGTAATTTTCAGACAGCCACTAATGCTCCCACCTGCTTCTTTTTGTGTCACACTTTTTATAACACCAATTTCCCTGCTTTCTGAAAAATACTGGGGAGAAGAAAAAATACAAAAACGTGTAGAATGTCCCAGCTGCGAAAAGAACATCCAAGCTCCCAGAAGGACAGGATGTTAAATGCAAACTCAAATTTAATCTATTGAATATACATACTGTATTTCAGCAAAAATGTTATCTGCTTCATAATATGTTATCTACTACATCATGGCATAATTCTACAGTGGAGGTGTAATGTCAGTGAAATATTGATGTAGAAAGTCTCAAGCTGAATATTTACACAATCCTTTAAAATAATTGGCTTTTACCTGCAAAGACAAACTACCTATCTGGAAAGTTTCATCAGGCAAATATTCTCCTACAATTCATATGATATTCTTCATAAGATTTTAGAACATTTTACTGAAAATGAGCACTCATTAAATATAATGCATAATAGATGCACACTAAACCAAGGCAGGAGGTATCATTAGCATCAACTCCTTCGAAAATTGGTCAACAATTGGTTGACAATAACCGTGGGAAACAGAGTGTTTAACATCAGCTGACATGGGCTACATCACATCAGATCAAATTAACAGGAGGCTGGGTTTGAGTTAACAATCACCTATTCAGAGTGAGCTCCTTCTGGAGAAGGAGAAAAACAGCATACAGACAGCCTAAATGGGAGGGATAAAGATACAGAAATGAAAAAGCAATTTTTTTTCATTAAAAAAAAAGACANAAAAAAAAAAGACTAAGAACATTTCAAGAGACTGTAACAAGGGCAAAGAGACAGGCAGGACAGAGAAGCCAGCAGTATTTGCAGAAGACAGGCTCTATCTAACTGCTGAACAAGCAAAATTCAAAGAAAGACAACTTGGAATGGACAGAGAGCAAGACAAAAGACAGGGCTAGGAGAGCCTGAGATATCCTGAGAGCTGTTCCCAGTGACAAGGAACACAGGGCTGAGAACTGTGAGGAGGGTTTCTTACCCTTCTCCCAGTCTATCCACAGATAAAATTCCCTGTCCTATTATATGCAGGCATTTATTCAAGCATATATTTACAGAACCTTGCCCAAAGCTGCGTGTGACGTGCCCCTGGAAACTTCACTGTAAACTCAGAGTGTTCAGAAGGCATAAATCAGATAAAGATATTTCAGCTAACACTAGTTCTGGGATCAAGGCAAAGAACACCAGGGAAGCTCCTGGTTAGTTAAAGGCACAGCAGTTTTGTTCAAAACCATCCACCTTTCTGCTAAGACAAAGATCTAAACATAAAGCAGTGGAACTCCAGTACCTAATACCTAAATTCCCTCCTTTTTTTCACTTACTTGATTTTGCCTGTAGATGGTCCTTTCCAGAGAAACCAGAGACTCTTACAATTCAGGATTTCTTGTGTACGAATGTGTTTGAAGCTTAAGGGAGAAATACTTTGATACCACATTCATGTTTTGCCAGAGTAATATTTCATCGTGGATATGGACAAATCCATCCAATTTTCCAAATCATTAATATTTATTGATACTGCCTGAGCTTCCAGTTTGAGCTGTGGATTCATTCTGGACAGTGATTTATAAACGCAGAAACATGGATGCTTTTCCAGATTCATTATGATAATTAAGATAGGCAGAATTGATACCAGAATTCCTTTCTAGGCTGCTAGATACACATGACACAAACCCAGGCCGCAGTGAATAAATTCTATGTAGAAAATGAGATAATTTCTTACAGAACCTCCATCCCACCTGCCAGAGAAGCCATGAAGTGCATCATATCAGCAGGACAGAAAAAACTGTCCATGGACAAAAGGCTGGCCATTAGACTTATGATTCAGAGGCTAAACCTAAGGCCATTAGGATGCAGTTTCAAAGCAATATTGGCAAACTGCTTACATCAAAATTTTAGCAGCTGAATGTCAAGTGGGTTTCTGCAATTTTCTGCCCTGGATTCTGATTTCACTCTTGAGCACAGGTTTGTAGGCGTGCTAAGAACTCACTGTTACAACTCAAACCAAGGATGAGCTATCTCCTGAGTGGGATGCTGGGTCACTCCAAAATACTCATGGGAAAATAGGGACTGTGGTCAATGTTAGAAATAAAATACACACCACCTATTTGTCAACGTTGAACTTGTGACTTTTTGTTGCTTCATTTCCCAGCTGTAAACTTCAGGCAAGTGAATAATCTAATCATAAAAAGGTGTGGTAAAAATAAACATTTAAATATTTGCTAAGCTCTCACATACTATGGGGGGGAAAAAAAAAGTATGAACAGTATGAAGGAACCCCTATTCTCTCTTCTGAGGATATGCATCAAATAAGACATACAGATCATTCATAGCTACCATTTGTAATTAGTCTTGACTCACTGCAGGAGTCAAGAATCCTCTTCAAAGGTTATATCCTGCCAGTTTTCAGGAAGAAAATCATTATCATATTTCTCATAATACAAAGAAAATCAGGAAATTCAAATGACTCTCTCCTAGTATTTCTCAAAATGCCTTCCTTAGGTTCAGATGTCTTTCCACTTTGAATTAGTTTGAACTAAGGCAAGTATTCAGAGGAAGGAAGAGATTTTCTGCTCTTCTCTTTAACAATACCTTTCATTCTTAAGCCTTTGATAAAATGGTTCATGAGATAAATGTTTCTATAGTTTTTTCAACTACCAAAAATGTGAAAACTCTGCAGGAGTGGCAGGATCTATAGGTGAAGAAGACAGTGCATGTTGTCTGCTCTGACTCTCGCAAGTCTTTGGTGACTGTGTCCAATGACTTTATTGTAATCTAGTCTGGGATGTCACCGTCACCTGGATGTTTGAAACACTCCATGGGTGAAAAACTGGGCCATTGATGGAGCTGAAGGAACACTCCAGCCAGGGGATGGTTAAAAGCAGATTTCTCCAGGACTCTATCCTGGGTCCTGTTTAACTCTTTAATACCAAAGACCTGGCAGAGGTGGTGGAATGTGTTCATTAAGGTGGCTGTACTGATACATCCGAGGGGAGGCCACTGTTCAGAGGGGCTTCTGTGGCCTGGAGGAATGGCCAGCAGGTTCCTCATGGGAGGCTATCCCTCAGCAAGGATATAAAATCCAACATCTAAGCTGAGAAGAACCTGGAAGTTGTGGCTAACAGATTTAACTAGAGCCAGGTTGAGTCCAGGCTCCGCTGTGAGTGGATATGAGTTAACTCCCTTCACTGGCTTTCCTCTGTCTCACCCAGAGCCCTGTCAGATCCTTCTCAAATGAATCAGCCACTCTCTCTCTGGGTTCCCTGGGTGCTGTGTGTGGTTCCTGTTATCATCAGTATTTGTTTCCACCAGCCTTTGCAAAGTGTTTGTCTCACTCAAGGGAGTCTTTAAACAGATGCTAGAAAAGACAGGACACTGTGTGGAGATACCACACACATCATTTACAATGACTTTATAGCCCAAGCCTGGCTCTTTGGTGTGCACTCATTATTAAAAGTGGACACCTTTTCTTATATTAAAATGTTTATTTGTCTATACTTTATACTACTCTGTACATATTAGTGTTTGGTTTTGGTTGTGCTTTTCCCTATAATTTTCATGAGCTCATGAAGGATATCTGTGTGAGATTTCTGAAATAAAAATCTTCCCTATTTATCTCAAGCAAGGCCAAATATTCACTTTACATTGGTCAACCAACTGTACTATGATTCCCCTGAGCTGCATGGAAAGGAAAGACATTTCTCTAAAGCACACAGGAGACAGCTAACTCTCTCTTTGTTTCCTGTGCCCTAATTATTCCATTATATTTTGACGTCCTTTCTCCTGAAATGACACTGACTTAAAAAACTCACATATTTCATGCATGCTTTGATGAGAGTACTGACTAAGAATATTAAATGTTGAACCTTTCTTTCATTATGGGTCAGTTTTTGACTTTACTTTTGGGGCAGTTTTGAGTCACTAGACTATATTGTTAAGACACAACAGTCTATAGAAGTTACAGCTACAATAAGAAAGTATTGACTTTTAAAAAATTTTGTAAGCATGGATGACTGTAAATGATAATTTTGTTCTTTACTTTGTATATTTTTTACATCAACCTCATGTTTATTTTAAAACACTCAAGATACTGCCAGGCAATATGATTTCAGAAAAGTCTAGACATTACATGAAAAGGATGTCTATGATTTCTGAAGTTTAATTACATTTCCTTCTTTGGAAAATAAACAAAATCTTGGTAAAACTATATTATGCTAAAAGAAGAAATAAATTAAGAAGATTCAACAACACCTTACAGATGTATTAGGCAAGCTCATAGACTAAAATATTACAGAATGACAACTGTCCAGGGATCCAGCAAAAAACACTGGAAAAGAAAACAGTGCTAAGAATTGAAAAGATGAGAGGTTCAATATGGTTTGAAACTACAAACAGTTGTAGTAGAAACTTCAACTACAACAGCAACTCCAAAAAAGGAGTACTGTTGAATGGTGATATCAAGTACAGTGTCTTGACCTCAGTTACGCAGAGAACTGGCTAAAACCATTTTTACCTGCAATTCGGAGAAAAACAAACAAAACACAACAATGCTGGACATCAATATTATCAAAATTGTCAAGAGAGTGAAGAAACCTGACTGAGCCTTGAAAAAGGAAAGACTAATCTAACATTTATTCAAAGTTTTCTGAAGAAAACTTAAATTTGTTCTACCAACTGGGCATTTATCAACTGGACAAAATCCTCACAAATGCCATATCTCAAGTTTCCTTAAAATATTACACATAATAGGGTATACTCCTAGAGTGTCATGTTTATCTGTGGTAAACTGATGAGTATATTTCCTTTTTTCCTTTGCATCAACAGAAAATTTTAATTGAAAATGTCATAGATTTATTCATACAATATTCCAAACACCAGCCTTCTGTTGCTGTTTCTCAGAGCTGGTGCCTGAAGTGCTGCACAATTGGGTCAGAACATCATCAAATCCATGTGGCCTGCATCTGCAAAATCATCACAGAGCAGGCAGGAAGCCTGGCCTGCTCTTTTTATTGGTATTGTCCCACTTGCACAGCAGCAACCCTGCAGTTGCCCAAAAGAAGGTCATTTTCAGCTCCTGCCTCAAGGTAACAGAAATTAGCACAGGGTCTGACTGGAGCCAGAGCTGTCCTCATCCTCCCCGTGATGAGCAGAGAGTTAAAACAGCAGTTACAGACTTAGTGCAGTCTGTCTTACACCCTCTCATGTTGCCTCACTCAATCACATTTCTGTCTTCCTCTCCACTCCCTCTCTTGCACCCCCAGCTTCTCCCCTTTAGCCCACTCTCAGCATCCCTGTTCCAACACTGGGATCTCTGTACCAAGACCACAAATGTGGGGTGACATGAACCCATGCACAGCAACTGGACACCTCAGAGGCTGGGATAATCCCAGCCCATCTCACAGGCTGTGACAACTGATGCTGCTCAAATCCAAGGGTCTGAGGACATTTTTTCTCCTGTCCAAAGTCATGGCAAATGACTGGCCAAGAGAAGTCTTACACTCTAAATTGTGAAACCTCAGCAGGGCCCTAGATCTAACCCCTAGTGCAGTTCTTTCTAGCTGCTCTTTATCCCTCTGCTGTATCTCTGGAGGATGCTGTTTCAGCAGGAGATGCAGAGTGCAGTTGATTTCCCAGAGGTGCTGGTTTCAGCAAGTCTTCCCTCCCATTTCCTGCCACAGAACTGTAAATTAGGAAGGGCTTTTCCTCAGGACTGTGCTGTAGATTGGAAACGCAGTATCAGGGTAATGATGATGCACATGGTTTGAGGGACAGAATGCCTTTCAGGAGGGGCTTGGTGATGAGCTTTAAGGTGGTGTAAGTACATTCTAGCTTTAGCCTCATCCTGCTTTTCCCTTTTGGGAAAGAATTACTCAGCAGCAGCTATCAGTATCGTCAGTGTCACCACAGCCACCACCTGGCTTCACCCTTTCTCAGTTTTCATGTCAAATGTCATTTTGAAGCCTGTGAAAATTGCTCTGGGATGCAAGAGAAACGCACCCCTAAGTAAGTGTTCATTTGCTGCTGCCTACAGGAGGCAGGAGAGACTGCTCTATCTGTGACATACAGTATACAGAAATTAACCCATCATGTGCAAAGGGCAGTGAAGGCTGGCCCTGAGCTCTCCATGGAGCCCACACTCCATCACTTACCTTGTGGCACTGACATGTCTGGGCTCTGTGGACCTCCCCAATTCCTCTCTCTCTCTCTCCCAGCCAGAAATACTCACAATGCGGGTTGGGAGCATGTGATTCCTTCTTCCTCATTCCAAGCCACTGCTAACTGCTCTCAGGAGGATGCCTATTTATTACTGGCCCTGTGCCATGAGAGACTGACCTAATGAAGCAATACAGAGCAGCTGATGTTGGCAGTGCATGTGGCCTGGACAATTAGAGGTGCATTTATTGGCAAAATACTTGGGCCCAAAGGCTATCATATACAGGTCCCCTGTCTTGATAATTCTTCAATGTGAAGGATTTATTTTTTTCTCCTTTCAAAACCACATGTAAGTTTTGCATTTGAATCCTTTAAGGACAGAACAAAGCTTTAATTAAAATAAATAAACAAATCAGTAAACACCTTAATTGAAGCTCTCTTTTAATTACTAAGATTAAACTAATACCTCCTAATGGTATAAAGTATGTCCATAATATTATGTGCACCAAAGAGAAAGTATTGTGTATGTCAAGGTATCTCACTTTTACTCCTCTGATTCTTTCCCTGATCCTGCTGGTGAGTGAGGGGCTGAGTGGGGCTAGAATGCCTCAAGTCTATTAGCCAAAGAGAGCACTTCACATGTAGCTGTCACCTCTAAAGTCATGAGGAAAACACTGAGATCAGGAAAATGCTAAATATCGCCCAGCCAATGGTGCACTCAGGGCAATCAGTGCTGACCTCTTTCCTAAAATTAGGCACTTGCACATCCTCAGCAGATTTTGAAAGTAAGGGGGAAACAGACTCTACCTCTTCATACTCAGGGGAATGCTCAAGGGATATGAGATAAAAGTATAATTCCTTCTCCTTCAGGTTCATTATAAAAGCAAGAACTGGCTCACAGTGTATTGTGTTAACTACAGAAGTATTTTTCTCAGAAACAGAAACACATCAGAAGTACACAGGTACACAGAAGATCAATTGCATTGAGCATCAGGTCAGACTAATTAGGTGGAATTCAGTGTTTTGGTCTCAAGCAGGGAAGTAGCATGATCTAGGTGTTTACCCAGTCAAGATCTGGATGGAGGAGTTGCTTTAAAATTATGCAGGCACATAATATAAAAAAGTAAAGTACCTATGGAGTTTAAATTATGCCTGGCATAACTCAGAAGAACTTTTTGATACAGAAATTTTGGACTTAAATGCCTCACTTGACCTAAATCTGACTTCAGGCTCCTACATAAAGCAATTCCATGAAGTCACTAAAGTTACACCAGGGAGAAATTCAGCCATAAGTGACATGATTTTTGTCATGCAATTTGCACCTTTTCTAGATTCAAAATATTATTCCATCACCATTTTCAAGACCATTCTAAATCTGTGTATCATTACTACACTATATATTGATCTTTTGAACAGAAGGTCAATATTTAAGAAAATTGATCCATAATAACTTAATATTAAGCAATTGGATTACTTATATATATATATGAGTAGATATATAACAGCTCCCCTGAGAAGTTACTGTTTTCAAGAGTCAAGTCTATTTAAGTAGTAGATTCTGTGCAAGGGTTAACCTCTGCAGATTTGTCTTTAAAGATATTTATAGCAAAGCTTTTAATTGCCAAGGAAAACAATTTATATTCTTAAAGCAGGCTACACCTTTCCAAATCCTGGTAGAAACAGGCAGCCAACTTGCACATACAATTAAACTTCAAATTCCCCTGTAAATGGCAGCCAAAGTTCAATATTATTTTTTCTGAGACCGGTTGATGTAGGAAGATTTTCATGAGATGTTTTCTCCTGTATCATCAATTCAATGATGTAAACAGAGATAGATTAAACCTGCACACCTTTCAGGTTCATATATCTGACTTGGGAAAAAAAAAACCAAAACCCTCACAGTTGGAATTCTTCCTGAAAACGAAAATAGATGACAAAGTAAAAGACCAATCTTCTATAGACACTTAATGAAGACAGGCTTCAAGGGGTTTTCTATACCAGCAAGTACTTTACACCCCAGGAGGAGACAAAGCCAGCAGATTTCTGCAGCTGAGGATTGCAGTCACAGCAGAATAAGTAAAATAACAAAAAAACATATTACTTGTTAAATCACTTACACTGGTTTTCCTTTGGATTCACAAGTCAAAATTATAGATTGTCCTTCTTCAGGCCATGAATTGGAAGAAATGATTTTAACTAAAGGTGTATCTAGGAAGAAAAAAATAGACAACTTGTTGATATACACAAAAAAAGATTTATTATCTAAGAGTACATTCTTCTCTATTTACAACAGACTAAACCACAGACTTAATTTACACTTGGAGACAGTTTCATATGGAGCCTTGTCCAATTTCCATTGTCTTCAGGAAGGCAATAAAAATGACCAATGTAACTAAACTTATATCCTTAGGAGACACAGATAGAAAGCATGTGTATACTAAGGGAAAACACTTTTTTTATTGCTGTATACGATGCAAATACTCCATATGACTATCCAAAAGCCTGATATCGAACAACAAAATAATAAAAAGAAAAAACATTGAGGATGAATAACAAGTACTCCCTGCAATTGTTTGCCTATTTTTAGGCTGATATGATGGAATGCTGCTATTAGAGGAATGAATGCAATGGTGTGCATTTGAATAAGAACTCTTTTGTTGTTGTAGAAGCTTGAAACTCATAATAAGAAAGCTACAATAGGCTTTCAGATAAAATACCTTGTTACAGACATTTTACAGGATATTATTTCTGAAATGCAATAAAGCTGCCCCTAAACCATAACAATCTTAAACAGAATTTGCAAAGAGAATGTTTCAAATATCTGCAAAAAGCACTACAGAAGAATCTGCAATCTGTCCAATGTGATTGGATTAGTTTTATAGTTTTAATTGCAAAAATATACACAATACAGCTGCTGTGAATTCATGCTGAATAGAGCATTTGAAGTAGATCATTAACTTTTAAAAAATTTTGCCACCTGTCTTGCAAGAATATATTTTCATAGTCAACATAACACTTAGAGGGCCATCTTTATAAAGAGCAAAAAAAGATGATAAAGAAAGGAATGTAACACATTTCGTCCTTAGGAAGAGGAAAAACAAAGTTCATTGTCCCAGTGAAAATAAAAAAAAATCAGATTGAGTAGAAAAATTGCATTTTTTCCTCATGGTTTCTTTCTCTATAGCTTCCTAATAAAAACCACTCTATCCTGCAAATCTAAGATACCTAAGTTTTGTCTCATTCAATTTGCAGCTGCTGTTTTCCTTAGCAGTGACACCACAGACATCCTGTTATCAAGCAAATGTGAACGAGCATGACAATATGACCCCAGAAAAATAAAGGAAAAAAAAAATGCTGTAACAATACAGTTTCTTATTGAGATGCCAATAGTCCTGTTGAACCCTAAGTGGCAACTGAACAATTAAAATCATGGAAACATTTTTCTAATTTCTGATTTTTTATTTTTACACACCACAGAGTAATAGAATGGAACAAGACAAGGGAAAGGCTTACTGCAGACTCTGTAATTCCACTGAAAGTATTTTCTTAATCATTCAGCTTTCCAGAACAGCTGCACTAGCCTTACACCAGTAGCAAATCTATTCCACAAGTTCATATTTTTAGGACCCTGCAAACCATTATGCAGGTGACTAATCCTTTGGAGGCCAGGCTGGCATTTTCTTCATTTTTAGCACATGCTTAAGGCACTGACCTCAAGTGCCTTAATAAATCAGGGCATCAAGTACTTCTGTGATTTCAGTGGTGCTGTTGAAGACGAATAAATTACTCTCTTGACTATACATTGAACCAGAGGAGCAAATTAGTATCAGATAGGAATACATGAAGAATTTAACTGAGGGAGGGAGACAACTAATGCAATGAGATCAAGAGGTTTCCAGAGATATATGAAAAAAAGCAAAACTTTGATGAAAGTAATCCTGACAGCCACAGGTGAAGGAAGAAATTAAAGGCCCATCTAGCTATTATCCCTGGCTTAAATACTTTAAAAAATTATCAGCATTTTATGCAATACTGTAAATGATCCAAATAAAATTGAATAGACGATTCCAGACAATTAAGCTTTTATTTGCATGGGTCAATGCAGTGCTGTTTCCCCCAACCTAAAGTTCCCATTCCTCCTTTAGTGTATCAGGCAGGTCTCTGCTCTCCATGCACTTCTAAACAGAGATTACTAACACCAAAGAAAGGTCTTATATTTCTGCTTCACTCTCTAAGGCACAACAAAGTGGTGTAGGAGATATATTCCCTGGTGGTTTTCCCTGCTAATTGACTTAAACAGTAACTACTTGTTTCTCCAAAGCAGGAAACACATGGTTTAATTGAATATATAATTTTTAGGGAAACTAACAATGGAAAATTTTTGCATTTTATTAATGACTCTTTTTCAAAAACTAGATATTCTATTTTGAGTGCTTTATTCTCAGTATTACTGTTTCCATTTTTTCTTTTTAGGCCATGCTTGATTTCTCTCCAGAATTAAAGTGTACACTTAAAAAGGGAAAACTTTTGAGATTAACCTGCCCTCTATTTTCACATATACATCAATACTTTAAATGAGAAGAAATCTTCAGAATAATTGAATTGAATCAAAACTAAGCTAAATATCTTATTTTAACAAAGATGATAGAACCCTGCTGGCTGGTACTTTTCCGGAACACAAAATGCTATTACAAAATACTACCTCCCACTGTGACTGCTCATTTTAGAAGAAATTGAAAAGTATAAATGTACTCTAGCAATACTTTGAGTTTTGACCTGTCACAGTTAAAAGTATTAATCATTACAACTGGAACATCATGTGATCTGCAGCAAACACCAACATCAGGGAACAGCCTAAAGAAAGAAAATCAAGAACTGTAATACAGTAAGAGGTTGATTTCTTTTCAGATATGTTTATCAGCTTGTTATAAGTAATGTAAATATGTCAAAAAAAAAAATCTCCTTCTACAACCAAAACAAACAAAAGGAATAGAGTCAAGGGTTTTAATATGGGTCAGATCTATTCCTCCTCCTCTAAACTCAATAGAAATATGCCAATGTCTACCAGCTGAACTTACCAGAACTTTAATGATTTGCATATTTTTTTAGTATTTAGCCCAGCAATTTCATGACAATAAAATATCATGGAATAATATTCAAAGCAAAATTCTTCTGAACAAAGGAATGGTGACTACAGTTTCTTTACAATATCAACAAATATGTCCTTATCCTGAGTTCTAAGAATATTATGGAGGAGATAAGGATTCCAAAACCAATAAGCTTTGGAAAAGTCTAATTCTATTAAAAAACAAACAAACAGTGGTTTATGTGGGTGTAAGCACCACAGCAAGTTTTTTCAGTAAAACACACTGATTTCAGTGTGACTTCTACCCAGTGACTCTTTTAGTTACATCTATCTCCAGGAGCGAGAGTGTCTTCGGCCCTCCAGTTTTTAGTTTGAGTAATGAGGCACTTGTGAGCTGCAATTGATTGCTACCACCCATCTCAACTGAGGTTCAAACATGTCTTTACACATCTTCTACCCTCTGTGAGCACAGAATCTGCTCGTTTGTTACTGGACATACCAGCCACAGGTAAGAATTATGGAATGGGGCTTTTTTTATATAACCTTCTGTGATTCAGCAGACCATAGGCAAAAGTTCCACTGAGTGATTCTGCTTCATTCATCTTTCTAGAATTTGGGTTCACCTCATCTCACAAGCCTGAGAAACCCATTCCAAAGCTTTGAGAAGATTTATCTATTTTTGATCAGGCTATGTCATCCTCAGCAATACACAAATCAGTAAACAAATGTAGAAAATTGATACCAGCTTACACCAGTAAAAAATCTGACCTGATACATGAAGAGATTAAACACTTCAACCCTTGACTTTTGTTGTACTTTTAGCAGCAACTAAAGTAAACATTCATATCTTGTGGAACTTCATTATTGATTGATTTAATCTCTTTGAAGCTATTTTTAAAATAAAGGTGGTTCTTATCAGTCACTGGACCTTTGCTCTTAATCAGATCTTCTATGCTTAAAGGTGTGTGTGTTTGCTTTCAGAATGTGCTTGTTGTTTTTACATTGCTTTAAGTAAAATAGACTTCAGTATGCATTTATATTATTTTATCACCAAGCTTTTATAAGGTTACATGCAGGATTAAATTGCTTCACATAAATTTACTCATACAAAGTAATCACATGAAAGCTGCTGGAAAAAATCCAGCATAATAAGTTATGTTATACTTCATGTGCAAACCCTCGACAACCACAGTGTAAAAATGGAAAACTGAAACTCATTAAAGTAAACAAACTGGCTAAGATTGTGAAATAGGCCAACAACAGAATCAGACAATTAATCTCTACTGGTTTCTTCTTAGTGTCAAGATAGTAAAAGTGTACTTTGTCCTATTTTTCAGATGTATCTCCAGAAGTTCTTGGCCCCATCAGTTCTTAATGAAACCTTTCATGGAACTCACGGCTCTGGCTGAGTCACTAATTCAAAATATAACCCTTCGCATCCTAGGGCATTAATCAGGAACAGGTGTGTAGGAATAAGCATGTGGGAAATCATTTTCTGAGACAAAGGAGTAGCATTATCATAAGGTTATGATAGGAATATGCTATTTTATTAAATAATCGCTCCCTAATGTAATCAACTTCAGTCAATGTAATTACAATCCCAGAAACAGAAAATAAGACCACCTTTCTTCTTGGGCAGATGTTAGGGTGGGTGGAGCATATATATTTCATTGAAATTTTTAAGAAACAATGATTGGAAGCAGCAGACTATCCAGGAGTAGTATTCAGGATCTTGTAGTCATCCGAATTCCAGGAGTGCTGAAAATGCACCTCTGCAAAGAACCATGCAGCAGTCTTTCCTCCAGGTAATTTTGATGATATAGGCATTACTTTAGCTGTATTATAAACTTCTTGCCACTAGATTTCTCTACACATTTTGTTAAAAGGTAGATCTCAGCTTTCTCTGCAAATTTTGTTAAAAGGTAAATCTCAGCCTTCACTGGCATTCCAGTGAAAGGAGGACTGACAGCAAAAATCTGAGTGGTTCTCCTCTGCATAAATTTACATAGGAATATGGTATCAGATGTATAGATCCAAGTCAGGGTTCCTAATTTGCAAATTTTCTGGTGGATTATAGATTTTTTTTAAAAAGAAATAAATGCAATAACTTACTATGAAGTTTAAACTTAGCAACCCAAATAGCTTTCAGTGTGGCTAAATCTTCAGAAAGCAGAACAGAACAAGGACACCTCCTTTTTCTTTACAATGATAGAATCACTAATCCCAACGGTCCTCTACTTCAGCAACCTGGATTTTAGGGAACTGCTCTATCTCCATGTCTCAGGAAGCCATTCCTACTCCTTCATTTAGACATAATTTGATTTTTGTGAGAACTGGTAATCAATCCATCAAGATCAGTTATTAGACCACATGCAGTGATTTATGAGAAAAAGAGGTTACTTCTCTGAGTACTGAAGTAGTCACACTATGTTGATCAGACCCAGCAAAATATTAATTTGGTACTAATTTAGAGATTAGAACATTCAGCCTTTGGAGTTCATGGATAAAGGGTTTAGTCTGGTTGAGAGTGCAAGGACCTCCCATGCAACAGCAGAGGTCAGCCAGGAATGCCAAGGTCTCCCTTCCAGCCAGATTTTGAACTAAGATTTCACTTTGAATCTGAAAAGGCATTTTTTCTCATCTATTTCCTAGTTTGGATAAATCAGGATATTCTGACACACCAAACAAACCCCAGGTATTAGAAAATTCTTAGCCCAATGCATATCATGAGTTAGAATTCCTCATGCAATTCAGTGCCAACATAACATTTACATTTATGTAATGTTATTCATTACATAAATACATTCACTTCATTTTACATTTAGGAAAGTTTTCTAGACCCAGATTAGGAAATTAACAAAAAACCCCCAAACTTCATAAAACTTAAAAAATCCACACCTTTTTACTAGGAATGTGTCAATCCTTAGCATTGAGTGGGTTTGGTACCTCCATTCTTGGGCTTTACATGCAAAAAATTTTCTTTTTTTTTTTTTTTTAAGTACTTTTTGAGCTGGTGGCCTCAAAGTAGCCTTCTTACGTGTCAAAAATGGCAATATTTTTGAATGTTTAAATAATTATTTTTTTTAAATAAAATAATTAAATGTAAACACAATGCCATAAGCAGATCTAAGATATTTTACTAATACCAACATAAACTTAAAAAAACCTTGTCCAAACTGGTAACATATATATAATCACCTAGGGCAATTGTGTTTCCACACTATTATTTCATATAAAGTGCAATGTGCCTTCAAGTTTTTGGCTTTTTAAACTTGTTTATTGCATGAAGTCTGCGATTCCTACTTCCCCAAGTAAAATGGCTTCACAGAAGATATGGATTCTACCACATTTCAACTAAAGTTTCCCATAGTATTATCCATTCAAGGCTTCACATCCTATACAGTGATTTTGCCTAATGTTTGGATCTTCCCTTTGTACATGCTTAGCTTGATCTTCTCGTGACCAAACCAATCCATTAATTAATATTTAAAAACAAAAAGATCATTTACTGTTTAAGTAATAACCAATTAATAAAATAGTATTGGTCTCAACTTTTAGTTTTGGGTAGGTTGGTTCACATAATTTTAAGGAAATGAGTGATAGAATCAAGCAGAAGTCACATTTCTCTTGACTTCCTCTGTTCTTCTTTCACCAAAGAAAACATTTTTTTCTGGCTTGTAGAATATTAAAAGACTTGGCACAGAAAAAGTGTCCCATTTGGTGACAGTAACATATAATGTTCAATATATACAAGGCGCATAGACAAAGATAAATCTTTCGAATTATTCTAGTTTATGAGTCTTTGGGGTTCAAAAGGAAAAATCCATTGGTCAGGTTCTCTCCTGTATGCATGGCACACATCAGTGTGACATATGCTGCCTAAATCTCTCTTAAAACACGAGGGATTCTGTACTTTTTCTTTTCCTTTCACAATGCCCTACTTAGTCTTGAAAGTTCAAACTAGTAAAAAGAACTAAACCTTGTGAAAATGATAGAAAAACAGGAGGCACAGCTGGTCAAACATTCACATGAGATGAACAAAAACTTACAGCTCTACACAATATTTCACTACAACAAATACATTAAACCTCCAAAACCAGGCTCTACTAACTGATTAATTTCCATGCAGCCAAATTGTCAGGTGCCTATCTCAAAACCAGGGCAGACACAATCCTGTCCCTGATTGTGTTATAAATAATTGAAAGCAGCTCATTAACATCATTTGACCCTAGGCCTCCACTGGAATACTTTGATTCTGATGCATCTTCCCTTTGAAAGTGATTCTCTCTCTGTAGTTTATGTTATGAGCATCTCTCCAGCTGCAGCATGAAGCTGAGTTTGTTGTAATGAAACCTGTGATCCTTGCTGGACTTGCTGTTTGAGTGCAAATTATGTTAACAGTAAAAGGGAAGACACAGGCAAGATCCAGGGAGGGGCAAACACTTCACTGGCTGGGTATGTCAGGGAAGTGAGTGCTCACAATACATCAGGGTGTGCTACAAATGTTACTTAAAATCCTCCTGCTAAAAGCATTGATAATACTTCCTTATTTAATCTTTTAGGATGATGAGTAGATGGTTTTAATTACCTTTTGTCACTAGAAATTTTCTGCTATACTCAATGATTCAAAAAGCCTTAAAAGTATTGCTAATAAGAAAAGGCTTTGTTTAATAACTTAGCTGATCATTGGATCCAATAGTATGGAATATGATAAAGGATCCCTTCAGGAAGAAAGCTGTGCCTGTGTGACAGAGCAGTTCCTCCCACTGTGATCAGGGACCATCCCATGGAAGCCAGGTTTTACCTTCCTGGACCCTAAGCAACACAGGGAGCATGTTTTATTAATTGCTTGCCAGTTTAGAACACACTCAGTTGAGCTCCAGGCAGCCCAGATAAAGCACACAGACCTTTTCTACGGGGTCACATCTGTGCCATGGCTGCCACATCATCTGGCAAGGAAAAGGATAACCCCCACCTCCCTGCCATTACCCACTGACTGTTTCCAGACCACTCCAAGTTCTGAATTAATCACTTAATCTTGTGCAGCAGCACCTCCTGCCTGGATCTATAATGCTCAGATTTACTCTGCCATTTTTAATAAATATATTTACCTTGGTTTTTTTTTTTCTTTGAACACAAACCACCATTTCCTCTTTGTACCAGAGTGCAAATTACTATAACTGGTTCATTACAACACATTTTTCTTCTTACAGGTTTAGCGAAATTATGAGCTACCAACAACATGTCTTTACTTCATGATTTTATTTTATGACCTCAAACCTTCTGAATATTGAAAGGCTTTCATAAATTTCTCAGATATTTTAGTGTGGCAGTGAACAACAACAGTTCTGGTGCTATCATTTTAAAAAATGTTATAAAAATCTAACAGTCTGATAATAAAAGATTATTACTACCTGGTAATAAATGGCTGCCAGATGATAAGATTTTTAAAGTTTTTCCTGAGAGACTAATTCATTTATTTTCTACCCATTTTTGTCTGTTCTTTTAAAATGCATGCTTGTGAAATCTATCTATGTCACAGCCTTCTACATTTTTCATCGTGTTTTTTTTCTCTCTTTATTTCCTTGGAACCTTTCCATCATTTCCAGATGCAAAGATAAAATAAGCAGATACCTCTGAAAATGATGATGTATCTACTTTCTAAATTAATTAGTACTGGAGTAAGCACAGGACAGTTTCAGGAACTCTTTTTTTTTCATCAGAAACCACGAGATGATAATTTTCATACATGGATAGCAATTACAAAGCTCATTGAAAATTCTGTAGTCCTACATAATTTTATTCCTATTTCTAAAAAATGTTAGAAAATAAGCTTAGAAAAGAAGAGACTTTAAAAGTAAATTCCAAGGACAAACCACTCCAGTATGCACAAAAATAAACATCAGATTGGATATCTCAAATGAGACCAGAAAGAGGAGAGAGGAGCACTTTAATCAGCTCTGTGCAAGTGCTCACCATTTTTAATAGCTTTTACACTTACCAGCTGTGCACCCTACAGCTGTGAATCAGCATTTCCCCAAATTTGGCTTATTTTGTAAATGGCAAGCAGCATGGCTTCTGTCTATGCACTACTGCCTTGAATAAGCACTTAGGTGCAAGCCTGCCTTGGTAACTTCACCAAAGCAGCCTGGCAGACACAGTAAGTTTGCTGTTCTGCTTCAGAAAAGAATGAATAACTCATTGCTTAAATGGACGATAGAAAAAGAAAATCAATATTATGCATCTAAAAAAATTATTTAATTAGTAATATTGGTAGGTGAGTCAATTGCAATTTTGCCATGGCAATGGTGTTTCATTTCAATAAAAGTATTCAACAACACTGTGAAACTAAGCCTTATGATAATACAGAAATACTTAGGTTTGATAGAAGTGAATACTTCGTACCATATCCACATGGATAGTCCAATGTCTTCTTTTTGTACTCCTTTAAAACTGCTTTACAATCAAGCAGGACCAGAAACACCACATGGTCCCTTTGTTACCTGAGATTCTTTGTGTCATCCTTAAACCCATCTGGTTTATTTTAAGATGTTATTTGTTGTAGGAAACAGTAGTAACAGCTTGTAACAGAAGAGTGTAAAAACACTCTTGTGGATGCAAAACAAGAAAGTGGATGCCAATGTGTGGGGGAAAAGAAAGATTGATCAAATATTCCCTCCTGACACTCATATTGCATGAGTGTCTGAATTCGAGCACCGACCTGGCATGAGAACCATTTAGGTTACTAATTCTGTGGGCATTGATTATGTGGTACTTTGTTAAAGATATCCACTGGACTTGTTTCAGCACCTCACCTGCTGGCCATGCCAGGCTCCTTCACCACAATTACTAAAATGCAATAAAGGAAGCAAAATATGGTAGTACATAACATGTGGCTTGGGGTTTTGGGAGGATGAAAAAGAAGCTGGAAGTACAACACCAAAGCTCCACAGTTCCCCCCTGCTCCATTGCAAATGTTTACAACCTTACTCTGCCTTTGCCACGTAATGTGTTCATTGATCATTCTTACCTACTTTGTGCTTGGCCTTGAAACAGGCAGAGATAAATGTGAGCACATCAGTAGCCCCTGCTGAATTAAGGAGGACAGAGTGGCACTGTCACCCCAGTGCTGTGTGCCACTCCATGGAGACATCACCAGGTAACAGCCACTCCTCCTTACATGGCTTTGCAGAATGGGTCACTGGTTTCTGAATTATGCATTAAGTCCCATACACACATGAATGATATGGTAGAAACAATATTTTCTTTGCAAATCAGTTCTGTTTTCTCCAGTGAATGCAAGCAATGAAGTTTAGTTTTACAACTTTCATCTTGTTTAATTATTTTTGTCATGCCACTTCTTCAGAGTAAACAATCTGTTCCATTTAGCATCTCTGTTGCCTTACACCGTGCTCTCTCCAACTTATGTTTTATCTCACTTTTGCTTCTAAGAGAAGAAAAAAAGACAAAGAAAAGTCTTTACAAAGAAATGTTACAAAGAAATGCTGAACTTTGAGAGAGCCCATGACCTTTCAGTCTAACTTTATCTTCTGCTTTCTCAGATTCTTTTGTTTAAAGCCTTCATTGTTCTGTTGTGTCTGAACATAAATTATCTTGAATATGGCCAAAGAACTGTAGCACATCCACAACTGTTGAAGGAGTTAAATGACAGCTCTGGATGCTCAGCATTCCCAGATATCTCTTCAGTCCTTTCTCTGACATTCATATCAGATATTGGACACTATAAAAATTTAGTCTATATAAAAATAACTAAGTAGTAGCATCAGGAAATGAAAATTTGACTTCTTTCTTGAAAACATACATCTCACCCTTGTGAATGGCAAACTTCTCTTCCTTGGGAGGTTCTGGTAATGATCTCTATGTTTTTTACTTTTTCCTGCAGACTGTCTCACCTGCTTGCTAGTCTTTCCTACTTTTAATATTATTAAACTCTCCCTCCCAAACTTCTTTGAAAACTTCTGGAGCCCTCTCTTAGTCACACAACAAGCACATGAAATATCCAGCCCACACCAGATTTCAAAGTTTTACGCAGAGTAGACAAGCCACCCTGTGGATTTTCTACATAAGATTTTACAGAGAAATAAATCAGATTATATTTCACTTGTAAACCATATTTGAACATAAACCTCCAGATGGTAAAGGTCAGGATTGTACATTAACCCTTTGAACTGGATATCCCCTTTGAAAGATGAAAGTTTGGCAGCAAATGGACTTACAAGTTTATGAATTATTTTGCATTTAAATAATGGATTTCTTATTTTCATCCATCATTAACCTAATTGATCTCATTTAAACATGCAAATTGTAGCAGTGAACTTTCCACAGATATCATCCTTTACAGTTTACAGTAACTATCCTTTAAATTTTATTTGTTTCAAGCATTCACTAATGTGAAAAGCTTAAAAAATATAACTGCACTAATTAATACAGTGCTTACATAATTATTGAGCTATATAATTAACTTCTTACTTAATTTTCATTCAATATGTTTAGATGTAGAGTACTGAAACTATAGCCTTTAAACTGCATTCTTATTATCACAGTTTTTATCTGCATCTTACACTGGTAAATACAGAAACATCCCTCCTTTAAGGGAGATAGGATGGAAAGCTGGTCCTGAAAGTATTGTATTGAGATATTTTTATTTTCCATATTAACATTCAGAGGGTGAATTCAGGAACAAATAACAAAACAAAACCCAAACCTGTTTGGGTTGGTTGAATATCACAGCATAGGTGAGTCTTGGGTGGGAACCTGAATGTGTAAAAAGGCTAAACTTATATAAGAGAGAGTCAACTGGAAGACACTGTAATTCTCTCCTCCTCAAACCAGCAGAACATCTTCAATGAAAGAGAAAAGCAGGAACAGTGCTCAGAGAGTTGATTGCTACAGGATGGGAGCATCAGTCAAAGAGACAGTGCCTCCCTTTAAGACTTAGGGAGCCATTTATGAAATCATCTAGCTTTTCGTCATGAGCTTTTCCAGGACCCGAACAGCTCACAGGTTTTCACTGAAGTGAAGGACATCCCTGCTTGCTTAGGCTTACAGAGATTGTCTGTGATCAGAGGCAGAGGGTTTGTGAGATACCAAGGTCCTGTCTGCACATCAGACAGAAAATAAAGCCCCCTCTTGCTTCTTAAGCTGGAACAAAAGGTGGCTTTAATCAATAAGACCAAGCTTCAAATATTGGCCTCCTTACACAAGTTCCAGAAGTCTCTGAGGACACAAGTTCCAGAAGTCTCTGAGGTATCCCAGTTCCCACTCAAATTATACCATGGTAAAATGATTATAGGAATAGAGTAAATTGTGCTAGTTTGAAATAGAGATCTGCAAAGCCGTGGATGTGCAAATCTCCAAATCTCAAGTGAGGTGGTTTTTTTTTTGTTGGTGTTTTTTTTTGTTTGTTTGTTTTTTTGGGGGGTTTTTTGGGTTTTTTTGGGGGTTTTTTTTGTGTCTCTAGGGAATTATGCCCCTGGAAATTCAGGTCTTTTGACTGTATCAGAAGTTATAGGAGAATTCTGTGGTTAAACTAATTGATTGAAGTTATCATTACGCAGACATTTTCTCTCTAGGCAACATCAAAACAAGTTTCAACTCTCACAAGAATTGCAACTATTTTCCCTCCTGACTCAACACTCAGGCTATTTGTTTGAATTCACCTAGTATATCTGGGGCCCTGTTAAAAAAAAAAAAATAATCAAAGAAAAATTGGAAGGCTATGCTATGACACCTTATTATCCTAGTTAACAAAATTTTCTGACTCTGGGGATACATCTCTTGCCAGATTGTCCATACAAAGATTGTGGCAGTGTGTAATCACACCAAATGTTACCAGATTTTACTTCTAGCCAGTGTGTCTGTCAGGGTGTCATACAGTGTAATGAAAAGATGGTCACAAGCATACGAGAATGACCAACAACTCTGTTGACTGATCAGAAGCCAAAGAGGTCAGCATCAGTGAAGGAAATTTCTTTTAACTCTTATATTTTCCACACTTCAGAAAAACATATTCTCTGCCTAGAGAATAAAAGCTATTTCCAAAAAAAAAGGGAGATGTGCACTTGTTCCTAAAGCACAGGTGCCACTTAACTCTGGGATAGTTTTGGGAGATATACCACAAGTCAGGGAAAAGAAAAAAAAAAAGAAAGAAAAAAAAAATCCAGGTAAATAACTTCAAAGCAAATGAGAAAAGGAGATATGCCAAAGTGCAAAAGCAAAGATTTTTTTTTAAGAACAAAATTGGGAGAAACAACTAAAGTTAGTAAAAAGAAAGGAGAACATGAAGAGAAAATTAGAATTAGCTTCAAAAAGACAAATGGCCACACAGCTTAAAGAGAATGAATGTGTGACACATATTTTACTCATTTACAGTACAGAAGGGCCATATGTAGGCAGCAGGGAAACATTTCCTTTCCTGTCCTGTTTTATCACAGCTAAGAAGTGTCCCATTTTTGTATGCTCTTGCATGGGCACACATCTGCCCTTTCTGAGCTACAAAAAGTCAGCAAGTCTCGGTAGAGACAGACACCTTTGAAGAGCCAATAACATACTTAACATGTGACTAATTCATCAGAATTGAACATTAAGACTTAGGGAAGACAGGTGTTTTTGTCTCTGTATGCTGTTCTGATGGGCAGCTCTGAGTCTTTTAGACATTCATCACAGACAGTCTAGCACCCAACTATGCATGACCCTTTTCTTGCCTTTGTTTTAGAGTGCCTTATTTCATGTAGTTCTATATGAAGGTGTATATTAAAAATATTTAACATATTTACGCACATTTTTACTTATTTTTGCTTGGAATGTCTATTTTAGAAGCCCTGTTCCAACAAAACCTGAAAGCAGCCAAATAGAAAAAATGAGCTAAACCCCCCCTAGCGAGTATCAGGGAACGTAGTAGCTCTGATGAAATTACTCTGCTTATACCAGCAGCAATTCTGGGCCCATCTTGTCATCAGGGAAGCCTCCATTTGTTGGTACATGAGCAGTGGGAGGGGCACAGAGTTGTCACAGACATGCACACACAGACACCCCGTGTCCTACACGGCCGCACAAGCGCGTGGCTGATCCAACCTGCAGCCTGCTGCACTCTCAGGGCTTTGTTTGCTTAATGCAAAATCAATACCTTTATTTCCAGGACAATGACTCCAACATTCTCACGGAATAGCTGCCTAATCTTAAAGTCAAGTCCAGATGTTCATTGCAAACGAATCTAATAACAGACACCAAAGAAGAAGTGTGCCTATCACACAAACATGTTGGAATAGCCTGTGGAAGCAAGTTAGCTGACGGCTATAGATTTGTCAGGCCAACAATCCACTGCACATCTGTGTCTGCCAATATAGAATTTACTCAAAATTGCCTCTCTAGACACTTCTTTACATAACACATATTTAGCTGATTAGTGCTGTCATTTGGGAGTGTGGTCAGCTTTTGAGCAAAATCTCACTGAGTCCATTAGCGCGGATCACATCACAGCTGCCATTTTAGAAGCACGATGATTAGGTTTGAAGTTCAAATGATTTGATTTCACTTTAAGGCTTCAAAAGCAGCCTCTGGGGTAGATTTACACAATTAATTTTTACTGAGGTCTGCTGGGTAATTTACTGTAGTCAGAGAATCTTCACTAAGGTAAGGTAATTACCACTGGGTAATTTTATGGCACTCCGTTCAGTACAAAGCAAAACGTTGGCTGGTTTCTGCTCAGATTAGACCTGGAAGGAAGAGAAGATGCTGCTTTTGGGAATCACAACACATCTGTGACACTGAGGAGGGATGAGAAGAATTCACTGACTTCCCAGATGTGGGCCAGAGGTTGTACATGCTCTCAAAATGTCTTTTCAGGAGCATGCATAAGGACTTAGACAATCTCTTAAACATTGTACTGAGAAGCTTTCAAAATTGAAGCCCTGTACCCATGATTCTTAATACAGGAACAAAGAATGCATTATTTGTTTATTCTGAACACAGAAGTAAACAATGAAATTAAATATCCCTTTGAGATTTGTATTTATCACTTACAAGAAGCACTTCCTAATAATCAGTGGCAGCTAGGCTGACAAGCAAACTTCAGAGCAATGCCAGGGGGAATACGAGTCTATTTTAGGTTTGCTATTGACATTAAGGGTCAGAGGAAAAATAAACTCAGCAAGCAGTGTCATGCTACCACAAACCTCTGCTGGCCAAGCAGAAACTAAATTACAGCCAAACCTTTCAGCACAGCAGAAAGACTTGGGCAATTGGGCTGCCCTGCAGTGCACAGAGCACAACATACAGACGAACAGGATTAAGCACAAGTGAGACACAACATAAATTACAGACAAATAAATCAAAAGATTGGAGAAGCTAATTATCCTGCAGTGGGGGTATGTTATACTTTCCCCTATTATTTTCATATTTCAAGTTTGCAAAATTAATCTGTGAAGCCCTGAAAGAGAAGGGTTGACCACAGCCTTCTTCAAAATAATATAGGTAATCTTAACTACCTGACTGAACTATAAGAAGGAAAGGACAGAAAAGAGCAGCAGCAGAACTTAGGCACTATTTCTATCACACACAAATAAATATGAATAATGGAAATAAAAATACTTTGAGTGTAAAATTTTAGTCTTCAGCTTCATTTCATACGCTGTAGCACTACTGGGAAAGTTTATTTGATTTCTCTATCACAATAACAAAACATAAGATTTGTGTAAGGAGAAGAAGAGGGAATAAACATATTCTATATCTGATAGCTTTCATTTTGTTAAGTTTACTTCCTACTAAAGTTGATAATAAAAGCAGCTGTGTGAACTCATAAGCACTTCTATTTACATCTCTCCATAGACTAATTACAAATATCTGTTTCATACAGTCCCAGCATCTAAGGCAGATTTAATTTTATTCTCTCTTTCACTAGGCATATATCTAAACCTGTAATTTCATTCCATTATTTTGCTTTCCTTTTTCTCTACCTATCATCCACTGGATGATTACACAACCCTGTAATTCCTACTGTTCTCTTTTACTTTGCTTTGCTCTTTGGTTTGTTTGTTTGTTTTGATGAAGCCACAAATGTTTTGTCCATTATCAGGGGCCAGTTGCTTGAAACAAAGAAAGCTTTTCAACTTTCAAGCACAATTATGCAGGGCAGAAATGCCTAGACAAGTTCTTATTGCTATTTTCTTCTAACTGGTGATGATACACTGATAATTCATGAGGAGCATCCACGTACCACACATAAAACTTCTCAGATTTTAAGTAGGTGTTTAAAACTCAAGTGTAGTTATAGTGAGTGATGTCTCATCTTTGCACATTCCTCCTTTGCCAAACTGATGCTCACCCTTGCTGTTCTGTTTGACCATTTTAAGACACTTGTTTATATTCTCTTACAGTGGTCTGCTAATTTTATAGATCTCTGGGGCATTAAGAGCATGTGGCAATGCCATAACTTGGTTGTGATTTTGGAGCCTACAGGTTGTCAAGTTAACAAATTCCCCTGACTTT
The DNA here is from genome assembly GCA_013397195.1 of Hylia prasina. Lineage (NCBI taxonomy): Eukaryota > Metazoa > Chordata > Aves > Passeriformes > Sylviidae > Hylia > Hylia prasina. Next base: position 333,166 of record VYXD01008905.1, read on the forward strand.
GAGGTCCCATAATTGATCCATCTTGCCAGCACTATTTTTGCCCTGCTGGAATGTGGCGTTGAGGATATATGTTGGATGAGCTTCCACAGGGTCCTATGATTGTTGTGATACCAACAGGATGTCTTTTATATGTTTGAAATCTTATGGACTGATGGAAAAAAAAAACAACCAAAAACCAAAACAACAGCTTTCAGTGACTGCAGTAATATACACAAGAAGGGTGAGCAACACAAAGAGAATAAAATCAAGGAGCCCAGTTCCAGTTTAATGTGCTCCATTTTGAGTATTTGGGATTGCTCCAGTGAATCATTTCACTCCTCTTTTTTTCCTTTAAGGCTCTCTGATGAACTGTGTCACCAGTTCATTGAATCTTCTTCTCTTTTTAAGTTTTCTTTCAAAATTTGACCAGCATTAAGACTTCTGAGTATGCTGACCATGGAAATGTAGGTGGCAAGGACAATGACAACAGGAGACTGTTCTTAGTCTTCTTGTCACCAATAATAGAATACTTCTTTCTCTATAGCTTTAAATGGTACTTCCCCTCTCTGCCCTAAACTTCAGCTTCTTTTAGCACATTTAGCACTTCTCTTTCCATGTATAATGACTCTGTACCAGTGCTGGAGGGTATTAAATTGATTGGTAAAAAATTAATGGAGCAAGCAGGAATGATAGAGAAGAATTACTTGTGCATTATGGCTTTTGATAAGCTGGCAGTCTGAGGGGGCACTAACATAAAGCACACCAGCAGTGGAAATGCCCAGTGCAGCCTGACCTTGTCAGAGAACTCCAATGAGGCCAGAGAAGAGGGAGAAATGTCTTGTTCAAAACTTGGAGAAACAAGCACAGAGGAAGATGCACCTCACTGCTATTTAGCCTTGCTACAAGGGTGCAAATTGGAAGGAAACAACAAATATTCAGTACATTTTATAGACAAGAGGCCACAGAAAGGCTTTTTGACTTATGATGCTCATGCAAACCAGGGCCCTGCCTTTACTTTCAGTCACATTATATTACATTGCAGCCATTTAAAATCTTTTTTAGCTGTCCAATTTCTGTATCTACTGTTCCATTCAATTTGGTTCATCTCCTGTGGTGCCAACATCTTGAGCAAGGCACTGAAGAAAGAGCAAAGAATTTGGGAGTGAAGGCATGGGCAAGTTCAGTGGCTGATTGCTGTGCAATTTAGAATTCAAGGAAAGAAAGTTGTTAGGGATTCATGTCTCCAGCACAGATGCATTTGAATATATTAGGAGGGGTGTTTAATAGCCATTTGGTGAAGAAAGGGCCTGATCTCCCTCAGTAAAATGATGGCTAAAATGTTTCAGAAAACATTTTTAGCACATATGCTAATCCACATTCTCTTCATTTTCAGACTTTTTTGCAGATGGCATTTTTAGCAAAGTTGTCAGCTTCTGTGCACAGAGTAGTGCTTTTGCCATTCCCGCATTTTACATGTGCTGCAAGTCTAAGATGCTTATAGAAATATCCCTGTTTAGAAACAAGTTACATATGGCATATGATTCCTCAGGACCTGGTTGCAGCCATTGCTTCAGGAGCAACCTGCTCTGGTTTACAACAGCTTGATTGCACCTGGTCGAGACAGAGATTCACAAAAGGTCTTTTCCCTTCCCCTGGTCTGACATTCTGCAGGTGCCTGTTGTTGCTAGCTAGGCAATGAGATGCACAGGTGTTCTCCAGAAAACCAAAGAGCTGGACCCTGAGAAATGGTGAATATAATATAACTGAATATGAAAATGTCAGCTGATGGTGAAAAGGTGTTCTCTTGTGTGTCTCACAGTTCATAAGTGACAAAAATGCACTGACTCAAGGGACAACCTGACTTCAGAGTAAGGTACACAGATAAAAAAACAGTTTAATTCAACTTTGAAACAATGCACCGTGGAAAACATCATGTCTAGAAACGCTATTTGAAAGAAAAGAAATAGCCAATATATAAAGATGCAATACAACGGAAGTTTGGATTAGCTAGACTAAGAACTTGTGTAGGCCAGACTAAAAATAAATCCTAAAGAGCTTTTCTTCCTGAATTTGTGCTGTTAACAACACTACTGAGTTTCATAAGCAGGATTCAGCATTATTGAGGAAATCTGCTACAAACTTTGCCTATTTATACCCTTGTTTAAAGTTTCCAGAAACTTTCAAGGAAAACTGTGAATTAGGATGCCCTTGATGTTTATTAACACATTTACATTGCTTCAATGATAACCAAAAAAAGACAAATGCACGTTTCTCCACTACTTCTCAAAGAAAACCAATAATTCAGTCCCACAGTGCTCTCAATGGTAAAGCTTTCAGCAAACCTTTTTGGGTCACTCCTGTAAAAATAATATAAAAAACACACACAACCAACCAAATACAAACCACAGAAACTGTCTAAAAGAAAGGTGTTATCTATCTGCACAATACCAGAGAATTTTGCTCCAACAGACACTCTGAAACAAAACAAAACTACAAAAGCAAGCATGTATAACGTGTATTACTTACAGTGTATTTCTAGAACCTGCATTGCTATCTGAGGTGTAGAGTTTAGGGACTCATGATCTACTCTGCAACTTACAACTGCACCATCATCACTGCGATCTGCTAGGAAATCCAGTGTGCTGCTGACTGTGAATGTTTTGCGAACTGCATCTTCTTCTTTTACATATTTAACATCTGGAAGAAAGAATAAACAGTCAGTTATCTTCCCAATACTTTTGGAAAAAAGTAGTCCAGCATTAGACAGCTAAATTTTCTATCACAGTTGCATGAAAAAACACATCTTTCATATCTGTATTGGTCTCTTTTATATAAAAGTAATTAGACTGCAGTTATTCCTCAGTTTTCTCTCATTGTCAGAGTAGGAGACACACATTGAAAGAGCAAATTTTAAAACTGGTTCCATGATACTGCATTCAAGCAGAAATTCCATTCATTACTACCTCTTGAATGTTTAGGTCCATATTTGATATAAATTTTCTCTGTAGGTCATCTGAAAAAGATTGTGATCTTGTCCCACCCTCATTGCTTTATGTATTCACAGTGTATTAAATTTCCCAGGTTCATTCTTGTAGCCTCACACAGTAATGCAATATATGGATATTACTGAAGCCATGTGCACACAGTCAGATTAATCCTGTGTTTACTTTATTCATTGTTTATTCTATTGTTTGGTTAGAATTATGCTAATTTACTAATAAAACTAAACCCAGGTATATTCATCAGTGGTAACAAACAACTGTCACAGTATTTACTGGAAGATACAGATGAGTCCCAAGAAGACCAGAAATAAGATTACTGCAGAGAACTTTCACTCACAGCTGTACATCATTCTAAATAGACCTGATACTTTTGTGCAGATCCAGTTAAAAATCTGAAAGTTTTCAGCACAGACATGGCAGTGGAGGGAGCTTTCAGCTATGCTTAGGGAGCATCATCTCAGCTCAAGGTTGAGATTCACATTCAGAACATTTCTTTGTAAGAAACACGTGCTAGATCAGGAATTAAGATTCCAAAGACTGAGCATTTCTGTTAAAATGTTTGAATGTATTAACTGGAACATAAGATCTTCTTACACATACTTTAGAATTGTTTTACTTGGTTTTCAACTACTTCTGATGCTTATTGATTTTAGTTTATTTCAGAAAAATGGCAAGCTTGTTATATTGATTTATTTCAATGAAAGCTTGAAAAGACATCTATAAATACTTAAACATATATATTAAATTACACTGAGATTTCATATGTCCTCTGTGCCCTAAAAAATGTGAGAGGTTTCAGTTTTACAAATTATACTAAATCCCATTAGAGAACAGAATGACCTAAATAAAATTTCCATGAAATATCAATTTTAGAAAGCAAACCTTCAATGGCTTAAGCTACATCTTTTTAGATTAAAAATACCTCTGACATCAGAGAGGTGGTCTTTATCATTGTCTCCAGACAGACAAGGACACTATGTAGTTATACAGTTTCTATTTTTCCCTAAAAAATAATTATTTCATGCACGCAAGAATTTTTCTGCCTGTTTGCTGCTAAGCTATAAAACATTTCCATTTCTGCCATGGTCAATATTAATATTTAGGGATTAGTAGGTGAGAGAAACATTGACCAGAGCTAAAGAAAAGTTATTATAATCAAACAAGAAATATCTTCACTAGTATTTAAAGCAAACACATGTGATTTTGTTTCCAGAGTTAGGTTTCCAAATATAATAATAAGCACCTAAATAGGTAACATTCTGCTTATAAGTAATGTGCACATCCCTTTGCTTACTGACTTCAGGTGGGGGATAGAAGACTCCTGAAAACATCAACAGACACTAATTTTATCAAGAGACTGTGGATTCTTAATATTTTAGAAAAACAAAAGCAGTTAATTTCCTAAAGAGATGTTTAGAAGTCTCTAGGTATCTATTGTGTGAAAGAGTTCAGCTCTTAGAATTAACTTCCTCTGCAAAAAGGGCACTGATAATATTCTACAAACTATTGGCATCCTCACCAACAAATTTTTAGCTTGTCCTCCTTATCAGCTCCATTTTCTTAGATATTTCTTCATGGCAAAATTAAAGTGTGATTGTAATATGTGCTAACTGAGTGCAAACCCAACTGGATGTAAGAATGGTGGAGATCAGGTACTAGGTACACACCATCACTCAGGCTATTTTACAGAATTTTTAGATATCAGTTGTAGTTTATTGTTTGATTTGTTTTCTTGCTGCTCCTCTCTCTCCTAAATATTCCCTTGGAGAAAAGGTTGAAAAGAAATCCAGTGCACAAGCATTTTGTGTGGGAAGCACTGTAATGGAACAGGCTTTATAGAGGAGGACCTAAGGGTTGTAGGACATGCTGAACACGAGTCAGCAGCCTGCCCTTGCAGGGCTGAAAGCTAAAACCCAGTGCCTTGCACCAATAAAAGCACAGCCAGAAAGTCAAGGGAAGTGACCCTTCTCTCTCTGGCATGTGCATGGCTACAGTGAGAGTACCAGGCCCAGTTTGGTTTTTTTTTCAGGGATTTCTGAAGAAAAAATGCACAATAAACCCATTGAAAAACACTGTGGTCAGTGGAGCTGTACAAGGACATCTTAGGAAAGTTGATATTATTTAACCTGAGGAAGAGAAGACTAGAACCTGATCAAACTGTTGCGTTAAAGTAGATAAATTATGTTCATGGAGAAAAAAAAAGCCAGAATTCCCTCAGAGGTGTAAAGCAAAATCAATGGGCAACAAACACAAGTTACACCAAGACAAATTCGGATTATGTATCACAAAATATCTACAAATAATGAGAACACTGCACAAGTGGGCTTTCAGATGCTGAAAAATCTAGCCCAGACAGAAATGCTTCCATGGAATTTCTGTCCTGGGAGACTTTTCAAACCTAAATTGGAGAAGACCTTTAGCCAGTTCATTTAACCTTGGAATAGATTTTTGGCCAAATGAAACCTGGGGATCAGCTTTGGGCCCACTTCCATGACTTTCTGACAGGTGCACATACAGATATGCCTGTATCAGTATATCTCATAACTGTAGATGTTTGATAGGGAAAATAATAAATGGAAATGATGGAATGTCCATCATCCATTGTTCACTACAAGCTATTTATAAAAGCACGTACCTGTAACACACAGAAATACTCGTCTTTTAAAAAGACAGTTTTTCTGGTTTTATATGGCAGATATAATTTTTGTTTACATTTAAACTCAAGTTCTGACATGAAATGGCCTTATCTAAAAAAAGAAAATCATCTTTGCTTTAGAGGTTTATCAAGACAAAATGATCAGTACCTCTCTGAAATCTTTGTATATACTAAAATTACAGAAATTTACTTGAAGTATCTTAAACCTGTTGCAATAAAGTGAACTTATTTAGTTTTAAAATCCAATCTACCTAGGAAAAGGAAAAAAAAAATCCATTCAAAATACTCCTGAAGCCTAAAATATTCTTTATGTAAATGTGTTGAAAGAGCATGTAACAAATTTTGTTGAAAAAAATAGCCAATTTCAAAATGAAAAGTTTGCATCTAGCTTCTCCAGTATTTTTTTGTTCTTAATAATCTTCCAGAAATGTCACCAGAATGCTAAACTGCAGATCCCTTTCTTAAGTTGGTGCATATATGAGAGACAGAACACTAAAGGAAAAGGCGTGGCACCCAGTGCTTCACATTCAGTCTCTCTCATTACTAGCACTTACTTTATCAAACACTATTCCTTTACCAGATGATGATTCCTTTTTTGAGTAATAGCAATGGAGCTACGATTTTAGAGTGGCTTTTTCCCCTCTGGTGCAACTCTGATCTCAGTGCATCATTTATATTCGTTTGCACCATGTATAATACAGTGTAACACAATTGGATTTACTGGTGCTAGACAGACGAACTTCTAACCTTTAATGTCAGCTGCATTAGCATATAATTTCATATCTATTTTCTCAGATTTATCATTTCACCTTTTACACTGCACAAAGCTAATGTAACTTCTGCTGATGCCACTGCAGACTGGTTAGGTTATTTTATTTCTAACCTTTGAGAAATGGCAATGTGCTCTTGAGAAGACCTAGAAAACTAAACTGAAATGAATGTACTTTACTCCTATTTCTGGTTGTTGGGGTTTTTTTCCCCTTTACTGTTCTTTTTCATACTCCTTTCATACACCTTTGTTTCCCCATCCTGTTTTGAGGGGTTTTTTTGAATCTCTGTAGGAACTCTCGAGAAGAGCAAATTAGTTAAAGAGTCAAGTCACCAAATTACTTGCTGGCTTCAATTACATGTCAGCTGGAGGAAAGGCAAAGGTATTATACCAGATTTTAAAACATAATTTTTAAAATAAGATCTTTTCAGATATGTCTGGCTTTGCTGTTAGGCCAACTGTATCAGTGTTTCTCTTATAGTATTGACATGGCTTGGAGTTATTTCCAATCCTTACATGCCTTGAATATGTACATTCATCCTGCCATCTTTTGTGGAGGGCACAATCTATGCTCTGCCATGTGTGTTAGCTGTGCTGTTTAATTCTTCTTTTTACTTACATTTGATTAGATGCTGCATTTCTTTCATCAATTTCCTCAAATTTCCCAGTACTGAAAAGAATTATTCTCTATTTCTTAATTTTCTATCCCTGTTACACATTCCAAATTATTCCTGTCTAGAATGCTAGTTCCTTTCAACACTATTCTCATTTTCATTAGAAATATAAGGACACCTCTAGAATGGACAGGATTCCGTAGGCAATCATCTGCAATCTCTTTTATTTACCAATTTTATACCACAGCTCTACTTTTGCAGATTAAACTGTGATAGAGAATAGTAAAGGAAGATAAATGATAAATGGTTCTGTAATTAACTCTGTAACTTTGCTTGAGGCAGTTTATTGAGCTAATGAAATCCAAAATATTAGACAAATTGGATAAATGAAGGGTGTTTGTTTTTGTTTTTTAAAGCTACACAGAGCAGGTGGGTTTTGAATAATTTATTCATCTGGTCATAATAGAATGAGTAGAGGTGACATGAATAAATACCAATAACTCATCCTTTTTATCCATCTACTTTATAATGGGCACCTCAGCGGGCTTGGAGGTATGACAGCCTTCTGCATCAGGAAGCTCCCTTCACTCACTTATTCACCACTGAGGATTTAAAACTATTCCAGCATTTTTAAGAATATGGAGTAGAAAACTAAGTTCTAAGCAAAGAACATACCAAAAATGATGAAAGAGAAGATGGAAAGGAAATAAACAGTTTTTTATATGCAGCTCTTTCCTAGCTCGCTACATCCTTGAAGGCAGATCCTTGCTGTCAGCTTTGGTTTTAGTCACTCAATGGCTTTTCAGTCACAGCTGACTTTGTCCAGCTCCCCCCAGCCCCTGTGAAGTTTTCCTGATCCCCTTCAAAGTCCATCTTCCCCCTCCTTCTCACTGCAGACTATCAGTGTCCTTGCCTCAGCTGGAGATTCCGAGTTTCCCAGCTGAGATTCCCTCATTTGCTGCATCCTGACTCTTCCTCACCAGAGCAGGATCCATAGCTCTCCTATGGGAATTGCATTCTCCTGTCTTCTCCAGATGGTTCTGCCTCACCTGGTTCCATTTCTTAGGGGAGTTTTTAAATCTGGGAATGAACTAAATCAGAGATACCCCATGTTGGAATAGCACAAGAGAAATGAAAAGGGAAAATATCAGTGATGAGTGGTCTGACTATGATAATAATCCAGAAAACATTTCTCTACGAAGCCTCACAGTTGAGTTTATTATGCTGCACAGAGTTCTGAGCAATCCAAAACATCAGTTTTTACCATTTGAAGAAACAACAAAATGATTGTTATATGACCACTACAGTAAATTACAATCAATTCTTCATCTGTGTACTATCCCTTTTCATGACCCAAGAGGAGCAACTTTACAAACGCAGGTTGAAAATTCTACAAAATGTATAGTTTTGACAACTGGACACCAAATGACACCAAAATCCCTTTAAATACCTTTAACTTCTTTGTCGTTCTTGAACCATCTGATATCAGCTGCTGGCTTACTACCAGATGTCTTGCAAGTGAGCTGCATCCTCTCTCCCTCCATAACTGGTGAGGTAAAGCCAGTAATTTGTGGCTTCTCAGGAACACCTAACAAGCAAACAAGCAAGATGTTTGATAGTGAGTTTAATTTGAAAATGATAGTGTCAGCTGCTACCACGAATGCATGACCAACTTAAAGTTCACTTCTTCATATGCTTTAAATTCTGGATACAGGATAATTAATTCCTCGAGCCTTGCCAGTTAAACCTTTTTCCTATTGTAAATTAACTATCAATCTGAATGGTAGCTGACTCTAAATAAATAAAGAAAGCAGGAATTACCTAATTTTCTAAGAGAAACAGATTGCATTTTAATAAATACCTTATCTCTGTATATTCTGCATGCAGGTCTAGTCTGACTTGTTACAATATTTAAACTGCTCAGCACAGCAAACAGGATGACAAAGCGCATTAGAAGCACAGCTGTGAAAATTAAACATTACTGGCAACAAAAAGCTGAACTGACCTAAGTTCAGAACAGATATTTACACCTAAATAATGAAGACTTTACTACAAAATCCAGGGAAAAGGAAGGGTGAAAATAAATACTGGAGTCACTTTATCTTCAGAGAAAGCAAAACCAAAACACCTAGAGGTATAATTACAGCTCCACCGACTATGGAGAGTTCTTCAGCTGAATACAAGTTCTTCAGAGGACATCATATAATTTGGACCTACGATATGCATAATATTCAATTTGGAAATGGTTGTTTTTCAATGAACCATGGAAGATTTTTAAAAAAAACAAAACCAAAAAAACAAAACATGAAGAAAATTGGGAAAGCTTTGATCCCCAGATGCGTAAATTCATTTAACTTATGAAGACACAAGAATGACTTATTTTAAAATAATAATGATGACAGCAATTTAAAAATCTCAAAAAATGTCAGTTATAACTTGTAGCTACAGTGCTTTGGTGCATTCACATTTGTGGCAAGATAAAGGGCTTGTTCACAGTAATTGATCCCTTGCCCTGTATTTAATAATTCCGTTTTTCTACATATCTTTTCCCAAATGACAGATTATGTACATAAAAGCAAAGCAGCATCACCTATTGCACTGTACATCTCTTTAATAAATCTACTTCTCTCTTTCAGGACAGAAAATGGTGTCTACTACAATACTTTGACACTTAAATTTTCTAATCAAAAGCAGAGAAGTCAATAAAGATATTATTAGTACATTAAAGGACAGTTTATCTGATTAAAAGATATAATACATCTAAGTGGCAAAGAACCACCTCTCCAGTAGAAAATGTTTTAAGAGTTTAAAATGTTATTACTTTGAAATAGGAAATTACAAATACTAAATGAAAAAAGGCAGGAATCTTAAACTGTGCAGCTTTCTCTCTTGGAAGGTAAACAAATGGTGTTGGGAAAACTTCATTATACCCTCCCCTAAAACAAAGGTAAAGCTTAAAGGACTGTTAAAGATCAAGTTACTTTTGTTAATAAATATTGGCTAGATATTTTTGGGGTTTTCTTGTCTTTATAACACCTTTCTAGGTCTTTCTGCCATTTAAAAGGTCAAACTGGTGCACTCCTCAATTGTTTAGATCATGAAATGCCTCTCCACAGTAAGAAGATTAAACACAGGCAGTTGCTGTTCCAGAATATTCTGCTTTGAGTGGGTACTTTTTGTCCTTAATGGCAAACTTGTGAAGATTTTTGCGAAATAGTCTCACAGGGACTGAAAGGGAGATGTACTTCATATCCTAAGCACAAAACCAATTCCCTGGCTGGATTAATGTGAATATTACTGCCACAGAGAATATCTTACATTAGTCCTATTAAATTCAACTGTCTGCCCATCCACATATAAAAATAAAACAAAAAGAAAGAAAGAGTCACGTTCAGGGACAGAAAAAAGGAAAAATAGAATAAAAATCAATCTCTAAAATCATATAACCTCTTAGGTTCACAGGTGTGTTTCAATGAACTATAGCAATTTTGGCTGATTGGGCTACTGACATTCATAGAATCATATAAAGCTTCAAGCAGAAACTTTATTTCCTGGGCATCTCTTGAAATCTATTGCTTTTCTATGTGTATCTATAACCTTTGGGGAAAACAGCAGAGCACTTAGAGGATAAAGCATAAAAGAAGCAGCAAACCCAGGGAAAATTTGCACTTTATAGACCAAAAAAAAAAAGAAAAAGGTAGAACGAGCCCAAAAAAAAAAAAAAAAAAAAAAAGTATAAAAAGGCCAAAAAAAAAAAAAAAAAAAAAAAAAAAGCACAGTTAAGGAAAAATGATAAAGCTCTAAAGCCCGTTTTGATTTCATGCTTTCTGATTTTCTCCCCTTTGCCCTATCCAATAGATTGTCAGGAGATGAACACATGCACTTTCTCTGCACTCGTGGTGCTCGGGATGTAGAGGTTATGTCCACGTTATGGAGCACTCGTTCCGTGGTGTTTGTGTGCTCCCCAACTCATTATCCTGCCACGGTGCCAACAGCGAGAGGCACGTTATTCTTCAGCACAGCCACAATAAACATCAGGGGAAACCAGATCAGACATTTACATTTATCTTCTGCCAAGCCCCAGAAAAGTTCATCCTTATCATAATTTGCCAGCGCCTGAGGAGTTTAACACTTGCCTCTTCCTGCTCAGCTGTGTGTACTTACCGAGCACGGTGAGGAAAGCCTTGGAGGTTTTGACAGGCATGGTGAACAGGGAGCAGGTGTACTGCCCCTCGTCCGACAGGGACACGTCGCTGACACTGATGCTCAGCTCGTGCCACGACGCTCGCACCAGCTCGATTCTGTTGTCCCTCAGAGCTGAAGAACAAACCAACGACAGAAACATCCGTGTTAAGGTTGGATCCAGCACGAGAACAAAGCGTGGGGGGCTGTACAAGGGGCTTGGTGAGGGTTCCTAGAGAAACCAGGCCCTAGAACATGGGGGTATGGACACAGACGTCTATGCAGAGCAGTTTGTTTTCTCTGTGGAATAAAGTGGGAGAGTTGAGCAAGTTTCTGAGTGGTGCATTGAGTGATTTGTAACATATCGAAACCTAGAAACTACAGGACTTGAGTTACTTCTGGCCTTCCTCTAAAAAATCCCAACAATGACGTTGATTTTTGCCCCCTCACAGCTTTGTTCAGTGCCTAAAATAAATCCTGCCCAAAGCCAGCCTGTGTTTCATGGTTTTACACATGTTGAGAATCCTGTATCTAGCCCTGCATAGTTTGCCTACAGATTTTATTCAGGTCCATTATACTAATATTGAATATCACATCTGAAATATCAGATTTCTCAAACTGTAAACAATTATTTCTTATTACTAATAGACTGAAAGTTCCACTTATACATGCATCGTAATACATTGAACTATTTGAGGTAATTAAGTACAGTAACTTTCCTTTTTGTTTATGAATAAAAATAAGATCTCTTCTGTTTGCATGACACCAGTGAGGGAGAAGGAACATGTAGATTCACTTAAATTCAAAATGTCACTTGAGTTAATGTTTTAAAATTTAAAGTATTTTATAACCTCTACTAAGATGAAACCTCATTTTCTATTGAAAAACTGACAAAACATTCCCAAAAATTCTATTTTTCTGCAGTAAAGTTGCTTCAGGAATCTGCATACATTATCCAAGCCTTTCCACAGCATAGAAATACTAATATCATAAGTGAGCAAACACTAATTCTCCTAAGCAAACAGTAAAAAAGCCTCTGCAACCCAGGAAGTTTAGCTGTCCACCTCTAGATTGAAATGTCTAGCCTGATAGTATGTGAAACTTCAGTGAGTCTATTTTCACAGCAAGCCTCTGAAAGTCAAAAGTAAAAGGGGACTATGATATTTATCAAGACAGTTACACTTGCACTTGTGAGAAGAACAAAAGTGTTGAATTCCCTAATGCTGTTCTCTCTCACCTCTTTCTAAAGTCTCCAAAGACTCTTAGATTTGTCTAGTATATCTCTTCTAATGATAAAAATAAATAAAAGTTTTACTGTGGTGCTTTTGCTACTAAACCTAGATATTTCTGCCCAATTGCTGTCCAAGTCGATCCAGGTAGATTTACACCAAAATAAGAAGATACAGTGAAGATTCAGCAAAAAGATCACTTGAATTTGTCTTCTTCTAAGGCTGCCATTTAGGTTTGTTCTCACCAGGAAGTTTCAGCTGAATTTGCTGATTATTTCAGGGTAGGCCAGCTAAAGCTCAGCTTCTTCTGCAGGATCTGAGGACTGAAAGGTGGCAGCTTAAGCAGGCCTAACATACAGGTATGCCATGGACTTCTCCAAGGCACATCAAAAGAACTGAGGTTGTGTGTAAAGGACACATTCCGAACAGAACTGAGATGTCATCTGGCCAGCCACAAAAAGAAAAAAAACCCCACAATTATTTAGTTTATAATATCAAAGCCATATAATGATGAAAATAGGAGCAATCTTAAAGCAAAGAAGCAAGTGAACCAGAAGCCACAAAATGCAAAGCTGACAGACCAGGTGAGAAAAGCAAGCTCAGGAAAACAAAAAAAGCACATAAAGCAAGAGTCTACCAACCCCAAACAGCAGCAAAGCTGATCACTGTGGCTTCAGCAACCAAAACTCCTCACAACAGTGAAGCTGCTGCTATCTTTGAGCAACAGCTCAAAGTGGGGACTCAGAATTCCTTTCTCAGCTTGTCAGTTCTAGTCAGATGCAAATGAGCAGACATAAGAATGGTAGCTTATTTCATACTACTGACCTTCAAAAAAAAAAAAAATTAAAAAAAATTCAAGTTCTTCCAAATGGTTTGATCACCACCACACCCATTTATTTAATTTGGCAACAGCAGAAAAAATAGAAAATCAAAACGAACCAACCAACCAACCAAAAACCAAAAAGCCTCTCAGCACTCCATAATATGGAAGTGGTGATTTTTTTTCCTCCCTTTAATCTGAAATGATTTTAAAAATAATATAACATATCATCATAGTATTGTAAGTTTGTTATAATTTTCAGTTGTTACTGCTTTGTGATAAAGATTTATGTATCTGTTGAAATATTTTCCTACAGAAAATTCCTGTAGAATTTCACACCCTAAGAAGAACAGTAATGAATTCCACTACAGCACAACTGGCTTACAGATGATGCCAACAGCACACCATTTGATCCTACAATTGAACTACAAACTTTTCCCATCAGCTACATTCTTACTGCTCTCCTCTCTCACCTCCTCCCCTCCACACCTTTTTTTAACCTTTGTACAATATAAAAAACCTCAGCTCAGTCAATTTTGTGGAAAGCTGGTAAAAACAAGCACTGGTCAAGAGATGAGATCAGATGTTCCATGTTTCACTACAGAGTGGATTTTTATTGAAAGAACTGCAAGAAAGTTTTGTAATGGAAATACCAACACAGGCTACACAATAAATGCTGCGAATAGCACCAACATAGTACTCCTTTGCAGGAAAGCTGATTGTCAGAAGCATTTTTGTAAGTGCTGGGTCTAAAAACAATTATCTCTTCCATCATTTTCAAACCTGAATATCTGTAAGTTTCCTGTCTACGCAGATGACAGGTAAACCAGATTTTACTGCTATGGCTTAGACAAGGTGAGCACTTACACAGAGACTTTTTAGAATCTTATTTTCAAATTGTATACATGTAACTGCTTCTATATCATCATCTGTTTAGAAATACACCAGTTTCTCTCTGTGAAATTGATAGCTGTGATGGATGCCAGAACTGGTTTGTTTCCATTTCTCTGTCTTAGGTGCATTTTGCTAAAAGGGTGATGGAAACAACAGCAACAGTGGGTAATTCTAGCAACTCATAATACCCAGGCATTGTGAGTGAGTGGAGCAGGGTCTTGCTCATGGCAGAAAACCTTGCCAAGCCTGGCTGATGGAGCAAAGCAGCCCCACAGAGCCTGGACAGAAGGCAGCTACTGAAAGGCACCAAGTGGCAAGCAGCTCCACCAGAGAAGTTCAAATAAAGTTCCATCAAGTAAAATACAAGTTGTTCCATCACATTTAATTAGCACTTGAACACAAAAAAGTAGAACACTGCTCTTTGTCAGAACCTTCTTTAGAAAATCTTTGTTTTTAACATTTCACTTTGTTAGAAGCCAAACAGACCCTTCTGGCCTCTGCCTGGGGATTTTAACCTACACTGCTGAATCATTACCCTATCCATAGTTTTCATACCTATAGAGATACTAGAAAAAGGGTAAATAAACAGAATATTTATTTGACTTCTGGGAAATGCACATATGTCAAAAGCAGTAGCAGAGAATACCAGCCCCGGCATCACTTTGGTGGATTCTCACGTTGCAAGCTGTTTGAAAAATACAAAATGCAACAAGAAATATAATTACATAGTAAATTCCAATATGCCCTAGGTACATTATTTCAGGTTTCTGTAATTCCCAGGCACATATGATGTAGTTAATTTGCAAGGCATGAAATAATTATGCATAAAACACTTGTTCCTAAGCAGACACACTTCATTTATTTTACCTGTCATTCTCTTTTCCTGCGGAAAAGATTTCCTTTCAGAATGTTCTCTGACACAGAAGCAAGCAACCTTGATAATTTGTGTAGCTGAGGTAATTATGAGTAAGAGATACAGTCATGTATTTCAGCTGCATTAATTAGTAATTATTGAGACTGATGACCATCACAATAAACTGGTCTCCTTGTTCAAAAACAAAACTCGAAAAAAAAAGCATGTGTTATCATAGAGAAATCCTGCAACAGGAATTGAAATGGAGAGACAAAAGAACCTCAGTAGTTTGCCAAAATGGAAAAAAAAATATCCACATTTCATACCGCGAAGAAAAGGCCGTTGGATCTGTTAGACGTAGTAGCCACACAGCAGCATCTCTAGTGTAATTTCATCTAAAGGGACCACATCTTTGTGGCATTTTGAGTCATACATTTGAAGAACTGGTGAAAAAACAAGCATCAAAATCCCCAAATTCTCTAGAGTAATTTGCTGATATTTTGAGAATACTAACTTGACATATGCTGCCATGCTGGGATTCACTCAACAAAATTTTCTTCCTTACATTGGAGCTCTTCCCCCTCTCATGGGAATAACATAACCATTAGTTGGAACCAGAAGGATTTCTGATACTCTACAGGTCATGTTAAACTTCCAGAATTCTAATACTTATGAAACTGAAACAATCCCTCTGATTTTTGGACTCCAACTTTCTGAATGCAGTACCATGATCTGAAGTAGATTTAAAGGGATTTAAGTTGTGTTTCTGGATATACTTGAGAAGGCCCTTTTTCTTTTCTCCTAATGAATTCAATATACCAAGGTCCCCATAGGATGATCGACCGAATTTGCTTATAGTTGCGCATCAACCACCACCACCAGAGCAAGAAAAAACAGCAACAGAATGGGAATAAATGGAACAAACCAAACTAGTATTGTTATTCTGTGTTTTCTAAACATTCATATATTTTTTCAAAACATTCACATTTCCTTTAAAAGAAGGATTGATACACAGTTCTTCTATTCATGCCTATCTAGTCCGTACTTGCATGGTATCTGAATTCCCAAGGTTTTAAAACTTCTCAGTTGTTTTTCACATGGAAAGAAAATCCACTTCCTTCCTCTTTCATTTCCAGTCGTGCAAGTTGATTACCTTCATTCAAGTACACAAGGGTGGAAGTGTGAGTATTTAGTAATCCCATGTTTTCTATTTCTACTTCTGTGTGCGCTGAGGCCGTTTTTACCTCTCAGCCGAGGCAATTCTTACCTGATCACAGCATTGCATTTGTGAAACTATCATCTATTTCCCCTGGGACAGAAGTCCTCAGACTGAGTCTACTTTCACAGGTAATGCTAATGTAGAGGGAAAATAATTAGGAATTTCTATGCAACCTATCAAATTGGCTGACATATGTACCATTGGCATCATTTAAAGGTTGCATCATTTTTAAGTAAAATCAGCGGAAATCACATAAACAGAAGGTCACAATGCTGCAAAGGGATCTTTGGCTAATTTGGCTAAACAGTCTGACCACTTTGCAGATGCATGATGGCTTTTCCCCCACAGATGGGGGAAAAGTAACACAGATGAGTTCAGACAGACATTCCAAACAGTGTCTTTCACAGCTTTCAGTCACTTAGATGTGAGAATACTTCAGTATCACTGAATATTTAAACCTGTTCATGCACTTAATAAATTCGGGGCATCACTGAGCTTCATAAAAGGTACTAAGTAAGGGTTTAGAAATGAAAGAACTACGCAACAGTCCCTGGAGATAAGTTTTACTTTCATTCCAGTGCATTTCTGAAGTATCTGGTGATCAAAAGGAAGAAACAACGGGGACAATAAAAATATACTTCTCCCTCCTCTAATCATCTGGCCATCTTCTACTTTACACTGTGGCTTGCAGTCTAATAGGAAAAGAGTAGATTGTTTTCAGTGGAGATACACTGCTGAAATATTTGATTAGCTTATTTAGAGAGCAATGTTCAATAGCAAGCTGCTTCCTCTTTTTTAAATTTTTCAGAAATTTTGCATGTTGCATAATGCATCTGCTGAAGATGTGCAGCAAACTCCCTTCATCAGGAGAGGTGCTGACAGCCTCACTAAGAGAGGCATCTACTCTGTGCTTGCCTTAAAAAGGCCAAAGCACTGGGGACTCAGAACATGTCTGTACAACCTTATCTATTATTTATCAGAGCTTACAGCCTCAGACGCTTATGAAGAAAACCCAAACAGAAAGGTAATTTCTTCGGTGAAACAACAACAATTCTCCACTTCCTGCAATCTGGATAAAATGGAAAGAGTTTAAGGTGACTTACAATGACTCATGATCTTGAACACAGCTGCTAAATTGAGGTTTCACCAACTGTTGCCAAGTGACAAACAAAGGCCAGGATGACTACATGCCCTTCATGGATGGAATAAAGAAAACTTCCCTGCATGGCAGATTTCTGCACTGAGCCACCTTTTCTCTCACAATCATGCTCTGTATTGGCTTCTTTCTTTTTCAGAGCACTCAAGAAGAACGGCAATATGCAAAAATAGAGGAAAAAATTGCCTTCTAGGGTGTTTTTAATGCCAGTTTCTTTTATTAAAGAAGCAGTTAACTTATTTTCTTGTCTTTTGAGAATCATAAGGATGATATTTATTGTCTGAGAAGGTCTGAGACCTGACTCTCTTTCCCATAAGAAATTTAAGTTTCAAATCTTTGCAAAATATACAGACTTTGAACTATCAGGTTGCTTTACTGTTTTACTGTGTTGAAATAACACTTAACCGTGCCTCCAAATAATAAAACAAAAATGACATTAGTCAGGATGAAACATTGTCTGACAAGGTCTGTTCATCTGGTTCCTTGTTCAACAGGGAATTACAAGATTTCCTATTATCCTAATGCAACTGGACATGTACCACAGCACAGTAGCCTAGAAAATATTTAAAAATCATTCTTTTCAAATATACAGCTGCAAAAATTAAAATTGCAAAATGATCTGGCAAGGCTAGAGATGGACAGAATTAAAATAAATGAGATTCAATACATAAAAGTAATTGGTAGTCTTATGTACCAAGTTGGAGATGAATGTTTTGAAAACAGTAATGCAGGAAAGAAGCCCTGAGGATTACAGAGGAAATTATTTAACTATATGTTCAAATGCAGCACCACTCGAAAAAGATGAATCCTAATCTGGGTTGTACTGATCCTTGCAATTATGGTAAAAGAAAATGCTACAACATTCCAAAATAGCATACATCATACTGTGCCATATATTGTAAATTACAGACAGAAACAGTCTCTCAGTCGGGAAGATAATTTCTGAAGGTCTACTGATGGACTACTGCCACAAAAATAATACTAAGAAAATGAAAATAATACAATGGAGAGCTGTAATAAGTCCACATATACCTAAGGAAAAACTAACAGAAATTAGAATTTCTTTTCTTTTCTATAATGTTGAGGGTAATACTGAAAAGACAAACACTATGTTTCAGGTTAAATGGGACTTCACTGTGAGTGAGAAATGGTAGATAATGACTTTCTTAAAGTAGAAGAGAGAAATAAATACTAATCCTCTTGTGAGCCAAAACCAAGTTACACAGAGTTCCAAGATCAGACCAGGTAATTTTTCCTCATGCTACTGATGTTGATACTAAACACTGTGTTTGCAGGACTTAAAGATTCCTGACCAAGGCAGAGATAAGCTTAAGAAGGTATTAAAAACTGTCTGGCCAAACAGCACAGAGCTCTACCAAGGCCATCTATGTATTTTAAAGAACTTCAGTTGTATAATACTCTTTTTCCTTGTCAAGAGACTGCTCTTTACAGTCAGTGCTGGTGACCTTCATGCACTGGCTTTAGTCAGCTTTGAATGAAAGGAGCCCTGAAGGACAGGGAGCACAGAATAACTCAGCCAGATTTTACACCTCTAGCACAACCAGGTTCTACCCAGGCCTGCCCAAATGCAATATAGTTTTTGCGTGTGTCTGCAGCTGACCATGCCTCAAGGAAGCTGAAGAGTATTTCCCTGACCTTGCAGATGGTGACATTACAGTTCTGCCCATTCACCAGCTAAGCTTAATGATCCCATGACACTGGAAGTGTTTTTTGTGGCATGAATGAGTGTTACTCATGTTTATGGTACTGCTTCATACTCCTTGGAAAATCAGAGTCTTCTAATTTCTAAAGAGTGCAGTCCTGTTCAAACATATTATTTCACCAGAATATGGAAAGACTTCCTCACTTTTTGATTTTCTAAAACAGATTTCTCTCTACCTGGGAGCAGCTATAACATGCCCCTCTTCTTCCTGCACTTCTTGATCACATTGATATAGAAATGAACATCATCCTTCCTGTAGCAGATGGCTGTGTTGGCTACAGATGCCAACACAGGAATACTCATTCTTCCTAACTACATTAAGCAGTCAGACTCCCTAAACTCCTGCTGCAGCCAGTGGAGCAAGTTAGCTTCCTCCAGAGGCCAATTAAGAACAGGTCACTGCCTTGAAAATATTACAGAACCTGGACAAAACAGCCAAGGAATCATCAGCAGTTGATGAATGGATCTGCAATCAACCTAGCAATTGATCCCAGTACCAATGAAGAGTCAGAACCTAATGTACACATCAATACTGAAGATGTTAGTGCTGCTAGGGATGACTCGCACATCTCACTACGGAGGGAATTGAAATATGGAGCAAAGTATCAGGAGAGAGCCAAGATGAGTCTAGTGCAATTCCAGGGAGGATTCTCAGAAAGCTCTCTGATGGCTGAAACATCTTTTATGATAGAGCCTTTAAAGTTTTATGATGTCTCTCATGCAGTCAAGCAGCAAATAATCTGTCTCTCCACCACAAGTACACAGATGCTCCCTCTTTTGTGGGATTTGTTGTAGTTTTCCAGATGCAGATGTGCTGTGAGGGAACCTGTTAGTGAGAAATGGTGTCAGAAACAGACAATTAAAGGATTTGAGCCTCTCTCATACAAGTTGAGGCTAAGAGACTTGGGATTATTTAGCATGAAGAAGCAGAGAATCCTGAAATTAATCCAGATTCAAAAGAAAAAAAATGCAGCAGATCTAGACCTCTAATTTTCACAGGAAGCTGCTCTACCATAGTTAGAGAACCAAGCCAGACTGGATGACCTCCAGAGACCCTTTCCAATGTGAAACATTCTGAGATCTTATCATTCGGGATGTTTTTGGGGTAAAGAATCTGCACATCACAAAATTCAGAAATGTGACCAATTCTGAAGTGCCAACAAAAAACCCTTTGGTAGATATACACAAAGATTAATCTTTAGCTTTTCCTAAGCATTTTTTTCCCTCATGGAGGATGTGGATTTGAGTCCCTCTGAAGAAGAGGCTGCCAGTCTCTCCCCTCTATAGTCAATGGGAAAAAAACCAAAACAACAACTCCCCCCAAAAAACCCAATAACAACAACAACAACAACAACAACAAAAAACCAAAACCAAAACAAANCACAAAAACAAAAAAAACCAAACCAAACCAAACAAGCAAACAAAACAAACAAACAAACAAAAAAACCCCCCACCAAAACAAAAAAAACCCCACCAAAACAAAAAAAAATAAATAAAAGAGAGAGAGGAAGATAAAAAATTACTTTTCTAGGTTAAATTTACTTTGTGTAAATACACTTCTTTTGCAGCTATATTCCAAGAATGTGGTGGCACAAGTGCAGCAATAAAATATTTGGACTCCCATGATGATGGTGGCCAGACATATTCACCAAATACTGCAGAATAATACTTAAAAAATAAAGGCATACACCTGACATATGATGGCATACCAAAAAGTGATAGATGCAGAGTATAAAAAACTCTACTGTGAATAAATGCGTTGTTTTACTAGCAGTAGATACTGACAGTAATAGATGTGTGGAGTCCTGCTACCATTGGTACTATTTAGCCCCAAGATTTCAGGTTTTTGGGGCCATTCATATACACCATATATATCTGAGTATACCAGAATAAATTTGCCTATGTATGTCTAGACAAAAAGCAGCTGAATACATCCTGACATTTTCAATTAAACATTTATTGAAGGCATTTCCTTTTTTTATGGGTTGGGAAAAAATAGTTGTTGGCTCTTTCTTGTTGTTTCTTGCCTGTTTCTTTTGCAGTTCAAATGGTAGCAAGAGGTAAAGGGCAAAAGCCATTGATTTGAAAAAAGAAGTATGGAGGGTAACAACCATTTACAGCTAGAGAATGCTACTAACTCTTCCCACTTGCAACAATTAATTATTATTATTATTGGTTCTCACACTGCAGTTTAACTGATACAGTTTGAAGACTCACTAAGAAACCACCATAACCTGTCTTCAGTTTACTATGTAAGAAGAACAGATTTGTACATCATGATTGTCATATGAAAGGAAACAATTAATAACCAAAAAATGTAAGGAGTTCTTCCAGTAGTGATTGATTTCTGTGGTTATTTTTCATATTTGTAAATTGGTTTAATTTTCTGACAAAAACAAAATAAAATTTTGTATTTTCCCCTGTCACAGCCTTTGTATACTCAATGCACATTTATTTTCAAACAAAAAATAATTTTCCTGCCTCACTGATCCCATCCTCTCCTCATTTTTTCATTCTTCTTATTCTTAATCATTGTTCCTTTTCTTTGAAATCTTTCCTGATTGCACACATAGGTGGGTCTTGCCAATCTTTGGAATAAACTATCCTTTACTCCAGTTCTTAATCCATCTAGTCTCATCCTCTTCTCTTCATCAATCTTTAATTGATAAAAAACCCTGCTGGCATCTCTATTAGTAACATTTTTCCTATTTTCTGTAGTAAATAATTTTATTTCCTCTGCATGCTAGAATGAGGCCACTGGAAAAAAAAAAAAGCAAAATAAGAATGGGCTAAACCAATTACATATACAATATACATCAGGAATACTGATCAGCAACCCTTTAAAAGGGAAGAGTACTTCAAATTAACTTATTACTTTGTATTTCCAAATATAAACTCCCAAGTACACTTTATCTTTTCTGTAGCAGAAGTTCAAAAATGTAACAATTGTGAATTTAAATTACTTTACACTTATCAGCATCCTGAGCTGTAGTAGGAAGAGCATCACCAGCAGGTGCAAGCAGATGATCCCTGCAGTCTCCTCAGCACTGAAGAGACCATACCTGAAGTGCTGTGCCCAGCTCTGGGCTCCCCCAGTAGAAAAGAGCCAGGGTCACACTGGAGTAAGGACATAAAGGCAAGGGACTGTAACACCAATCATTTTGTCATTTTGGTGGGTTGACCTGAGCGCCAGGTGCCCACCAAAGCTGCTCTGTCACTCCCCTCCTCAACTGGACAGAGGAGAGAAAACAGAAATTAAAGGCTCATGGGTCAGGAAAGGACAGGGAGAGTTACTCAAGAGTTACTGTCCCAGGCAAAGCAGACTTGACTTGGCAAAATTAATTTATTACCAATCAAATCAGAGTAGCATAATGAGAAATAAAATATTTAAACACCTATCTTCCAACCTTCCCTTCTTTCCAGGCTTAATTTTACTCCAAATATTCCCTTAACTCTCCTTTCCCAGCAATGCAGAGGGACACAGAATGGGGGCTGTGGTCATTTCATCACTCAGTGTTTGTGCTGCTGCTTCCTCCTCAGTGGGAGAGCTCCTCACACTCTTCTGCTACAGCAGTGGAGATAGTCCTCCACAAACTTAAAGAACTATGGCACTGTATTTTACTGCGCAGGATCCCAAAAAAGTGTAAAGCCTCCAGCTTCACACATTCAAAATCTGACTGGACGTGGTCTGGGGCAACCTGCCCTGGCTGATCCAGCTTGAGCAGGGTAGTTGGACTGAATGATCCCCAGAGGTTCCTTCCAACCACAGCTATTCAAGGATTCTCTCATTCATACAGCTTTTACCTGTATCATAATACTACAGAAAAATAAAACAAGCAAACGAAAAGTTCTCAGGCACTACTCTCCTCCACCTTTTTGGCTTTGAAATTGCTTTTCATATAATTAAAAACTGATACCCTGCAGAGTGCTCTGCTGAACTGTAATAAAGAAAACTGCAGACTACCCATCCATAGAAATAAGTCTTACCTGGTACAAGGAACATGTTGACAGATTAATGTGATCGCCTCTGGAACTGAGTGCTGTTCTGGGTAGTCCCTCCCACAGACATGTTTTTTCCCAGATTAAAAAAGAATTTTAAAAACATTTGATTGAATCAGTGAAAATCTTTCCAGATAGAACAATAGAATGAAGAAAAGGGACCCTGATATTTATCTGAGTACACACAGGTGAGCTCTCACATCCTCCAGGATCCTATTCAAAGGGGACGTCATCTGGTCTGAGCTGCTTTTGACACTTGTAAATAGCACAAGCTTGAGCTTCCCAAGAAAACTTCTGCATCAACATTGAAATACAGTGTGATGGACAGAAATAACAACCACCACTGAGTTTTGGAAGCTCTGGCAACTTAGGTCTTCAAGTGTTGACTTACTGAATACATTTTTGAACCCTCTATGCTTTAATAGCTAAGCATCATAATGTATTACTTTTATTTCCAAGATGCCCATTCTGAGATCAGGGAAAGAAAAATCATACAGAACTTACTAAACCCTTGCTTAAAAAGCTGAATTTTAACAAACAAACAAATAAACAAACAAACACTTTATAGAAAAATGCTCAGAGCTAATTTTGCTAGTGTCTCCTAAATTTTAAACTTCTTTTGCAGATTAAATTTTGTCTAGTTGAATCCTAGAAAGTACCACCAAACAGTGATTGATTAGAATAATAAAATCCACCACCACTGCCACCAAAAAACCTGAAACAAAGCAAAATAAAGTAAAATAAAATAAAATAAATAAAAATTATCAAACCTTTCTTGCACAGAAAACTACAATCTTGTAAATTTAAGAATAGCAGCAGATTTAACTTCCCAGTCAGGTGAAAGGTAATCAGAGCCATATGGATTAACACTAACTCAAAGGCACTCTAAAGTTGTATAGAGACCATGGGGAGCTTCCTACTGTAAAATCTCGATCATGAGCTTTACATCAATAATTAGAAGACTCTGCAACCAGGTTTATCTCCAGGGGATGAAGAGAAAATTTCATCCTCACTTGCAAATCTGTCTTCCTAATTCTGCCAGCAGACATAAAACAATAAGTGGATTAAAGCCAAAAAAAAGGGGCAAAAAATGCCTTTGTCTCCCCCAATAGCACTGCAGAGGATAAGATTCCTTGGAGACTGCCTAAATTCAGAGGAAAGGAAAGGGAGGGGGAAAGACTTTGGGACTACTTGAGGATCTGGCCCAGGTGTGTCTATCTAGATCCAAGACAGACAGCTACAAATGAGCCAAGATGAAACATTTCTGACTGCAACAGGCAAAGTAGGATGGGAATGATGATTACACTGCTCCGCAATGGGGATTGCAGCAGCCAGCTTCCCTGAATGTAGGTGCTGATCATCCATTTTGAAATTAAAGATATATTGTTCCCTGTGAAAATGAAATCAAGGACTTGACTCTGATCTGCCCCATTACAGAACAAATCAGGTAATGTAAATCAAGTATCATCTTGTAAGGTGATCTCTACTGGAATAAATTTGACAGCAGAGACAGACGTGTCAAAAAGCCACTAGAACAATACCTGGGAGGCTCACTGGCATTCTGAGCTCTTATTTGCTCTTGGATATTTCTGGCAATTTATTAAGGAATGGCACCTAGCTCTAGCTGGGGGTGAATTTAACACAAAAAAAAAAAATCTGACAGCAAACATCAGAAACATGAATCCCTGTGCCTAAGGAAAACCTTTGGGCACTGCTGAAATTCTTCAATTATGCAATGGCAAGTACCTGGCTGAGTTGCTGAGCTCAAGTCTCTCAGAAGGTACAAATGACTCCAGGCAACTGCCTGAATTCTCCTGGGTCATTTAACTGGATTGGGAGTGCAGGACAGATCCTGTTTCTGCATCAAGGCAATTCCCAAAGAAAGTGCTGTTCCACTGATTTTACCCATGAGCTCAGCCACCAGACATCCCCAGAATTACCTGCTGCATTTCCTCTGGCAAACTGTGATTGTCCCAAACCTGCCTATCCACTGTGACCCACAAGGGCCTGGTTAGACAGCCCTGCTCAGATTCCAGAATTTCCACTCCACTTGACCATCTATTTGCATGTAATCACTGCTGGACTTTGGGGCACCTGTCATTTAAAGTCTCCTTTGAAACTGTCCTATTTCTGTGAATACAGACATTACACATATAAATATAAATACATACTAATTGAAGGAAAGATTTAAACTTGCTTTCTTGTGTTTCCTACCTGCTAGCTCAACTTTTTTTTCTGCTTCCTACTGTAGATATTTGCAGTGGCGTAACAGGTAGGTAAAGGTATGAGCAAAACCTATTAAGAAAGTGCAAGGCCCAGATGGTTATGACATTCTCTGAGAAGACTGGTGGACAAAAGGTCTTATTACTGGCTTACATTAGGGACTGTGGCAACTAAAAATTTGTCCCTTCCTTCCCATCCCTTAACACTGACTGATTGTTCTATCTGGCTACCAGCTAGACTAAGCAGCCTCTTCCCTGTGTCTTTGTTTCAGCATGAGCAAGACCAGACCTGGCTTATATGTCACTTTTAGAGAAAAGTGCAGAGTCCCAAGATGCACTGAATAGAATCCTTTAGGCTGAAGTTGCTTGTCCAGGTTTTATTCCCCCTCATTAGGAATTCATAATGTTTAGTTTATGTCTTCTTCAGCTTGCTATCTTTAGAGCAGTCTGCTCCTAATTTTTCTTACTCTTTTCAGACATTTCTCAGAGAGCTTGAATGTGTAATCTGAGGCAGATACTTCCCAAAGATACCTCTGTATTTTTTGTTTGGTGGTGGTTTTTTGTTTGTTTGTTTTGTTTGCTTGTTTGTTTTTTTGGTGTGTGTGTGTGTGTGTGGGTGTGTGTGTGTGTGTAAGCAGCCTATGGCTTCCCTTGTGATGAAAAACAGTACTTTCCACATGCTACAAAGTCATTACCAAAAGCCAAATGTTAACTCTTCAACCTCCCATCACACCTATTTGACTGTTTTCAAAAGACAAACCCCAGCTAAGATTCTCTTTTATTTCATCCACAAACAATACAATTAAAGGTAGGCACTGGGCACTAGTTATCAATGCACAGTGCTGAAACCTACAGAAATTCCACAACACTTATATGTAATGAACTTTCCTAAACAAAGCCTTAAAAAAATAAAAATCTAAGAGTCCTTGTTGCTTGTAATACTAGTACAAATAATGTTTGAATATGTGAGCTATGAAAAAGGTCTGCACAGACCAGAACTGATGGAATACAGAAGATGCTTATTTTTCTAATTTCTATTTCAGTGTACAGGAAAAAAGAGGGTGACATTTCCATGGCTGAAGTTAAAAACACCTCTCCTCTGAAAATTGGATTCTGGTAACATCAACAATATACAATCTATACAGGGTATGTGTATCAACTGAGAGGAAAAAAATGAGGAAAACAATTGTTAAGACAAACAACAGACTAAACTAAACCTGACAGGCTTGAGTGATGACATAATACCCTCTTACTCTGTGATGGTGACACAAAAATGCCAAAGGACACAAAGCTGTCAGTCTTGTTGTTTATCTTCTATCTAAGACTAATAAAAGGAGGTTGGAGACTGACAGAACAAACACAGGGACAGTCCTAGGCATTCAGTTTGCACTCTGAAAAATGTATTGATGGATTTAGGGGTGGTTTATTTGTTATTGCCTTTTTCTGCATTACCTTAGTGAGCTCCCACAAACTTTTGATATAACTTTTTTTTTTTTAAGCTATCATTGCTTTTTCAAATTCATGTTTAGTAGTTATATTTGCTGATATTGAAATGCCCTAGTAATTTATTAGGTATCAGCTTCTGGACAATTGTCCAACTTAGTTGAAAACAAAACTAAGTTTTGCATAGCCCCTTAGGTAGCATCATGGTGAATAATGGAATATTATCAAACAATTCTATTTTCAGCTGTCTCAGAAAACAAAGCCTAAATGCATCCTGCCACATCAGCTCCTAGCTACTAAAAATGGTAAGTGACACAGGTCTCTGTAGAGCACAAGACTGAAGCAGCACTATTTAATTTTAGCACATAAATCTTGTAAGGCAGGCAAAACCACAAACAGAGGCACAAGGAACAATCTACACAGTGAAGTGCTGGTGAAAAAAAAAGTGACTTTTCTGGTTATTGCCCCATTGACTTTGTAAGAAACAACTT
This sequence comes from Hylia prasina, assembly GCA_013397195.1. Classification (NCBI taxonomy): domain Eukaryota; kingdom Metazoa; phylum Chordata; class Aves; order Passeriformes; family Sylviidae; genus Hylia; species Hylia prasina. Next base: position 360,417 of record VYXD01008905.1, read on the forward strand.
GTAGAAAATACTCTGAGATGAACCAAGCATCTTTCAGAGTTCTGCAGAACAACTCAAGGAGGAAGTAAGTCTCTGTCATTAAAAACACAGGAGACAGTGTTTGCAAAATTTTCCCACACAAGGATGAAATGCCAGTGATACTCAAATTACCCTTCTTTATTACTCAAGAAAATCATACAATTGAGGAAAGGACCCTATAAAGCCACAATGTCTTGCAATTCATTCCTTTCACTGGAGGGCCTGCACAGACCTATACTCGAAGCCTTTATGACTTGCAAGAGATATTTTCTCTTCTAAAAGCAAATACACAGGACCTTTAATTCCTGATTCACTCGACCTCTCATACAGAAACTAACATTTTGAGGCACAAACCTGAGGAATCTATTTCCCACTGAGGCTGGCATGCTCCTCTCCAAAGCACCCAATGTGATCCTGAGAAACACATGATCTGCTTCTGCTTTGGTTCCTGGTTTGTGGTTTGACCTGGTCTGGAGTCACTTCCACCTCACTGAGCCCATGATTTCTAGCCCCATGCAGTCACAGTGACTTTTCCTTCCATCTACACATTTGCTGTAAAGTGTTATCAGGGAAAAGGCAAGGTAACCCAGAAAGGTGGATATTCAGCTCTCATTCCAGAGTGGACTGGAAAACACTCCTTTATTGATGCAGAAACACAAACTGGCTGAGTGTTAACAGCTCTGTTCATCTCCTGGTTGCTGAGTGCTGGGGCTGCAGCAACAAGAACAGGAACAAAGTGTTTGTCTGGAACACCTGAACTGAACAGGCATTTGGAAACCCTTTTAAATCCCACTGCTTTATCTCCACGTCCTTGCTACTCTGGCATTTGAGATGGATTCAATTCCAGTCTCCTCACTGTCTACAAACCAGTGCATCCTCCTCTCCCTTATTTCAGTGATTTTGACTGATAATGTTCTTATTTTACAACCTCCAACAAATCATTTTGCTTTAAGGGTGTGGCCAACATAAGCAGAACAATTCAGAAAGTGAAAGACAATCAAGAAACTCCCCTCTTTTTCCTGTGCTACACCTAACTGCATCACAATGCAGTTATATATATTTTAATGAGACATGTGCCAGTGTGCACCACTGTGCTACAGGCATCTTATTGCAGCTGTTGAAGTTATTTCTCTCTGGCATCACGTCACAATACCTGAAAACCCCCAAAGCTCAGAAATGCACAGCCAATCTTGTCTTATTACTTCATGTAGAAAACCTGTCTAGCCACTGAACATGGCAGCAGGTAACTCTTCCTCTGTATTTTCCTGCATTCCACTCACATGTTTCTGGTGACAACAGAGGTTTTTTAATGTTATCTCAGGTGCAGGAATCTGCTGAAGTTTCAGCCATTTTGCCTTTCTTGGGGCAAGGCAAGAGGAGGATGTGTGAATAAAGTACCTGAGTGAAATAGAGGGGTTTTAATTTACTGAAGTGTGCATTAGCTGAACTGCTTCTTCCTACTGTACCATAGTCATTAACCTTCTTAAGAGATCAGCAGCTCTTACAAGCACGTCCCCAGAAATTTAATGGAGAGACTTCTGCCCTTTAATATGAAGATCTGTCCTTATTTTGTCTGCATTTTTTTTCAGAAAACAGGTACTTCTTGTTATTTTTAATAGTACAATAACAAACTTTCTGATAACACATTTCAGTCTCCTGTATTTAAAACAGTAACGAAGCACTATCATTTAAACAAACAGCTACAAAACAGTTTACTTATTTTCTACTTTTCTCTGTGTGCCACAGTGAAACTTTGCAACAATTAAATTAATGCATCTAAGCAAACCTGTGGTTTCAAGAGCAGCCTAAAAATATTGCAAGGTAGCCTGAAAGTACAGTGTTCTTTACACCCTGATGTCAGCCTCCTGTCAAAGTAGGTTTATTCTGGCTATGAAAGAATGTGATCTTGACCAAAATAACAATGAAGGGAATCACTCAGAACTACTCAGATGTAATTCTTGCTCTAACACGTTGCTCATCATAAACAGATTCTCACATGACATTGTATCAGTTAAGTTTCTAGCTCAAAATTTTAAGTGCTTTGTAGCTCAAAATTTTAGGTGCTTTGCTAAAGTAACATTAACAACTTTTACAACATCAAATGTAAATTACACTTACAGCCACATGCAACATGTAAACAATCACTGGTACTGGGAAGAAAATAGGTCCAAACTGGATTAAAAGGCTTTGAAAAAAATGAGACATGAACAGAATGCCTAGGAGGCAGAAACTGCACAGTCTTATCTCAGAATTTATACCAGTCTCTTAAGTCTTTGATAAACCTGGATTTTACCTTCTACTCCTATTTCAGAAAAGCAGATGGTGTTTACTATCAGCCCAAAAGATACTGAGTCCATTAATATAAAAAACAGGAAAGAGCTAAAGAAAACATGATTTCTTGTTGTAATCAAAAAAAATACGTAACATGCTATTCCTGGAAAGAGAATATATAACATAAGTCTTATGTGTCAGGATGAGGGCAGGTAGAAATGACTCAGCAATTGACATCATGGGCAAAAGAGGCTTGGCCTGGGGAAATTAATTTCATTTATTACCAATCACATCATCTGAGGATGTGTTTAAAATCAAGTAAATTAGCATTACCAAACTCAAAGTAGGAAAAAAAAATATAGCATCACAAGTATCTCAGAGCTCTACAACTTATTATCTCACAGGGTAAAAAACCCACAACAATAAAAAACAAACAAACAAACAAAAATCAAACAAACAAAACCCCCCAACAAATAATAGAAAAAAACCCCTCATTTTTTAGGATATTTTAAGGACTGGTAGACCTGTATTTTTTCTAATAAAAATTGGGAGCAGTTTCCACAGCCTGCAGCTCCTTGGGGAAAATCTAGACAACAATATTCCATTTTTCCATGGCCTGTGCCTGAGTACAACTATAAACTGCAATTGCCACAGATTTGCACGGTGGTGTTGAAGCAGAGCAACTCTCTGGACCAGCCATTCTCTGCTCCTCGGCCACAGAAGCAACATCTTGTACAAGCACAGTCCCAGAGAAGAGTTTCCTTGTTGGAACTCTGAGAATTTTAGACTTTCTGTGCTGACAGACACTGACCCCCAAGAAAACACTGCATTTGAGCTGAGGCCATGGAGAAGACTTCCAAAATTGAATGACAGAACTGGGATTATGGGTGTCTAGTTTGAATAGAAGTGTATATCACATGGTGGAAAACTTAGAGTTTAAGGTTTTAGAATATAGTGATATATATAAAGCAAGATGGAGGATTTAGGGTGTAGGCCAGTCCTTTTTCACCCTCTTCTTCATGGGTCTAGGCGGTATTTTGTAATTGGGTAGAAAAAACTTCATTGCGGACAACAGGTGGTTGGTTATTGGGTTAAAAGTAAAAATAATTTAGGTGTCATTTCATAATGGGACAGTTTGTTCTAAAAAGTCCTTGGAAAGAGATAGAGATGGAGCCATTTTTCACTTTGTTAGCTAGAACTCATAACTTGTGAGACTGTAACATAGATAAGAATCAATAAACACCTGAGTCCAAACACGAAAACAGTCTCTCGAGGATTAATCCCAGAAAAGAAGATAAGAAACCCACATTTCCTTCTTTGTTTGAGCATACCTGGCATCTGAAATGCTCAATATGGTAAGAGGGAAGCACTTGGGAAGCAGTTTTTTACTGTGGCCTGTCTTTGTTACCTGACTAAAGCAGGTACCATCTCAGGGTCCCCTCTGGATGCACAGGAACAACATGCACTGCAGATGTGGAATATCACTGGACACAGGAGAGTGCCACTGCATGGGGCTGGACTAAAGAGAAAGGCTAAGCTGGATGCAGAAGTGATAGGGAAACAAGATGTGTTTCTGCATACAAATGTAATTCTTGGTGGTTATGGCTTGCGTTAGTGACCTCTAGAACAGCCTCAAACTAAGGTGCCACAAAGAATGCATTAGATACAAGAAGGAACAGCACTAAAGTCCCCACCAAAGCTGGTTCTGAAGTGACAAATGCAGTGCCACAAGAGGAATCTCGGACCCAGCAAGCCACTAATGGCAGGGTGCAGAGGGATCTGATACCAGCCCAGCTGCACCAGCTGAATTCAGCAACAGCAATGCAAGCAGAGTGAGGTAGTTATATCACACCAAGGACCTGTGCTGGTTTTTCTGCACAGTCCTGCCCTTGGCTGCATATCTCAGCTGGTATCTCTGCCTCCTGACTGACATACAGATATTTTTCAAGGCTCCTTGCAAGGCTTTTGTTTCGCTAACACAGCAATGCTGTAATTCACTGTGGGAAATTTCCAAGTTTTTTCCTGTTTACTGAGTTGAATCTGATTTTACTGGCACATTGATTGCTGGAAAAACCCCACAAGACAGAGAACTGTTTTATTCTTGTAACTAATTATGTGTAACCTTCATGTTAAGGAAACCTTTTATTCTTCAGATACTGTACTATGCCATTACAAAGTAGATTATAATTGTCCAGCAGGATTAGCAAGAGTGCATCAGAATTCACAGTAACGATTTACAGGACCATTAATTGCCTAAATATTTGATCAGTCTCTATCATTCATCTATTGCAATATTTATTTTAGATTTAAGTAGTTTTCTTATGCTCGTTATCTCAGCAAATCATATTGGGAATAGTTCTTCAAATAAGTTTTTACAGCACAGAATAAAAAGTCACTCTTATGTCTATAACCAGAAAGATAAAGCAGGAATTATTATCCATTTTTCATTGCAAGGTGATGTTTTTGCTAATCAGACCACCTGAGCCAATGTGCCATGAAAGATCATTTGGCACAGAGAATATACATCACAGATAAGCTTAATTACTTTTCAAAGGGGAAAGAAAACTGCACTGTGAAAGAGCAGACAGGTCTCATATTGACCTGACATGAGCAGACAGAGCTGATTGCTACTATTCTGCAGCTCAGACATGGCTGTATTTCACAAAAGTTTTGCCAGGCACAGGCAAGTTATCTCCACTGTAGCAGTGCTAGAACCAGTGCTAGTGCTGTTTTCACTTTTTACTCCACACTACTGGGTCTGGGCTCTCGGGGGGTTCTATAGGGCTCAGGCCAAGTTCTCTTCAACATCTTCATCAATGTCCTGGATGCAGGACTCACAGGAATACTATGTTTGCCAACAGTTCTAAAGTGGAAGGAGCTGTCAACTCCCTCGAGGGCAGAGAGACCTTGAGAAATCAGAGATAAGTGACCACCAACAGCATGAAGTTTAACAAGGGCAGGTGCTGGATTATGCACCTGGCACAGGACAATCCTTGCTGTGTGTACGCCTGGGGAAGGAGAGGCTGGAGAGCACTGCCATGGAAAGGGCCCTGGGGGTGCTGGCTGATGGTAAATTGGATATGAGTCAGCAGGGCCCTCGCAGCCAGGAGGGACATCCCTGTCCTGGAGGGCCCCAGGCCCAGCATTGCCAGCCAGGCAAGGGAGGGGATTGTCCTGGGGCAGCCTCACCTCCAGTCCTGGGGACAGTTTTGGGTGCCACAATGTAAAAAAGACATGAAGCCATTGGAGAGTGTCCAAAGGACACCACAAGGATGGGGAAGGGACTGGAAGGGAAACCTTCTGATAAATGGCTGAGGTCACTTGTTCTGTTCAGCCTGAAGGAGACTGAGGGGAGACCTCACTGTGGTCTTCAACATCCTCATGAGGGGAAGCAGAGGGGCAGGCACTGCTCTCTTCACTCTGTAACCAGTGACAGGACCCAAGGGAATGGCACGAAGATGAGTCAGGGCAGGTTTAGGTTAGATATCAGGAAAAGGTGGCTGAACTAGGAATGTGGTCACAGCATTAGCCTGTCTGCCCTCAGGGAGCACTTGGACAACACTCTCAGGCACATGGTGTGACTTTTGGGGTGTCCTGAGCAAGGCCAGGAGTTGGACTCGATGACCCTGATGGGTCCCTTCCAACTCAGCATTTTCTGCTACTCTATGACCTGGTGAAAGACTGAGATCAGTGAGAGCCCTCTAAAACTGACACTAAACATTTACAACGAAACACCCTTTCAGTCAAAGACAATCTGTCACTATTATTCACATCAAGAAGCATCTTAATCAGCAGGAAGCCCTGCTGCAATCAATTACCAGGCAATTCCTGCCTGTGGCAGCCTTTGGTCCAAGCATGTCACAGTTTGTCTGGGAGGGACACCTTCACTCACCTCCTGCTCCCAACGGGAGAATTTCAGCATAACACATATCCTCAAGGACTTGCAGCTCAAGTAGCAGAACCTTGGGCATATTAGCCCCATGGCAGGTAGCTTTGTGCAGGATTTTCCCTTTTGCATCCTTCTCACAGAGAAGCAGAGACAGGACATGTTTACTTAGAATTTATATTTATGGGAGCCTACATAGCTCTTCATTTAACTGCTGAGATTGTGTTCTCCTTTTTTGAGCCGAATGGAAAGGAAAGGCATACTGAGAGGACTGCAGCATTTTTACTTAGGTTAAGGGCATAGTTTTAATGAATTATCCTTAGATTAACTGATGGATCAAGAGAATTTGCAAGATCTGCCTAGTTTTTATCTAAGACGCAGACCTGCATGATGAAAATGTTCTGGGCCACTGAGGAAGTGCTTAAGAGAAGAAACATCATAAACATGACATTATCTTTCAAACTCCCAGGCACAGCAGACATGCAATCTCCAAGATGGATATATAAATACATAAAACCCTCTCAAGTACTTGTAGGTGTGCTCAAAATAACTTTTTTTTTTTTTCTTGAAGTTAAAATCATGACTTCCCTAGTTCACATTAAGTATTGGTATCACTGATTTTGCAAGAAATATTCTTCAAAACACATCTCAAGGGTATACTAGACTGTATTACTTTCATTGAATAGGAAGTTAGTGACATAAAATCCTTCATCAATAATCTTAGAGTAGTCCTGTTCTATTCCAATGCAATTTATGCTGCTCAAAAGCTTTTGAGGTACTTTCTCCTTGAATAATAATGCCTCTTCTTTTCCTTTGCTCTCTCTGGCTGGCACGCCATTTTAGATTTGATAAATCAAACCTTAAAAATTTTATGATTATTCCAGTTGTTTCAAGCCTCCTTTCCACATGCTATTTTCCTGCCTTATGTTTTCATTCACTTTTCCTTTCTTTTGTCACCGTACTTCATAAATGCGCTTTGTTTTACAGAGTTTTGCTAGTCTGGTTTTTATTCTGCCGTTTTATTATTATCTTCTGTGTCTTTTATTCCTTTTGTTTTCCCTTTATCTACTTTCATGTCTTTGTATTGTTACAGTGTGCTGAAGTAGAGAGTAGGAGTGAAGCCACCATGCTTTCTAAGGAGGATGCCTGAATTTAGAAGAGGAAGGACTCAACTCTAATCTGGGATTTTTTTTTTTTTTCTGTAGTAACAAGGTAATTACTCAGTTGTGCTCTCAGTTTAATTGCACTATTATTACATTAGCCTTTCCTTTTAATAATGGTTGCAAGGTTTGTAAAATGGTGGCCAAGACAATGATGGCCATGGCTTTCACACAATTTAAATACATTGCAAACCGCTGTTTGATCACACTAGAGTGACAAGCACATTAGGAGGAAAGATAACACAAAGGGAATTAAATAGTAAATATCTGCATGTTTTCTGGGACCCTTGCATTAAAGACATTTGAAAAGCACATAACCTGTCATGGCTCAGATTCCCTGTCTCTCTCTCCTCACATTTTCCACATGTTCTTTTTTTGCTTTATTTCAATAATTATGTTGAAAATACAAATCCATGAAAATACTCTTTAACAACTAAAACACTCTAACAACTAACTAGCTAGAATTTAAAGCGGAATATTTCAGACATCAGTCAAATTTGTTGTGGTATGACATGGGAAGGAGATGAAGCAATGGATTCAGAGCAATGCTGTCTGCACGAGATACAGACACAGTGACTGAACAGCAAGGGAAGATGCCCAGTCTCCTCCTCTGTATAAGAATATATGTCTGACAGGCGTGTGTTATTGCTGAATTTCCTCTTTAGACCTTTAGAAACCTTAAAAACTTAGTTTCCTAAACCCACGTCATTTTCAGAATTTGAAAAAGCCAAAAATTTCCTAAAGGGCAACAAGAACAGAAGCATATAATTTCATGGCAGGTATTTTAAGGAATCTTTATTCACTTCTGTTTTTCTGAATTCTTTTTTTTTTCCCAGTCCCTCCTTCCCCCTGCAAACATATTTCTGTCTATTTTTACACATAAAAAACTTGTGTACATGAAACTGACCCCATGAGTAGAATACTGAGTGGCAAATAATTCACTTCTGTCTTGCTCTGATTTTATACTTATAAATAAAGTAGCAGGGCTTTGTTCTGAGTTTTTTTTAATAACACCATCTCAGCGGTACAATTCTACAATCCATATTTAATATACCAAATAGTGAAAAAATATTAGTTTACTAATCAGTTTATTGAACCATTTCCTTTTATTTTTTGACTGAAGGTTCTCAATTCTTACCTCCTTTTCTAATGATAATTATTTTGCTATTGCTATGAATCCATAGTTCCATTAGAGTGCAAAATAACTGTGGGAGGTAAAGTCCCAGTTCTCTCTCTACACTTAATAATTTTCCTCAGTCTTTTCAGTTACTCTCAAAATGTTATGAAAATTGACAAGTTTCCTATTTCTGATGATACTTATACTAGTAATCTAATTACTTCTTCCTGTTCTGTGACTGTTATGCAATTATATTATGGCACGAAAACAGCATGTTCTGTCAAATTGTTCTTTTTGTTTCTTCATAAAGTTTTAGTACCTTAAAAATAAGAGAAAAAGCATTTTCTGCAACAAAGCCATAGAAGAAAAATGCCAGTTTATTTTTTTTCCCAATATTTATAAAACTTTTACTAATTAATGAGACCTTCAATTTACTGGAAGATATTGAGTGCATGAAAATAAAATCTTACATCACAACACACAATCTTTGAGATGTTCCCTGCCAATCATATTTCTCACTGACTCAATCAGGCAAAATTTAATCAGAAACAAATTAAATGTCCTCTATTAGAATAGAGATGCACACTTGATTCTTATTCGTTCTCATACCACATTTCTAGCGTCCACAACTGTATAAGGATCAAGGAGCTCAGTGATGCATTTTAGGCTGATCCTTTGGTCTGTTCTCCTAAACACCCAACATACCAGACACGATGTGTGATAATGGATGCATTTCTAGCTGATGACACTGAGATTGTATGAAATGACAAGCTGATAACATTTCTTTCACTCTAGCTCTTAGTCAGTTTCTTGTTTTAGCTAACCACAGCTAAAATGAGGGCCATTTTCTGGGATGAACTACATCTTTAGCCTGAGTAAGAATAGAAAATTTCCTAAATAAAAGAAAGGAGTTTGGCAAGAGAATATCTCTGTAGAAAAACACCAGATGATATTGTGTGGGTAAAATCCAAAATTAAACTGAATAAAACACTAGGAAACTATTTCCAAAATAAAAAGAAAAATCTTGAACCAGAAAGGAGGCAGCCTTCACTGAAGAAACAGATTTGTGATATTTTATGTCATATATTTGTGGGCAAAGTCTTCAGGCTCGCCAAGGCTGAGTTACCATTACTGGAGGTGCTCAGGAAAAGACAGGACATGGCACTCCGTGCCTTGGTCTGGTTGACAAGATAGTGACTGGCTGAAGTCAGACTTGATGATCCTGGAGGTCTTTTCCAACCTAAATGATTCTGTGAAGATGTTTTTTGCCTTTGTCCAGCCTCAGCTAACACCACATTTGGCCTAAGATTATCCAAAAAAACTCTCAGATGAAATGAGCAGCTGCCTCAGGTCACACAGGATATGGTCACAGCAATCTGCATTGGGCTATTACAAGCATCTATCAAAAAAAGGAAAAAAAACAGTCAAGAGGGGCATCCTCAGATGTGATTAAAAAAAACACTGAATGAACTGCTGTCCTCTAGAATTGTTTTGTGATGAGCCAGCTTTGATTCATTCCATGTCAGCAAAACCTGTCAGATGAATGACACACTTGGGCATCGAGCATTCATGCTTCACAGTGCCAAATGAAAGAAGATGAAAAGGTCCATCTCCATACATTCAACCCTTTCCCTGATGGTTTACCTAATGGTAAGTATTATGCATTAAGCAGATGGTAGAATTGAAACAGAGGTGACATTTGATGCATATGTTAGCATCTTCTCATTCTTTTGTATGAAGTGCTCCAAAAGACAGGGAGAGAAAGAATGAATTCTTTTCATTTTCCCTAAATTTAATTCCTATGTGAGAAACCTCCTGTCATACAAGTACTCTAAATGAGCAGTTGATTTGCTTGGGAATACTATGAGGATTGCAACGCAGAAGCTCACAGTAACTTTCATAGCCTCCCTTCAACAAGTCATGTGGATGCTTGACCCTCAAAACTTTTTCCTAGGTATCATCCAAGACCCAGGACTTCATAACACTCCACTGATGCAAAATCTATGGAAGGCTTGCTAACGTCCCATAATCTGTATAACAGCACTGTTTTGCTGCACTGACAATGGCAAAGCATGGGCATGGGACTTCTATGTATTCATAACAACCCTGGCTCCTCATTTTGCTATTAAAGATTGTTACAAGGAAAAAAAAATGTATTGGACATCACTTTTTCCTTAGCCTTTACAAAAAATTAAGACAGCTACTGAAGATTTGCTGGTAAAATAATGAAAAGCTCTTTTGTCCTGCTTCTTTTCCCATAGATGAGGAGAGCTCCCCAGCTAAGCTGTTTATCAATTGCCATTGCAGTTGGCTACTATTTAATGGCTTATTTTCTCTGAGGCAAGGAGAAGGCAATTTTACACAGACACCTACCTCAGAGGCTCTTCCATGTAGAGCCCTGCTCTCTTTCAACATACCTATCAATCAATCAATCCATCCATCCATCCACCCATCCATCCATCTATATGTATTCCCCTACAAAAGGTGAGTAAAGCCTTAATATCTTGCTTGGTTTAACACCTGCTGTGAAGTGCCTCACCTGTTCTTCCCAAGAGAGAATAAAGGTATAAATCCTGTCTTTCTAACTCCAGGCAGGCAGACCTCAGGTGGCTGCAGGACCCTTCAAAGAGCACTTGGATAATGTGACAAGGATTGTGCCTGTTCATGGAATGGAGGGGGGCTCACAGCCTTTTGTTCTTGATAATTACAGTATGATTGTGGAAAAAACAATAAAGAGCAACACTTTTAACTTGTCCTTGAGCAAGCACAGAGTTTCCTAAATTTTGCTATGGATGCCAGCTATTCTAAAATTACGCTTTAAAGATTTGAGACATATGTTTTAGAAGTAGTTTAAAGAGGTACTAGTATCTAGCTGATGTAGAATACATTATTTTTCACTCTCCTGTTAGTCAGTCTCCCTCAGTGGAGATATTCAAGGATTCTCTGGACATAACCCTGTGCTGTGTGCTCTGGCATGGCCCTGATTGAACAGGGAGATTGGAGCAGATGAGCCACCATGGTCCCTTCCAACCTGACCCATTCTGTGATTCTGGGACTTTGATTAGTAGATAAAAAGGATTAAGATAATGACAGGTCTATTTCTGAAAAGGAGGGAGGGGAGTTCTTTTTGCATTTTCAGTTAATGCCAGGCTGTTTCAGTGCTTACTAAGAAGGTAGAATTCCTAGATACATGTATAATCCAAATGGATTTTTTTTTTCTGTAAAACTGTAAGTCTATCCAAGTTAAAAGCACACTTAATTTCTGTAAAAAGGATAAGTGAGGGTGCAGAGTACAGAAATAATGAAGGGAACAATATAAAACATTACGATTTTATCTGTATTTAGAAGCAAAAAAATCCATTATGACAATGGCTGCTATATTTTAAAGTCATAATGGGTCACGCAGGTTTTATTAATGCTTAACATAAAAATTTTTAAATTCATCACAAAAATTAAAGTCATTGTTCCTGAGTGCTTCAGGGATCCATATTTTCAACTGAACAGCATTAGGACCATTCAGAGAATGGAAAGAATGAAGCTTTGGAAAAGCCTATGGAAAAGTCTTCCCTTTTAATCTCAGTCAGCTGGGAAGCAGATGTTTTAAAAGCTATTTAATGGCAGAGGATAAGGTCCAAGCCAGCTGTGCCAGTTTTTCTAAGCACATCATGCAAACACTTACTCATATGGATTATATCTTATTATCACTGTAAAGAACATTAAAATGGGCACATAAACTTGAAATATTAAAGTTCTAGAGAAAGCCCTACCCCAGGATGATAACTGAGTCACAAAGTGCTTCAGAGCCTCACAGCAAGTCTTATGTCACTGATAAATGCCAACTTTCAGTGCATGTTAATCTTGGAAGTGACAACAGTAACCACATTTATGAAAAAATAACTTAATAAAGGTGGAACAAACTATAAACAACATTCAGTAACGCTAAGCAATATTATGACAAATTCAAATTTTAGCTGTAAACTTCTCAAATATTCTTTGTGAGTTGTATAACTTTCTTATATCTACTTGAGTAAGTATCAATTAAAAAAAACTTAAGGAAATTCATATTGTAAGAAAAGAAAATGGTCCATATAATTATCAATCTTTTATTAAAATATTAATGAGTGTAAAAATATTATCCTGTTTATATGATTTAGTGGAAAAATAGAACAGTGATTCATTCACAGTAGAGAAGCAAAGCTTTATCATCTTTACACTGCTAGCACAAAATTTGAATGAGTGTTTTGTAAGGGGAAATGAATAAGAGGATAAGATGAAGTTTTTTTTCACACTTCTAAAAAAAAGTGCAGAGGCAAAAATTGCATACACTTCACTATATTCTGTTCTTGTTTGAGCTGACAATTTAGGGAAATTCAGAATTCAAGAACTGCAATTGAAAACGGGCCAGGATTTTATCAACTAAGTTCACAGGGTTAGAGTATTAACATGTAATCCTATTGATTTTGGTGGATACAACTTTCCTGGGAACTACCTGAGGACCTATCTGAAGAATTATTTAATATTAGAATTTAACTACAAAATTTTGAAGTACCTGAAAGGTCATTTATGCCTCGTCATTTTCTTAAAAAAAAAAACCCCAAAAGTCAACTTTTGACTTATGGAAATTGTATTAAAAATACTGACATTATTTAAAAATATTAAAATGAATACACTATAAAATAAATTTTAACAGAGTATATTCTGATGAAGAAGGGAATTTGTCAGCCTAAGAAGGAAACACACAACATATGTTTGAGTTTGTGGAGCTGTCCTCTCCTGTGGATTAACTTTCCAGAATGAATGAATTCATTCATGAATTAATCCCATGAACAGCAGCTGAAAATACCAGGTGTTTGTTTGAACTCCAAGATCTTGGAAGTCACTGAAGTTTAATCAGTTCCTGACAGCTACTACTTTATGCCATATCATACTCATCTTCTGGTTTAGAGGATGGATTGAAGGTTATCACCAGAGCTCTTTAGAGAGCTCTTTAGGTAGATATATATAACTGACAAAGAGTAACACTTTGGTGGAAGTTTCAGAACTACAGTCACGGATTGCAACCCTGAAAATGTAAACTTCAGGAGCTGGCCTGAGGCTGGCAATTGTTGCTACCGCAGTTTTGACTGAATGAGCTATCATTTGACCCTAAAGCACCTGTCCAGCCAAAACATATCACAGAATGGATGACAACAGCTATTTCAGCAGTATTTGTAGAGGCAAGAACACACCAAGAGTCAATAGGGAAAGTAATAAAAAAGGATAAACTTTCCATTACAAATAAAACCCAGGAAAATCTTTCTGATCCTGTTTGTACAAGAAATTGTATATAATGCCAAAGCTTAGAAGTGGAGGGGGAAAAATAAACTCCACACATTATGACTGGACAAAGGAAGAAAGGATGTCACAATAACCCCCAGAAACATCCTTCAGGAAAATAAGCACATATTTGTTTGTGGTAATACTTTTGCCACAGTATTTACAGTTTCTTTGAGCATTTCTTATCTCAAGTTATTACCCATCTCAAAAGCATGAGAGGAAAAAAAAAATCCTGCCTAGGAAGCCAACTACTAAAGAGCCCTTTCAAAGGTACATTTGAAATTTTATAATAAGCATTACTCCTCTCCTCCTGCCTTGTATCATGATGCATTCATGATGCATTGCTGGAACTGAGTGCTCAGTGCAAATTTCATGTGGAGGCTTTAAACCTGGTGGTCAGACAATATAAAAATTCTACCTTTTTAATTTTAGAATTAAAAAGTCTCAAAGAGGTAGAATTTTAAGTTACAGTTTGGTATTTCAGGGATGACAATATTAAGAGTTTGGGAAGAATGATATTTTGTTTTTCTAAGCACATCATGCAAANGAAAAATCTCTGCTATGAAAGCAGCTGTGACCTTTAACATCTGCTGCAAAATTACAGGAAGCATTTCAATTAACAACTTTATCAAACTGCTGCACTAAAATTGCTACAAATTATTTACTCAATTTCATTAACAAAAGAGAATTTCTGTGACACAGCCAAAACGCTTCTGAGAAAAAGGCAGCATGCTGAGTCTGGTCACGGGGCAATTGAGCTCATTTAACACAGGAGGGGGAAACAGTGGAAAGTAAATGAAAAGTGCCATGGCTGAGCCTGGAAACCTCACTGATGGAAAGTGAACACATTTCAAAAAGGTTGTGATAGAGAAACCATCATTAAGCAATTCCTCTGTGGCATCAAAACACACTAGGAGCCAGAAGACTGGAATTAGAATTCTGAGAAGAAATTTTAAATACAGAGTGCATTCGTTTTGTTTTTAAATCCTGTTATTTACAAATCTATTGTGAATTTTCTCCTACATCTACTGGTCAGCTAACTCAGGAAGAAACTGCTTTCAGGCACTGTGAGGTCAGTCCCACATATCTGNCTGGAACTGAGTGCTCAGTGCAAATTTCATGTGGAGGCTTTAAACCTGGTGGTCAGACAATATAAAAATTCTACCTTTTTAATTTTAGAATTAAAAAGTCTCAAAGAGGTAGAATTTTAAGTTACAGTTTGGTATTTCAGGGATGACAATATTAAGAGTTTGGGAAGAATGATATTTTGTTGTTCTAAGCACATCATGCAAACACATACAACTTGCAAGTAAGACAAAAAACAAAACTTCCTAGACCAGTTTTTACTTTTTACCCTGTTTGTTTTTGTTGGTTTTCTTTTTTCCATAAATAATAATCCCCAAATACAAAAATATACACCTTCAACATTCAGCTACTGTGGGATTTGTTTCCATGAAACAGCAGGTTAGCCTATAACCACCTTANAGGAGGGGAAAACAGAGGAAAGTAAATGAAAAGTGCCGTGGCTGAGCCTGGAAACCTCACTGATGGAAAGTGATCACATTTCAAAAAGGTTGTGATAGAGAAACCATCATTAAGCAATTCCTCTGTGGCATCAAAACACACTAGGAGCCAGAAGCCTGGAATTAGAATTCTGAGAAGAAATTTTAAACACAGAGTACATTCGTTTTGTTTTTAAATCCTGTTATTTACAAATCTATTGTGAATTTTCTCCTACATCTACTGGTCAGCTAACTCAGGAAGAAACTGCTTTCAGGCACTGTGAGGTCAGTCCCACATATCTGATTACTCCCTGACTTGATTCATAGGAGTGTTGCAAGACACATACTGAAAGTTCCTGTGAACAACCCATTCATTTCTAACAGAAGCCTGTAACAAAATGCTCTTGGACTCTGGATGCTAGAAAAGCCAACTAAGTCTTATGGTAATAGTATGACTTCCAAAATTACAGTTCTACACTTTAAATATTGGGTCTTGTTGGCATTGCTCAGAAAAAGCCAGCATTTTAAACATTGGTGATAATTTTATACGTGATGTTGCTAAGGGAAAGACTGAGATGAAAACTCATAAACTCACAAGGAGAAAAGCTTACTTGTAAAGCCTCATATGTGAAATGAAGAATCTATCTTCTCTGAAGCCACAGAAACACTGAAAGAACCTTCATATGTAAGATAACCCATATTATCACATTTGATGTGGGTTATCCAATATATTTACACACTTTCTACCTGAATAATACAAAACAGTCTCAAAGCCAGCTGCTAGGAAAATAACAATTACTACTTCCTCTGGTTGTTACACAACACCTAAACCCACATCTTTAATTTAGAGTCACTGCACACTAACAAAGACGAAGATACCCTGCCCTCAAAGATGTAGCACGTGTATGAGGCAAAGCAGAGAAAGGAGGGACATTTAAATCCTCCAAAGCACAGGCATCATACAGAAGCTGAAAGAGATTGATGGCCATATTTGCAAAAGTGCTTATTTGACAAAACAAAACCCTCACCTGACCATCTCCCTAGATTTCTAGAGAGGCAAGGGTTCCTCACTCTCTGTCAAATCCCCATCCCCCCAAAAAGCTTAGGAAAATTCTGAACATTCATTTTCTATAGACCACAATTTTATAAGGGACAGATGCAAAGAGCACTTGTTACTGAAAATAGACAATATTTTTCTTAAAGAAGTGATCAAAGCCCTCAAAATCTTTTATCTGACGGTCAAGGATATTTTCTGTGTAATTAGAAATGTAAATTTGGAAACTTTTAGATGGAAGATGGCATTGAATATTAAATCACCAAGTAGGATTTATTTTAATGCTTATTCATGTTTGAACCAGAGAAATGCTGCAGAAATATGGCTAAATATTATTATTGCCTTCTTTGAAACAAACAAAAAAAGGTGAGACATGAATACATCCATCCATCCTAAGATGGATGATAGTCCACCTTGTTTACCAAAGGCTACAGAGAAAATTTTGACTGAAAGAGAAATCAACCCCCCATTTCATGACTCCTAACTCAGTACTTTAGGGATAAAAATAATTTTTCTGTAATTATCAGATTTCCCTCAGCCAGTTTCTGCCCTCACAGTGTCATACTGAGAAGTCATTCTGCTTCTGATACCTAAAGTACCACAAAGAGTTCTAGGATGAGGGTTTTTTTTTCCTTTCTGATAGTGTTCTTTTGGATGCTCTTCTGATCTCCTTTGAAGCCATCTATGTTCCTTCTTCATTTGCCATTTTTCTTCGCAGATATGGTTTCTGACTCCCTTTTCTCTTTGAAATCCCCACCTTCTTCTACAGAAAGAAGCAGCCTAAAGAACCAGAGTACTGAAATCTCACCTCCTGATGTTCTTTGAGGACCCTTTGGACACTCACTAGTTAAAATCTTGAGTCCTACAGAAATCTTCAGTGAAACTGCAAAAATGAAGAGAGCCACAAGGAGTACAGAGACTTCCAGATGATGTGAGATTAAAAAGACAATCATTAAAATGGATTAAATGGAGCTTGGTGAGAACTAAACTTTATCCATAAAGTGATGGGCTAAAAAAACTAGAGAGTGCCAAGAGTCTAATTCCAAGTCTGTGCATTTGAACTTAAATTACCTAGGACTAGAACATTAGGGTAGGAGTTGATAGTTCTTGTAAAATATCCTGTCAGTCCCACCAAACATAGCCTTCCAAAAAGCACCTGATTGTATTTAAAGGATTAAAGCATGAACCCATCACTGGCACAAGTTAGTGAAGCAGTTCCTTTGCATGTTTCAATTTGATGGCATTGCTTTCTTTCTGAGTTGTTTAGAATAAACAACTTGAAGTTTACAGCACGAGTTTGGTGAGCTCAGAAACCCAAGAATTCTGCTTGCTGGTATGCTGTGAGAATGTCACTGTGAATGGCACCAGCGTGCAAAGCCCTTTGGTGACCTTTCTGTGACACACCACACTCACCAGAACAACCTGGTGGGACAGGAGAGTTCTCATCGCTCTGGAGAGAGACAGGTTCAATGATCAGAGATTTTAAAATCTCCTTTAATCATCATCAGCATCAGTGACTCAGATACATTCAGAAGGAGAAGCTGTGGGAGAGTTTCTTTAAAAAGAGCAAGCAAAATAGAGTAAGCAAAGCACAAAACTAATTAAACTTGATGCAACAAAAAACTCAAGCATTTTTGATGCAATTTATTAAGGAGAAAAAGCTGTGAAATTAACAGCAATCAAAAACTAATTAAAGTTGATGCAATAGGAGCAGCCAAAGAATGCCTGATAACATTTATTGAATCAAAGAAACATGGCTGTCAAGTTAAAAGAAATCAACCAAACTCTGTTTTTGAATAGTTACACAAAGATAATTATTCTCTGGATGACACTTACAGAATAAGATTCAAGTCATTACCTCAAAAGACAAAAGGACTGACATGCTGTGTTAAACTGCCTGTGAAGAAAAGGGCCTTAATACAGAAACTTTCTAAGTAATTCCTAGGTCTTGCATATAAACAAATATGATTCATCAATCAAAAACAATGCATTGCTATTGTTATATCAATTACTGCTATAATATTTGACAAATATTTGTGAGAATACCTTGTGTAACAGGGTACTAACAAGGCAGGGACTCCTGGTTTTTCATCCTATCTTTGAAACTCATTGCCTCAGCGCCTGGGGCAAATAATTATCATCTAGGAGTCCATTTGTTTTAGGATTAGGATGGAAAACTCAATTCCTGGTGTCAAGCACCATTTAAAGTATGGCTAGCTGCCAGAAATTCTTTTCTTATAGAAGGTCTTGGTGGTGAATAGTGAAGTGGGTATGTCTGCAGTGAGAGTGAGGCACTTCAATTTTCCCAGTGCAGTTGTACATCTTTTGTACCATGGTCTCAGATTTATATATTTAAAAAAAAATCATACAAAAATAGGTGTTCACAGATTCTAAAATATGTTGAAAGCTTTCTGTTTAAGTAAAATTCCACCTTGTAAATGCTGTAGGAAGGGTCACAGTCAGGGTCCTAGTAATACCAATCTCATCCAAAATACTCAACTTTCAGCACCTTTATTCTGGAATAATCATTTAAAACCAAATTGTGTTTTAAATTGGTGAGCCCTATAGGCTTTCAAAATTCTTCCTAGTGAATCTCCAACATTATCATCATCATCCTCCTCCTCCTAAAAACTATCACAAGGCTCCCATTCATGTAATGATCAAATAAAAGTCTGTCTTGTAAAACATGATATCACAGCCAAGCGTAGCACAGATCCAAAGCAAACTATCAAACTACTGGTTTGTTATTTTAATCCCACAAAAATAGTATCCTCAGCTGAGAAGTTAGGTTTCCCATAGTTCATTTAATGCTTTTAAATTCCCACTTCCTATGCTAATTAAGAAAAGAATAATAACTTAAAAATCTACCTGTTTCTTGTGTAGGGCATATCAAAAAGTGATAAGTGTGGTAATCAATTCCAAAGAGCTTCAATCTGGTATTAGTGACATAGCTAAGGTAGGTTTCGAGTGTTTTTAAGCATAAAATAGTGGGTTAGTCTGTTCAATGGTTCTGATTTCCTATTGTATCCCCAAGGAATTTTTAGCAGTGGGTGAAATCCTCATTACTTACACAATCTTTCAACTGCACTTCTTTTTTATAAGAATGCTCAGCCTTACATTGTCAAAATATCCATTTTACTTTCAGAGGCAGTTTATATCATTAACATGGATATTTAATGGATCCTTTTTTCCTAGTCTGCTCTGAAATTGCTTAAAATTTCAGAAAGCAAGTCACGATGTTAAACTCTTCTTTATCTTGGAAATAAACACTATCTTGCAGGGAGCACTTGTTTATATTCACTTCAACAGCAGATGAATAAGGTTCCAGCAGAGCTCTGGTAAAGAGAACATTTTCATCTTTGTGTATTATATACTTCAGCAGCCTGGTGCACAACTTTACACTTAAAATCGCAGCAACACATTAACTCCTTACATAAGGAAGTTGAAGTCACTGCAGAGGACAGAACTGTACCTGCTACTCTGTGCCATGATTTGGTCTGTCACAGACAAAACCTGTCTATAAAGCAACTGTTGGGAGTGATAAATTATATTTTAATTTCTTGACCACACAAGGTTTTTAAAGAAATATCTCTTTGTGGGTTTTTCTAGTCAATTCTTCAGCAAAGAACTTCTGAAACATGAAATCCCAAGAATTCACACCTGCCCTGTTTATATTAATTTGTCCCTTTTTACAAAAATTCTCAGCTTTTTTCTCCATCTTTTCCTGCAGGGTAAGAATTAAATTGGGACTTACCCTCATGGTCTACAGCTGTCTCATTCTCTTCTCTCAGCTGCCTGGTCAGTCTCTGCCTCTTCAAATGGAGAAGAAAAAAAAAATTCTACCTGCCTTTCTTGCAGTGGCAGAATATAACTAGATCACTTTTTCATGCTCCTAATACTCATGAATTTATAGATATTTGATACTCATACTTTCTTTAAAACAGATTGGAACTGGACAACATATTAATGAGGTAGCATTTGGAAGAAGAAAATCTGACTTAAATGATGGAGCAATCACATGGTACAATTCACTAGGAACACCAGCTAAAAATGTTTTTTCTTCTAGCACTTCAGATTAAATGCACACTCACAAAATTTCAGAACAAGTCTGAGAAAACCACACTGACAGTACACCCCTTGCAGGAGCATGACTTGAAAATGCCTGATCATTTCTAGTCATCCAGGAAAGGAAAACCTTTGAAGATTCTCAGATTGTATTGTTTTCAGTACCACATAAATTACATCAATTCAATTTCCATTACCCTCTATTCCAAGCCTATTAAATCTTTACTAATAGGTCTCCTTCATGTCATGCCCGTACAGCGAGATGCAAGGCCCTTTTATCATAAGTTAAACCGTGGTAATGGGGGGATGGTTGGGTGACATACTGCTCCCAGACAAGGAGAGTAATTTGCACATTTTAAAATAAGAAATTAATCCTTATCGCCTCTATAACAACTTGAAGGACAATTCTGATTCACTGTGCCTTGATCAGTTTGACATAAAAAAATACCCATTTATTACTGTAGATAAAAGAAAGAAAGGAATTTGCTACAAAATATGACTGCTGGAATATCTTTCTTCAAAATTGTCACAAAGAACATAAATGGGATAAGGACATTTTCATATCACTGCCATTTGATCTTTTCCTTTGCTACTCTCTCCTGTGTTTGAAAACGTAAACACAGATGTAGGCTGTTCGACTGTCTTAGAAGAAAAGGGAAGATTCTGTCACAATCTGGAAGAGAAAATCTGTATTAATAAGGGTGTGGGGTTTGGGGCTTGTTTTCAGCACTGCGAGTTTATTACTGACCAGTGTGAAAACCATCCTCTCAGGAAGCTGCAGAGCACTGATTGATTGTACACAGACCCCTTACCTTACCTCATTACAAACTGACATCATCATTGCCAGCAGATTTTGTTAAACACGGGTGAACTGCACCTGTTAAAGCCTTCAGCAGCAAGGCTGACATTTTTTGGACAGTAAATCCTCTCATTTTTGAAAAAGCAATGATATACACTTTAGGACACATCGATCTGGTGGATGAGTCCAAGCTCATCCAGGCTTAAAAACCTTGGAAATAGCACAAGCTGACCTGAGTTGCATTAACTTTTCTGAATTCCTCTATAGGCTCTCAAAAGAAGTGGTTCAAACATAACATGATAGGAAAGCGTTTACAGCTGTCGTCGGGAGCCTCTGCATTGTGTGCTGATGTGGCCCTGCATCATCCTGGGATGATGAACTCTGGCTCCAGGACCAAAGGCAGAACAGACAGAAATAGGCTTGGAATAAACTTTTCTTGCCTTAACTGCAATACAGTCAGAGAATAATGTGAGTAATAAAGCAAGGATGTAGCTGGCAAGAATGGGTAAAATACGTCTCTCTGCTTAGCACAATTTCATCTATAAATGGAGAAAAGTATGCATGTCCTTGATAGCTTCAACACTCAAACCAAACTGGATTTGAAAAGTCTAATTCACTACAGAAGTGGATTCTTTTACACAAAGCCACAGCACGTTTCACGTCATAGTTTCCATTTCCTCCAAATCTGAAGAGTTCAGCAAAAGAGCTGGGCATCAAAACAAAGATACATTTTGCTTTCTTATCCTCCTATTTTAGAGGATGGGTGCATAGAGTTTCTAATGAGCAAGGAAAAAAAAATGTTTAAAGGACTTGTAAACTGTACCTTTCTTCTTTCCCCATTGAGGCTGCTTGCTTTCTCAAAATAAGCATAAAAAAACCTCAAGACGTCCCAGAGAGAAAGCAGGAGACATCTTTTCTGCTCCTGCTTCTCCTAGAAACAAATCCCACCAGAAACTGACACAAAAAGAACCCCAAATATGCAGTTGTCCCACTAGTAGAGCTTTCCACAACACAAAGTAATGCTATTTACCAGCACATTACTTTGTAATGCTGCCCCTTCTCTTTCTGCAGCCAGAGGTGCCTTAGCCCTGAGTGGATCCGAGCTCACAGCTCTCAGACCCAGGGCCCTGATCTCCCCTCTGTGGGAACTGGATGTTGTTCTATTCAAGGTAAGAGTTGTAGGGAAGAGTCATCCTAAGAAGCAGCTTGTGCTGGTGGTGGTGTGCTCTGTAGTGCCAAAATTTACCCCTTACTCTTATTTCCCAAGAGACTCAAATTCAGTTTTAGGTCAACTCTTTCACCTGATTCTTGAACCTGAACATGATTATTGAAGTGGACCTTTCCATGGTTCCAAGGTACCACACTTGTTAAGGGCATGTGAGGCAATAAAGTCAAACCCTACATTACATTTAGTTTTCAATCAGAGGCTCTTGAAAAGACCCAATAAAAGGAATGATGTTTCATCTGTGATCTGTGCAGACAGGCTGATGTGTTTCACACAAACTAGGAAAAAGCAAAAAGACAAAACCATCTTATTCATTGAAAAAACTGCTAATTAATTGATGTGGTAATGCCTTATTTTCTACTTTCAATTTTAAAACTTTCTTTTAAAAATACTTTTATTAAAAAAGAAGTGATGCTAGAATGATGTGCTAGTTTTGGCTGAGGTGGAATTAACTTCCTTC
This sequence comes from Hylia prasina, assembly GCA_013397195.1. Taxonomy (NCBI): domain Eukaryota; kingdom Metazoa; phylum Chordata; class Aves; order Passeriformes; family Sylviidae; genus Hylia; species Hylia prasina. The sequence goes on from VYXD01008905.1 coordinate 383,290, forward strand.
ATAGTGGCTGAAACAGGGCTGTGTTTTGTTTTTGTGCTGGACAAAGAGTTGGTAATAGACTGAGATTTTCATTTAAGAACAAGTTTCCATTCCATACCTATAAAGCTGAACTGAAGTAAGCATTTTTAAATTATTTTTAAAAGATAATATATTTACACCAGGCAATTTCTCTCCTCTCCCACAGATCAAGTTTGATACTTAATGCTGCATTTTGAAGAGAAGAACATTAAAATGGTGATATTTCCTGCAAAACAGCAAGTCCAGGTCTCACTGTAGTTAGTTTCTGAAGGAGAATAACTTTAAGAGAGACATGAAGTTTTCCTTATTAACGCTCCAAGTAAAGACGCTTGTTAAACATCAATCCACAGCGGAACGACAAACAAAGGTGTCTTGATGACTAAGGATGCCTGTTACAGAAAGTGTGGGTACAGAGAATAATACTTTTTTTCAAACATCTTCTGTGCTTCATTGTCAAAAATGCTGTTTTTTCAAAGTCTTTTCCAGAAGTTAATTCAGGGTTAAAGATCAGGCAGGTGTCATTGCTTCAAAGCCTTGATACTTTGTTTATAACAATTTCTTACTGTAACTGGCGAGCAACCAATTTACCTGGAAAACTGGCAGGAAGGATCCTTGTCAGGTAGAAGGAACTGGGACCCATGAGGCTTCTCAGACACTTCACCAAGAACTGGTGAGCAGAGGCTGACACAGGTCTTCTAATGAGAACACCTGAGGTGCTGCTCAGCCTCCTGACTGAGAGGAGCGGCATCTTGCATGATTTCAGGACTCCTACTTGCTCTAAGGTGACCCTCCCAGCTGAGTGTGATGCTTTAAGTTTTAGTTTTCGTGTTTCTCAGATTCTGTGCTGCCTAGGGGTGCAGTTCTGAGCCTCACATTAAGTACCAGTCAGCTCTTCACAGAGTAGGGAGACAAAACAAACCCTTGTCCTGCTGAAAGCCCAGGACAATTTTCAGGCCCAAAAGCACAAACAAGGGTGGCTGAAGGGAGGAATAAGAAGGATGGGACCTCACAGCCTGAAGCTGTAATTGGACAATTAAGCCCCAATATGCAAATGGACCAAAACTTACAAAAATGTAAGACCTTGTGACTGGTCGTCCATTTTGTGACCATTCTTAGTCCACCTTGGGTGTAGCCCTGGTCAGGCCCTGTCCTGCCCAAGGTGTATCCTAAAGGCCTTTCAATAACTACCTGCTTTATTCTCTAGCTCTGTCCAGTCTCTGTTTCAGGTCAGCCTTCCCAGTATGAAAGTGTACACTGCGACAAAACAAAAAAAGGAACGAGCCCCCCCCTTGCCGTGCCCCAGCACCCGGCCTGCTCCGACAGATGCTCATGCACTGGGAAACAGCCACTTAAAATTCAAAACATTGACCAGACAGCATCAAGGCTCTGAGGAAGAAAATGATAAGAAAATGTTTCTATGCTAATAAGGGGAAACTGAAGCCTTCAACAGGTCAGGGAAAAAAATACCCATTCACAATCCTGGCTTATCTGCACAGAGAGAAAATTCCACATGTGTGAGTCAGTTGCTAAGAAAGCTCTGACTAATGCAGATACAAGTCTGACTTTTTAAGTTGACATTTCTACTTTTCCAGTGGATCAGAACTGTCAGGAGAGTTCCCCAGGCAGAGCAGAGGATTGCAGAGCAGAGCTATTCTGTAGCAGTCTGAGTTGTGGCGTAAGTGCTTTGATGGAATTAGTAATGGTGGGTTAAGAAACAGCCCTGGATTCTATTCCCAGCACTAGCAATTACCACTCCCATAACAGAATCAGAACAAAGGAACAAAATCAGATAGAAACGAGCTGGCAAAGAGCAAATTCCCTTCTGCTGCTGCTTTCACAATGCCATTAAATAACATCTGGCAGTGGGGCAGGGCAGACAACTGGAGACAGGAACATTTTAAAGCATTGCTACTAGACCTGCCAAGAGCTCAGCTGTACAGAGTGCTTCATGTCTCTTCTGCTTTTCTCACAAGATGTGACTGTGGTAAACATTTATCCTTCAAAAATTAAAAAATGATCAAAAATGTCTCTTATCAGCTACACCAGCAGAACATACTGTGCATCTGTAGATGGATTAAATATAATTTTGCTAGGTAGCTGAAGAAAAAAAGTCTTTAAAGATAGCATTTGGCATGGGTTAATCACCTCTTTCATTAAAGAAAGGAATACATACTGAGAACATCTTTCTGCCATCCGATTAAGCAATGAGCCAATACAATTGTAAATCTTCCAGAAATTCCCCATGGTTCAACTCAACAGAGGCAATTTTTTACTTCTCAGACCATATCTCTCATTTTCAGATAAGCATTGCATTAATTGTGTACAAAAACTTCCTATCATGCTGTTAAAAGAAATGGAATGTGACTGTTCTGATTCTCCTTAGCAACCTTTGACAACTAAGAGATTGAATTATTCATATGTATTTTTAATAATATAATAACATTTTTAAAGCTTGCTCACCACTCAGTTGCTCAAATAGCACACAAACTCAGAACTGTATAAACAGATTCCAGTATAAACAGTGCCACTGTTTCTTTTTCTGCTGTTGTAGTGGCTGACACGACTTACTGTCTCTGTAAAAAGGATTTCAGGGTACTATTCTGAGTAAGAATCACATGCTATGAATTGATTTGCAAGTCACTGGTTTGTTTTTTTTCTTCCTTTGAACAAGGCAGATTTTAAGTCTTATCTGCACTTATTTTATTATTTACAGTTAATATAAGTACTAATTCTCTGCACTCATATCATGTAAGTTCGATGTATTTTCTGAAAATTGGTCAATGCAGACATGTTTTCTCCTCTATGCTAATAAGCCGCACAACCTGCTTTTTAAATGGTATTAAAATAGAAAAAATCAGGTTGGGGAGGATACAAATGATACCTGCTTTATTTTTAGGCAAAAAAAAAAAATCCACTGAAAAAAATCTGAGGAATATCAGGAGAGGAAACACATCCTGTGTGAAGAAAAAGAAATAAATACACATGTGCTAAGACTGTACATTGTACTGTACATTTTATAAACTACGATTTTGTTTACTAAAGCTATAGTAATAGCTTTTTTTATTCCTTTATGGTAGGAATAAACTAAATCATGACCAGATAACCCTTACGGGAAGAACCATCTAGCAAGACGGTTTCGTATTTTTTTCTTCTAAATGTTATTTTAAATAATGAGAAATTCTATTTAAGTTGCTTTGCTTCCATCTAACATACACTTGAGCTGTCAGTGTAATTGCCTGGCGTTGTTATTCTCTTAGGCTGCTGCTGGACAATAGAGCTACAGATAGAAATAAAATAGTAATAGCTTGTGACAGGTTACACTTAAAATGTTTGATCAGACTGATCAATGGGCCTTTGCTTCCAAAACTAAGCTCAGGTCCAAGGAAGGCAAAGATAATGGTTGTTCCAACACTTTGGATGTGTCTCAGTGAATTAGAAGGCACTTGGGATGCTGCTCCAGACTTAATACAGCTGTCACATACAAGAAATGCTTTTTACCATTGCAGATTCCATGATGGAAATTCTCATCTGCAATTTTTCTTTAAAATAATACTTCTGTTACTGTCTATTCACTTATCTTACCTCTTGGTTTTACTTTAGATTTCAGAAGCTTATTTTTTCTACCCAGTTTTGTAATTATTTTATATGTTATCTAAACAGCATACTGAAAACTTACTGATATTTGATAGTGAATATACAAATATCAATAATTACCTGTTAGTCACTGTAGATTAACTGTTACAGGCATTTTAATTATTTTTTTTACATCTGTTAACATGAAATTAAACTCTCAGTGCTACTGGTTTTTGGTTTGTTTTTTCCTCTTCTTCATTTACACAATTGCCTTTTGGTTTTTGTGTTTCCTCAAGCTCCTTTTACCCAGAGAACATGCCTCTGAAAGTAATCTCATTCAGGTTGATTCAGTTCTCGTTTCAGTTAAATTTAAAGTTATTTTCTTTGGCTCACAGCAGAACATTGCGAAGTCGCTCACTGAGTTATTGAGGATTTTCACCCCATATCAGCAGCTCATCAGCAATTACTTTTCTGCTCACAGATCCTTAAAGATCCAGGACACGATGATTTGTTACAATTTCTGTGCTGAAACAATCATGTTCCTTAAATAAGTTTCTACCAGAAAGGGAGAGGAAAGATGAGCACTTCTAATAATGGTAGATTCCATGCTTCCACCTCAGAAATTGAAAACAGTATTATTTTGAGGCACATCCAGCCACTATGAAAGCATACATTTACTGCCTTTATTTAAATATTTGGATATATTAAAATTCTCAGTTTGTCTGACTTTAATACTGTGATCCTCCTGTAACCTACTCATCTTTTGGATTGGTTTTGTAACATCTGATGATAGATTCGGTAAAAATTGTCTATAATTTCTTTCCCACTGCTTAAAGGAGTTTAACTGTGGTATTCTATTTTTGGTAATAGAGTAGAATTTCTATTCACGTAATACACAGGAGGCATTCGAAAATTTCACTTAGATTCAGTATACATTTGTTTTAGTGGGTATATTATACATATATTTAACATACCCAGTGAAAAGAGACCCCAGCTGTCTTCACCCTTGCTAAATGTGCAGAGACAAGCCTGCTACAGAGATGTTCACGCTCACTGTATTCTCTAACTCGGAGAGGATTTATCTCCCTGAGCCAACTCCCAGACTCCTAAACCCTGCTAATTCAATGTTGTGGGGACAGAACATCTCTGGGACGTCTCTACTCTATTTGCCTGAGCAAGATGGAAATGTTTCCATAATCTGGCAAGCCTCCATCTCCTCAGAGAGGCTGTCATTTCAGAGGGCACAGGGCTGGAGCCAACAGGTACAACTCTGTTATCAAACTGGGTTCTGGGGCAGGCTTGAAATCAATCCAGTTGTCTCAGGCCTAGGCAGGGCAGAGTGGGAATTCTGAATCATGCTGATAGAAGAGGCTTTTCCTATTCCACTACGATTTTCCTACCTGGCAGTCAATGTCCTTCAGTCATATCCTTTGGATTTCTTTTTCATCCACTTGGGTAATTCTCTAAAAAAATATGTTGTTGATTTGCTCTTCTGAGCTACATTTCTCCTTGACCTGCTGTGTTTTTATTCCTCCAGCATTTGCTGACTGATAGTTAATCTCCATGTTAACCCTTCTAAAAGCAGCTAGAATGGCAGTGACTGTACCACCTGCTGTTAGTGTAGGGCTGCTGAGATTATATTGCATTTCATGTCAGTTCCTGTTTCAAAGTTGGCTTTTGACTGACTGCTTCCAGTACCACTACCCAGAGTGGCGCAGAATCTGAAATTTTAAATGCGTTAAGTTACATCCATGTCTATAAGCCATCCTAAAAATGTTCTTTTCAGCTGATCTAATTTGCTTGGAGAAACCCTGTGGAATCTGGACAGACCTGTCTGCAATATCTCAGCTGGCTCAGAAGTCTCTTCATGGCACTGTGCCACGCAGATACTGTCATGTTTTCCGGGGTTTCTGCTTTGCCCTTGGAAGAGTTCTGTCCTCCAGATACAAAGTCATGACTATGCTTTTTCTTATTTCTATATCCAACATCACACATTTCTGTCCGGGGAATATCTGAATGTTCCATGATTGTCTTTCCCTTCTAATCATAAATATCCTTATGCTTTTATCCTAAAGCTATTCATTTATATACTGATATGCCATTTCTAAATATTTGCACTTCAACATTTTCTAACGCTGCCATTTTCCTCTGAGAAGCATAATTTTCACCAGAGCTGCAAATATCAGTTATCCCTAGCAAAGTCAGTTCTTTTTGTTCTCCATAGTTGACTTTTCGTGGATATAACAATCACTTATATGACAAAACATTCACGTTCTGGCCTGTCTGGTGACTCTCTCATTCCTATGACTCCGCTGTACTGAATGCACTGTGATATAACAATCAGCACTCTTGCCTGTCACCTAGTTTCTCCAAAAAAATAACCTTCACCTTCCCCAAGGAACACTGTTCACTGTGTTCCTGATTAAAAACAAAATGTCTTTTTTCTGCCTGCCTTCACGTTTCTGATGATGTACAATGCTGAGCTCCACTGCTCCGGGATCTACCACTTATCATCGCGAGTGCATTCTCCCACTTGCCCTTCTCTGCACTCAAATTGTTCCTCGCTATCATTTGCTCTAAGAGTTGTCTGAAAAAAACCCCAGTGGGTTCAGAATTTAATGTAACAGGCCCATTTTCTTCAGAAATCCCAGGAAGTTTGGCTCATCCACATAAACAACTAGTGCAGAGAGGGCAGATACATGAAATGTCTCTTGGCACCTCTTTTCAACTTTGCCCCCCACCCAAAAAAAAGGAATTCTCACTCGTAAAAGATTCTTTGCTATTTAAAACAAAAATAGCCAGCAGCCCTGAGTATCATGAAACTTCATTACAGAGTAATCTTAACAGTGTCATCACAACTACTGCTTCAATTCATCATATTCCAATGTATCAGCTTCATTCTCCATTTAGCTTGAGTGCTGGTAAACTCAATTTCTGCACATACCCACACTTCAGCACAATATAATGCAAACTCCTACACTTTCTAGCCATCTCTACAATACAGCCATTTACTCCCTTAATTCTGCTAAGAAATGGAAAAATAAATGCTGTAAGTGGGAGCAGTTCTACTAATTTATTGCAATGAAATAATATTCTAATGCATTGTAATACATTTTTAAAATGTAATTTTCATATTCATGCAGACAATAACTGTCAAGATATTTTAACAGACTCCTGGTCCCTTTTATCATGTTATCTTTTTTAAGATGCATGAGCACAAGCATTCCAGGTTTCAAAAGTGGCAACCTGTTTTGAAACCATGGGGTTTAAGGATAAAGTGAGACACTTGATCTCAAAAGCTCTAAGACGGTTTCTTTCTTCCCTGGAGCACTAAGGAACTACTATCCAAAATGATTTCAGCTTGTTTCCTACCCATGATCCAGAGGGAAGCTGTACTAGGTTTGGTAGGGATGGAATTAATTTTCTTCATAGCAGCCTGAATGGTGCTGTGTTTTGGGTTCACGACCCAAAACAGTGTGGAAAACAAATCAATGCGGTGAATATCGCTGAGCAGTGTCAGGGCCTCCTCTGTTTCTCACTCTGCACCCACAGTGAGAAGAGGTTGGGAAGGTACAAGCCAGGACTATTCACCCAATCTGACCATGGAATATTCCATAAAATACAGCAACAAGACACCTGGGAGTTGTTTTCCCCAAGTAGGGATTGCCTGGAGACTGGCTGGTGCATCACGCTGCTGGTGGGATGGAGTGAGTGACTGCCTTTCCACTACTTGGAAATTTTTATTCCTATTTCCTTCATTTATTAAACCTCTCTTAACCTTGATCTGTAAGTTTTTCTTGGTTTTGCCCTTCTGATTCTCTCCCTTACCCCCTTGCAGGGGAGTGCGTGAGAGCAAGAATCGATTAGTAAGAAACAAAATTGCAGCTCAATAACTTAACCCAGGTTATCTGTCCCTATATGTCATACTGTGGGTCTCAAGGAAATATAAGTGCTGGCCAGAGAGCAACTGATATTTGTCTGGCAGAGTTGTGAAATCAACAGATCTGACTGACAGAAAAAAATGAACTCAACTACATACCTTGGAACAACTACTCTAAAAGATCTTTATTGAAAGCTTGTTGTGAAAACTGTACTTCTACCTCATACAGTTTTTTTTTAAGTGCTAGAAACTTCCTAAATATTATAAAGGATTTACAAACAATTGCTATTCAGGTCAGCTAGAAAAAAAAGAAGATAAAATAAAATCTCATCCTTCTGTATAACTTCTCCCAAACTTATCTGGCTGTAAAATGACCCTTCAATAATTATCTGCAAAGTTTTCTTGAATTTTTCCCATCGCCTTTCATGCTATTTCATAGTTTAACTACAAGGTATTCTGTCCTTGAGAGGGTCTGTTAAACTCTAGGTAACAGTGAATCTCTAATTTATATGTGTACCCAAGGATGGGGTTAAGCTTGGTCATCATCTCCTGTCTGATGCCATCCCCACTCAATTATGTAACAGGAAACAGAGCATGTGAAGGTGGAGACGTAAGTCCATTCATCATTGCTACTCGATTTCACATTACCTAAATGCTAATGCTCTCTGTCCTCCCAACAATGCAGCTTGTCTGCCTCCCTGTCTTGCATAACTAATTAAAACTGTGTATGTTCTGCTTTCCTTTCTACTGCAAAAATAAACATTATAGTCTTTGCTTCTCTGACTCATGTTTTGTACAAGCCTACTCCTTTTGTCTACATGCTCACCTGCATCTTAAATTCAACACTTTACTAGATCATTAGATGTCTACAAGAGGTAAGTTCACTATTTCTCCCCAGTCAGAAATATCCTTAAATTTTTTTTGTAACTCACAAGTACCTCTGCTTGTTTATGCAGATTAGAATCTGAGGCTGAATCATCAGAGAATGGCGTAGATTTGGTTTATACTTCATTTCAGTAGCTGGAGCCTGGCTGCCACAAAACAAGTCAAAGGATAAATACAGCTAACCAGAATGGAGTTCTGTATCTATAACATCAAAAAGACAGGATTTTCATACCTGAAAGGATCAGCCTTTTGGATGGCAATTCAATCACCATTTTAGTGTTAGAGTAAAAGAGTTCACTAATGAATCCTTCTAAACTGACATACAGGACACTGGAATTAAAATCCCATGCCTTGTCCACAGTGAATTTCCATCTCCCTCTAAATATCTTTCTATTGAGAAAGAAAAAGGTCAGGAGTTGTTTTTCATGGAGCTGAGAGCACAGCTGGGCATCCCAACAGTCACGATGGTTTGATTGGAGACACGGCCTAAACTCTAAACTCACATGCAAGTTCCAACACAACACTGCCACCCCTGAGAGGGAACAAATGCTGAAGCTGATGGGCTGCTGCTGTACCCAAACACGTTCCCACCAGATCACCCGAGGCACTGTGCCTATCAGGGAAGCTCTCGAGAGCTTTGCAAGAACAGTGCCCTCTCACAACCCTTGCCTAGTGCGCCGCTATCTCTGAAAGCTTTCGGGATGATAGGGAGCTACATAAATGCCAAGCACTCCTGAAAGTGAAAAATCAAAGGTCATCTAAAGAAACATATTCTCCTGCTGACGGATGAGTAATTCTGAGGCTGGAATATCCTTTCTAATTTTTCAGTAAGACATGAAAGTGCTACTACTTGGTGAAAGCACAGGGGACAGGTACCCAGCGATGATTAGCATCAGGCACATGTCTCATCAAAATCTGTGTCAGTTTGTGGCGAACTTATCATGGTCAATGTCAACACACCCTTGTTTTACTATCAGCAGACCTGCAAACTTCCCTGTTAAGGTGGAGAGCAGGTATTTTACACTTGCACTTGCCTGACAGAGCAAAACTGTTAGGTATGTACATGCCAGGTACAGATTCTCTTCCTCTTGATTGTCCGACTGCACATTTTTATATTGAGGAGGTTAAACACCTTTGATATCAACAGCCATTGTTCAGTTGTACACTCCTCCTTTATAACTCAATATCCTGCTCCATATTTATCTCTATTCCCTACTGAATGGGAATATGAGAAGATGGCTGCTATAGTGAATTACATAAAGCTTCTTTTCAGTCTTCTCTTTATCAAATATCTCTGTGTTTCCATGCTATGGTCTCTTTCTTACAGCTCTGCATTCATATTTATGCCCCTGCATTTACTGCCCTCTCAAAGTCCTTAAGAAGTGACACCAGTGAAGATGAAATAAAATAACCTATATTAATTTTAAATAATATCTGCCAGTTCTACACTGTTGCACACTGTGCTTCTTCCAAAGGCAGCTATGCAATTATAGGTACTTGGGTGTATAAAGTGATATGGAGGTTTCTATGGCAATTATTCATTTTAATTGAAAACTGTGTAGGGAAAGACTCATTTCAAGTGCAGCACGCAATTTGCATTTGTTTCCAGAAAATCTGAACTTCCTTAGGGTGAGTTGTGAATTCCTATTTTTTGGGAAGACACAATCTTTAAAATTCTCTTTGGGAAGGAGGGGGTGGGAGACCAAGGTAAGGTTGTTAAGCTTATTAACATTTAGAAGCATGTATCCACTTATTCAGTACAGTATTTTTTACTGTCTGGTAAAGGTTTGATATATTAAATGAAAGAGAAAGAATTAAAAATATAGTTGATACACAATACCCTTGAATCTCTGAGGGAGAGGAACCAGAAGAAAGACAGAAGTACCAAAAAAGACAGCAGGGAGACAGGTCATCAGTGAGACCAAGATCACCAGATCAAGCTTTTCTATTTTCATATATTTTAGCTACACTGTGTTAGAATAAAAATTAAGACAATTTCTGATCTTAATATATTTTAGAGTGTCAAAGAAAGAGTTGGAGGGAAGCAACAGTTTCACCTTGGTTAGATAATAAAATAAAACTATAGCCTTATTTCCTTTAGGGAAATAGGGTTTCTTTCTCATCCCTATTCTCATCACCACAATGAGTCAAACACATTTTAGGCCTAAATTTACAATTAAAAAAATGATGTTTGTTTGTTGATGTACTGCAAGTGATGAAGACCTGGAAACAACCTCTGAACAACCTGGAAACAACCTGTGATTTCACATTCATTAAATTTGGTATTGCCATTTCTGAAACAAGGCTTACCCGATTTTTTTCTATATAATTTTAAGGCTGCCAAGTGCCAGAAATGTCCCAAGTTAAAAATAGTTGTTGTCTCCTTCATAAATAATAAATAAATATATAAATAAATATTAAACTGATGTGAAGGTTGGGGGTGGAAGTGTTCTTTACCAGCCACACAGTCCTCCTAACTGAGAAAAACTTGTCCTTAGAAAGAGGTGGCCAAAGCAGTATGTGAGGGGAAGCAGAAGAGTATTAGTATTGGTATCAGTGTGTTTGGCTCGTTGCACTTCTGTACTTTAGAATATCTCGAACAGAAAAGGAAGAATGACTCCTAACTTCAATGCCAATGACTGCATCACAGTTCAGAAGAATGAAAAACTACATGAATGTGATTTTCATAAAATATATGTCATCCATTTTTAATAAACTGGAGACCAATAATTAACCCCTTGTGGAAAGGCAACAGGAATTTGAAGGGCACATTCCTTCCACGTGACTGACACTTTTTTCCTTTTTCACAAGAAGTTCTAGTTTGGTCAGAAAATGGCTTTGCAAGACAGGGGAACCAACCTGCTTGAGAAAGAAGCATGAGCACAGAAGGGGACTCGCCAAGAACAATCCAGCAGGGAGAGCTTTTCACTGCATGGACAATTTCCCTTACTTTTTGCACCTGTTCTGCCATATGGTGGTGGTCCTAAGGTCAGTGGTTGGACTTGATGACCTTAAAGGCCTTTTCTAACCTTAATTATCACTATACAGCTCTCACCTCTCCCATATTCTGGTGGACTCTCAACCCTCTTCTGACACTTACATGTGTTCCTTCATTTTACTATATGACTCTCTTACACTTATTAAAGCATACAGCTATCAAAAAAAAAGGTTTCTTGAATTTGTTTTATGCTTCCAGACATGAAAGAAATACACTCTCACTCCTATGTGTGCCATTCATACAAAGAGGAAATAACCTGTTGAGGGGAAGTAAAGTTCAAAGCAAGCAAATTTGATTTATTTCTGAACATGACAACACCCAGAGTTACTCAGCTCTGGATATAAAGGCTGCTGGTGATGCTGCTTGTCTAAGCTTCTGTTTTCTACACAGAATATTACTCTATAGTTATTTAAGCTTCCATTAATTTTCTGGGTTTGAGAAACACAGCTATTAAAAAGCAATGCTCATGGTGTTGAAAGGATAAGTAAGACTTGGAGGTTGGTTTTGGCTAACAATAAGAGGCAGGTTTGAATAAACTCTGGCAGCAGCACTGCTGTCAATAAATTAAATGCAATGACTGGTTCTGGTAGAAAGCTGCTTTTTTATAGCCAAATTGTATGCCTGGCTGGGAGAAGTGGGAAATGAGGAGGGGAAAAAAGGGGAAGCCTTTACAGTTTTCACTTGCCATCATTTCCTGACAAAACCACTAATAAACTTCTCTCTCCATTTTGGCTCAATAATGCAAGCAACAGAAGCATGTAAAGGAAATATCTTTCTTACTGATAGGAACCCATACATACACAAACAGGAAAAATTGCCAGTGAAAGCTGTAACTTCCCTTTCAGAAGTGGCAGAATGTTTTCCATGCAAGAATTGGATGGAAATCGCTCCCCTCAGTATACTTGAGACTCGAAATACAACACAGAGCGAAAACTGTTGCTAACATAAGAATAGCTCCAGCTAAAAGATCTGAAGTTTTTCTTCACCGCATGAAGACATTTTCATGTGTAATAGATGCAGAGTAATTCCTCCACAAAATTAACCATCAAATACTCCTTCAAGTCTTGGGACAAGCTGAAAGTTCAATAAAGACTGTGGTCCCTTAAATTTACACACTTGAGCTCTGCACATTTCCTGTGGGGAACAGAAATTGCTTCTAGTACTTACTACTCTGCATGCCATTCAAATTCTGTTGCTTTAATTCATTATATTAAAAAGTAATACAAACTTAAATTATTTGTTGAAAAAGTAGAGATTTTGCTAAAGCACACCAAAAATCTAATTCACACCAAAATGGCTACAACGTTCAAATTAACGTATTTGCAGTCCTCACACATCTTTCTCAGCATCCTTTAAAATGTCACTTATTTTATAAAAGATATAGATTTTCTGAGTATTGATGTGCCCTATCAACAGACAAGGTCTCCCTGCTTTTAGTTTTGCAGACATTACTTACCCACCCCAAATCACTAATGATTACAGCTAAAATGAAGAGGTGCATGTGGGCAAAGGTGACAGCACAGGACTTCGAGCTGCAAAGTTTGCACCTTATAAACCTCTCATCTTCAATCTAACATTCAAAAGGTACTTATGATTTCAAAGAAATTGCAAATCAAATGATTACACGCTACAGGAAATTAGATAAAAGAGAAAGGAACCACTTCAACACCATCAAGAGATTCTATTCAGCTATTATATTAATAGTAAAAAAACATATTTTGATTGCAGCTTCTGCAGGTATAAAATGACAGGTTTTAGATTCTCTTTTATTGAAGTGCACAGATCCACAAAGTGTTTTCAGTCCTACAAGGCGTTTTAAACTCTTGTAATCATTCAGCAAAGCATTTGGACAGCAGTTCTTTAATTTTGAGCAGAGTAATAACTGCACTTGTTAAAATATGTTCTAGAGTACGTAGCACCTTTCAAAATAAATTCAAGCACCAGAATTAAATATAACTGTTGAACTTTTGAACCACTGAAATCAACACCAAAGCTTTTACATTTTTTAAAGCCAAGTGATGAATTTTAATACTAACATTAATTTCTTTACAGAATCTACTGTAATCTTTATGTTAATGTTCTATTATGTAAAATGCAATGCTTTTTCAGTTCAAATTGGTGTCTACAAATATATACCACTGCAAAATAATGTCCTTATTTTTGTATAGATGTTTTTCTGGTCTTTTTTTCTTCTCTAATTTAACTAAAATGTAAAAAAATCTGTGCATGGAAGCATTGGAAACACCGGGATACAAAATCCAAGCATTTTTATTAGCTGCGCATCAACTGTGCACTGCACCAACCACCAGACTGCTGTACACCAGTGGCAGAGTCTGGGATTATATACATAAATGTAAAAATATATAGAATATATGTTTATGCACACACACTAATAAAAACGAGTCACAGGTTTTATGGGCTACTACTTCTCTTGCCACTCATAAATGTTCTTGCAAGATATTCTGCAAAAATGTTTTCCAAATTATCTTACAACAATTCTTTCAAATTGTAGCTTATCAAATTATTTTTCTTTAATAGTTTAAATATAATACAACGTGCAAGAGAGTATTTCAATGCATCTCAGTCAAAAAAAAATTAAAAATCATATAATTATAACGGAAGACATCTATTCCTAGAATACACAGGAAATACATTAACATCGGAGTATAAAGAGAAATGGTTTTAAACATTTCTTTCTTACAAAAAACAGTGCACAAGCATAAGTTCAGGAAACAATTTACCTTTCTTGTCATCGAAGTACAGTGTCTGTTGAGCTGGATTTGACCACTGGAGGGAGGTGTTATCATTTTGATCGACCCTGCAGGTCAAATTTGCCGTTCCCCCTTCAACAACTGTGACGTTCTGTGTGAGTGGGAACTGCCCTTGGCTGCCTGAGGAGGGAGGGAAGGGATGCAGAAAGGAAGAGAATAAGAGAGAAAAAAAAAAAGAAGAAAAAAAGAAAAAAATATATTTAAGTTGCAGGACTGAGCTTATTGCAGCAGCTTCCCACAGATGACAGACCCAGAATTCAGTGTGGTCTATTCCGACCAAAGAAAGGTAGTGCAATAAATTTTTAAAAACTGCATTTACAATATATTCCCTGTATCTGAGAAACAGCTAGATGACATGAGAAATAAGGGATTCCCCCCTCTTTTTCCCCCCTCTGTAAGTCATACTACTTAGCTCCAAAGAAATACTCTGCAGTTTTTTCTCCTCAGACATGCCAAAGAAAACTCAGTGCAGGCAATACAGTTAAATCATTGTTGAAAACATCACTGAAAGCATAACATAAAAATCCACAGTTCTTAACACAGAGGGATGGGGCAACCTTGACTCCCTGTTTCTTTTTTATGCATTTTAAAAGGCTCTCAGGATGATGCTTTCTGTGTCAGGTTTGGAAAGTTGTTGGAGAACAAATGTAGTGTGAATCTAGCACTTGATGCATGCTCTGTTGGGGGAATATAACCTGATCTCATATGAAAATGGAAGAGATGATGTAGTGGGTCTCTTTCACATCTGTGATTGCATCCCTGAGCATTATGAATCACATTAAGTGCTTGCTGAAAAGTCACTGGGATGATTTGCAAATGCCTCTACACAATGCAGGAGCAGCATCAGCCAGGTTCCTGAATCACAAGCATTTCCAATGGCCTGGTAAGGCTAAAGTGTTCATGTAGTGTGAGGAGAGCACACCCCTTGTCAAACAGCACAGAACATTCTGACATACAGGACTGCAAGAAGGCAGCACAGAAAAAAAAACCATGGAAGTGTTTTTTAACATGGTTGGGGAAAGAAAACAATCTTCAATAATAAGTAAGACACATCATTGAACATATGATTTTTATCTAGGAGATATTTATTTAAGGGTACAATGCAAAAGAAAAACAACCTAATACTCCAAATGAAATATATGCTTTTTCTTCTCCTCCTTTTGTACAGGTTCTATTAAAAGAAGCATTGAAGAGTAGGTAGAGATGCTTGCATAAAAAGTATAATGCCAAGATTGACACTCAAGTGGGATGTGTCAGAAATTAAAAACCTCTCTACAGTCCTACAGGAGGGAACAAGCTCATAGACATGTCACAAGCACATCAAGGAAATAATATATACAATATCCATTAATGATACAATACAGAATCACAAACCCAGCATAAAACCTTCAGAGAAACATCCTATTTTAGTGGCTCTTATCAGACTTGTTCCCAACTAAGTCAAACTGAGTTATATCTTCTCTACAAAAGCATGATAATATGAAATTCTTTTATCTAGGATACAGGTTTGCAGATGACCAGAGTAAGGAAGTACTAAATAAAAGATGAAATTCTATTTGTATTGAATAGAATATAGAATATTTATATACTGATATTGCCAAAAACATAATTCTAGCCAGATTTAGATTTCCCTATCTAAAATAAACCCAATGGCCTTAGACATGGAACAAAATCATACATATCAGTGAAATAAATAAAATATTTCTATCAAAATGCAGATTTGAATAACTAGTATAATTTTTGTATAAATATCAAATACAGCTGTCTAAAGATCAAGATTTACCATGTACTAATATTTTCTCTAAGAGGGTATTTACTATCAACAGGATAACAGATATAGTAAATAAAAAATAAGGAATACTAAAAATACCATAGCTAATTTGAATGCTGCAAATAATAAATGCCAAAAATCTCATGACATCCTCTGTATCTGACACTTCATTAATCAAACCCTGCTTCTCGCAAACCACACATTGAGAAATATATGACGAGAGAAAAATCATAAACAAGGATGGGGAAAAAAAAAAGAAAACAGAAAAGATTTGTCATTTCCTTCCATTTCTCCTCTTTCAATTCCAATGTGTCAAGGAACCTCAAGATATTGCATAAATTGCTTATCATTTAAATTAGAATTTTTTAAATCCAGAAAAACGCACACAGCCTCTTATTACTTCCATTAAATTACAGGCAACTTAGCAAAGAAATAACCTTCTAAAGTATGAGCTGTGAATAGGAGGCTATGTGGGCTAAAACACTTTTTGCCTACAAGAAGCATTAAACAGAACCTAGTGCCAGAGATTAGCACAGTGAAATCTGTCACATTAAAGCACTGGAATGGGAGGTAGTTTAATAAAGAACCTGCTGTAATGATTTAGGACCCTATTAACATAGTTTAGGAGCTCTCCCCATAATTACCCTGTATTCTCTCTCTGATATTACAGCTCTTATCATGAAGGTGTCAGTGTACATGCACTCTATCATTTGTTAACCACTGCCAAGTCACAGACTCATCGCTGGTCAGGAAGTAAACTATTCTTATCAACCATAAAAATGGAAACTGTAGGTGCCATAACCTGAATAGGTCAGAAGACTTTTCTTTTCTCTGGCCACCCTAGTGGTTACTGATGATTTGGAAACAAGAATTAATGTAAAATATAAAAATGAAACCAAAACATTTGTCATATCTCTTGCCAACAGAGAACCTGTACGGTTCTGGAGAAGATGCACAGAGCTTCATGTGGAAGTTTGGACTGGAGAAAGAGGTACAGAGAGAGAAAATGAGAGAAAAATTAATATGGAAAGTAACCTGAATAGAAAGAAGGGAGCCTTTGCAGGACAGAGAAAACCATATAAAGCAAGTCCAAATGAGTGGGTACTGCACAGCTCTTCATAAAGACAAAAATTATTAGAAAATGATGGGAAAACTAAGGAAAAGAAAAACTTACAAGATTTACTTTTTGCATCTAACTTAGAATTCTGAAGTAGGGCCGGAAGGACAGGAGAAGGTTGCAAAGCCCTGTATGAAACAGGTGAACACTGAAGAAAGCATCAGCATCCTGTCTTTTCACTGGAGTAAAAGTGTCAAAGAAGTGGTTTATGCTACTAAAGATTCCTTCTGGTTCTTGAGGATCTGACAGTATTTTGTGGGAGAGGCCTTGTTTCTGTTAATGTCCTCTAACAAAAGCATTCCATCTTGACTTAACAAGTCCAGTAATGGAAAATTTAGTGGCCCCTCCAGTAACTCATTTCAGAGAGCAACAGTCATCACTGTTGAAACAAAACCACAACATTTAGTCCTGCTCTGAATTTGTCTTGCTGTAGCACCCAGCTTCCACTGGCTCTTGTATCTTTTCCCCTGCACTGAAGAGCCCTCTCTTATCAAATTTCTCTTGTAGGCACTTAAAGACTGTGATCATATCACCAATTAGCCTTCTTTTTGATAACCTAAGTAAATTGAGCTCCTAAGTCTTTCTGCAGAAATCACATTTTTCTAATCCTTTAATTAGCCTGTGGCTCATCTCTGCGCCCTCTTCCATGTGTCCTCTTCTTTCTGAAGGGTGCAGCCCAGACCTGGAAACCCCACTGCTGCAGAAATACAAAGGTAATGCCACTTCTCTGCCAGATTTTGGTATTGTTTGGACACTTAAAAGAGTCCCTTGGCCCCAGGGTGAAACCCAGGAGTAAGTGAAGGTTCGCCATGGGGCTGGTATTTTTTCTCAGACACCCTTCCAGTTCTCCTCCTGTAGCTCCTATTTATCCAGCCCTATATCTCACTGCACTGAACACAGCTTTTTAGGTAAGTTCAGTACAATTTATTTCCTACTTTACTATTAACTGAGGTGATTGACAGGTATAATTGAGACAATGAATATGACTCTCACGCTGACCATCCTAAAGACAGGACTACCCATCCAGCTAACTTGCTTTCCTCCCAAGAAATGGCTGGGAATGAATGCCATTTCTAACCTCCACCAGCAGGTCAAGTCAATCAAACACACACACACACATATATATATATCTCCACTAAAATATATAAAATCTCTTTCTGTTCCAAAATCAAATCTAGAGAGAAGACAAACAATTTTACTGCCTGTATGGAGTAAACTAGTAAAGAGTTTAAAAAAAAAAAAATACTGATGGCCCACGTTAGCCCCATTGCATCTGAAAAGGAAAACACTACAAGGTTAGGCTTAGGTAAATTACAACAAGCAATGATATTACTGCAGAAAGGCACCTGCATCGAGACATCATTGCCATCATGTTGTATCCCAGCCCCCCTGCTCATTTTAGAACCTTTGTTAGCAACATTATATCAACTTTTTGCATTAGATGGAGTTATGGTTAAGTATATTCCACCACAGGTTGTTTCTTCAATGCTTTGTGGAGGACTAATACTCATATCTCATTAGCCACAAGCTGTTTCCTGTCAAGAAAGGCTTTTTTTTTTTCCTTTTTTTCCCACCCAGAAATCATTGCTAAACTGCTTTTACGTTTAACACTGATTTTTATCGCAGTGTGTGACAAGTCTATGTAGAATAATTATCATTATTTGGTCTGGTTTGTAAACATTCTTCATGTGAGTTCATCTCTGGTTATTTTGGGTTAGGTTTTTTGCTTGGTTTTGTGGCTTTGCTTTTGGTTTTTGTGTTTGTTTTTTTGGTTTTGTTTTTTGATTTTTTGCAATTACAAAGAAAGCTCTTTAATGAGTTCAACACTTCCACTTGATGCTTAGGTGATACCTTCTAATCAATTTACCTGGCTAATTACAAATGACTAGGTGGTTGTAAGCACTGAGAAAACATAATCCTCTCTTTACTTTTGCCTCTTCAAAGGTCTCTTTTTGGAAACAGTTATGTCACAAATTATGAGCATTTCACAGTATCAGTGCATCAAGCTTTGTCTACTAATGTCACTGTGTATCAGAGAGCCACAAAAAAAAGGGATTGGGTAGAGAGGATGGCCTGGAAAAGAGGTGTGAGAGACAGAAGTGAATTGTCAATGTTTTGCCACATTGGCTCTACTTTTGAGAGCCTGGCTGACCATTATCCCCATGAGGTAAATTAAGTTTATTAGCATGTAAGAGGGAAAAAGTAGAGTCTACAGTTCTATAGCAGAGATTTATCCTTTCCAGTCTTGCATGGAACCACAAAGCCACGGGCTTTGTATTTCATACCTCCATAGCATGGTGTCAGCCAAAACCAGAGCCCATAAAAATGCAAAGGTTTAGCAGAGGAAAAAACCCAAAAAACAAAACACCAAACTTGAGCAAATTATTTTACAAAACACTCGGATTTTTAATATTGATTTTAACAGGACCAGGTCCTAAAAGCAAAGTAAATATTTGATTGAGAGGGCAAGCAGCTTACTACTTCAAATAGCAGCTTGCATCTGTAGGGAGACTACATTAATTTTGGCTTTCTTTCCTAGCAAAGAAACTAAAAATTTAGAAAAATCAAAAAGCCATTATGATGAAATATCTAATATACTGAATCACTTTCCTGGCTTTCTCACTTAATTTATACATGAAATAATGCAAACATCTCTCCAAGGAGACAAAGTGTTATTAGCTTGTCTTTACCTAATTTAAAGAGCAACGATATTGTGAACTGCATTTCAGCAGGCATAAACAGAGATGTGCAGCACTGTGCAACTGTGTGCCTTTTCTGACTTTGCAATGGGAATGAATCTGCTTCTCTGTTTTGTCAGCATGCATGACAGATTGAAGGTTAGTGTCCTGGAAATTCTGAAGGAAGAAAATATGGAAGTTGTTGCCTCTACTTTTTTAAAAAAAATGTTTAGAACCGTCTTAAGATTGTGGTAAAAAAACTCTTGATGCAGTGCAGTGATCTACCTGCTTTGCTTTATTCTAAAGGAAAATAAAGCAATGTGCTTGCATGTTGAACTGCATTCACACAGCATTTTTAAAGAACAAATGAACTGCCTGAGCATTATTTGATACACAGAGTCCTTGGATTCACCTTTTCTGAACTTGCTGTTTTAAATAGCAGTAATTTAGTCCCATATCTGGATTGTAAATACTTTTTGAGTTTATGGCCAGAGAGAATATCCTGTAAAGAGTTTGTCCACTGAAGAAACATTGTTTAAAAACAGAAAAAAAAATCCAAAAAACAAACAAAATTGTGTCCTCAAATAACTGATACATACTCCAGTAACAAAACCTCTTGCAGAGAACACTGGAATTCTTACTACAGAATGAGAGGTTTAGGAGAAAGAGAAGAAATAATGCAGAGAATAACTGTTAGCCCCAGACTGGGCATTCAAGGTCACTGAGCCTTTTTAAATGTTTTAGCAATACTAAAATAATGCAAAGGCAAAGGACAAGAGTGCACCAGTACAGCCTCTGATTTCAGACTATGAAATTTATGTCTGACAGTAGAAATAGAAAAGGAAGAAGCCTCTTCTTCCTTCCTTCACTCCATGTTTCAGGTGTATGTTTCCAAACCAACAGCTCACTCAAAATATTATTAATTTGGACTATATTAGAATGAAAGAGATTGCAGATATAAATTGAAAAAAAAAAAAACCCTAAATCACCATATTGAAGTAAAATTATTCCACAATAATAAACAGGAAAAAGTATGAGAGAGACAATAGAGGGAAAAAAAATAAAAAAAAGGAAGCACAAACAGTGCTGTTTCCTAGGAACCTTGCATAAGTGACTATTTTTTACTCTTTTCAGGCTATCACCATGGTATTACTTGCTTGCGAATGGAGAAGAGTATCCAGTGATTTTATTCAGTTATTATTTATTGAAAGGTATTCTCTTCAACCACTCTGAATTCCTGAGGAAGTTACAAATCCAAATATAACTGAAGTGAACCTCATCTTCCCACAAAAGTTGTAACAAGCTGATGAATTTTCTGGTTCTCATAATTGCAAATATGACTCAGAGCTTTGCATCACTTGTCACTTTAACACACTACATTCAATCCTTTGTGCCTTAACAAATTAAAAAGTCCTTTATCTCTAAAAGCAGGAGAGCACCCAGTCCTAACATGAAGAGTAAGGAATTGGACACTTTAATATCTTTGAAGATCTGGGCTTCATTGTCACCATATTTCCATTCCTAATCTGTAACATAAACCAAAGACACCTTTGCTAATCTCCCAGTTATTCAGAAGGCCAACCACAGCCTTTCCCACAATTCTCCTCTATTTCAATCCTGCTTTGAAATACTCTGGGCATATTTAACATTAATACTGGGGGCAAACATTTTGAAAAATAATACTTTTATTGAAAATAAGTAATGAGTAAAGAAGACGGAAATTAACAGAAATTTTAAAGTAATTAAGAAAATTTTGCTTAGAAGAAAAGACAGACTGATATAATTAGATTTATTAAGTTTTCACATTTATTAACAGTATTAAAATAAAACAATTCTTCTTTAGAGAAAGTCAAAATACTTTGGTTTTCATTTTTTCAAATCAAACATTCCACTGAAAGGCAATTACACAAAGAAGAAAAAATGTATCAATAGATTTCATTCATTTTTGCCCTCCTCATTTTGCAACAATCCCTTTCATAACCTCCTTTCTCTCATTTGTAAAAAATTTCTAATCTATTGGAAAAAAAATGGAAAAAAAAAAAGTGCTCTTAGGCTTTCCAGCTATTGAGTTCTATAAAAGAAAATATACTTGCATCTCTCCAGGAATACACTTTTCCTCCTTCCTTCATCCTTAAAGACAAATTATGGTATTTGAAGTCCAACATGCAGGAAACCCACCTGGCAAGGACTTTCTTAGTGTATACCTCTTTATTTTTATTCTCTGTTTGACCATTTCTTCTATCTGAGCATAACACAACCAAGGTTTAAAATCCTTCCACTTTCAACTTTGTCTCGCCAACTTCTGATATGTCATTCAAAGAGAAGTCAAAAGACAGAGAAGAGGCAGCTATACACATCAGCTCCAAGTAGAGCTGTTGTTTGAATGTTTGTGATCTCAGAAAGCATTCAGAAATCCCCCAAGATGCACCATAACTGCACTGCTTATTGTTAGTTATAAACATGCATGGCAAGAGCTCACTCACCAAATGGAACCTCCTGTGTTTAAATGGAGGCCTGAACTTTTCACTGTATTGAACAGCTGAGCAAAAGTGAAAATTAAAACTGTTCTAAGTCTGCCTTAGTGTTTGCCCACACAGTAGCTTTATTCTTGTTTAAAAAAAAAAAAAATAGAGCTACACACATCTTATACATATTTATACATATATGTCCACACAGGAGAGGGGAACAGTGATAAAATTGCTAATAAACCCCAGCTTGTTTCTGTGAATTTAACTTCTTTTTATTTTAATATATTTGAATTAGAGTAGAACAACACATTTAAACACTGATCTTACCACCTCTGGTTTGGAAACAAGTCTGAATAAGAATCACCTGTCCTTGCACCACTACACTAAATAAATCTTTGCTACCTGGACTTGCAACACTCTCACTGCTCAGTTTGCTTCAGGTGACATGTCATCCTCAAAGGTAAATAAAGAAAAAAGCAAAGGTGGAAAAAAAAAAGATTTTGGTCAGAGACTAATCTGTTCTGATTACCACATTATTGGTGTTTTTCAGTGAAATACTCTGTAGTTGTAAATAGTACTGATAGAACTATCCTAGCAGTAAATGGGGATCAATATACAGGAGTCAGATCTTTGAATTCTGTCAATGGAACAAAACATGGACAAGCTAAACTTACTTTTGAAAAAATCCCCTTCATAAATATAAAAACTATGGTGGAGAGTTGTGTTTTAACACACAAAAGAAACAGTGTGTTAAAGGTGGGAAACACAGCGCGTGCAGATGGTTTGATCTGAACAGGCACTTCCCTTAATGACCTTGTGTTGATCAATACCTAAACACATCCTGGCCAGCTGGGAATGTTCCCTGAAGAAAGCAGTTCTGATTCTCACAAAGGAAAAGTCAGAATGATTAATAAACTGTTTTCCACTTGTGCTCATCTGTATATTCAAAAAGTTTTCGCTACTCACGATTTCACCCACCCTGTCGATATCCACCTTCTTTGATGTTTGACTCTTTTTCTTGTGCAGAGGAGATCACAGCTCTGTTTCAGCTCATGGAAGTTCAAGTACAAAACAACTGTTTAAAAACTGACTTTGTACTTGATGGGTTGTTTTCCCTTCTTTTGGTTTACACAATTAAAAAAAGGCCAGGAATTGGTCTGGACAAGAATTGCTTAATACAATTCTAGCAGCCTTTTTGAGCCTAAGTGGCACCAAACTATAAACAGCAAAATTACTTAGGCCAGACTACACTTTTATGCACCAGAAACCAGGCTTGACCTACAGAAATGAAAGGCAGTTTACACCAAATGTGGATGTATGTATATTCCACTCTGCCCTCTCCCCTCACTGCTTCAACACTTGCTCCTTCCCTCTGCTGTGTGTCCTAACAAAGAATGGCCCTTTCCCTTCCAACAACACTATTTGTATTCAAAAAGACAGAGGAGACTTCTTCCTCTGCAACCTTCTGAGGGAAGAGAATGTTTTCTCAAGTGATTGTTTTTTGCCAAATTTCATCTGGGAACCAGGTGAATTGTTCCTATTAGCAGATACTAAAAGATTAAGATTGGATCCTGCTATTTTTTCATGTACCTGTTTCCCTAATGACTCTTGCATGCAGATCAGTTGTAGATGTGGCTCTAATTTTGTGCAATTTAGATATCACTCTGTGCAGAACTGCATTAGACTTGGGTGTACTTTGAAATAAAATCACTTACTCTCCTGACTTTCTTTTTTCCTCCCTGTGGTCTATGAAATATCCATTGATATGGCAGCACTGATCTGCAGCAGCTCTCCCTGCTGACTTAGGCCAGCAAGCTGCTCATGAATCTAGCAGATGTTTCAGTTGTCTAGGCCAATGGAAACCTTATGGACCCTTTTTTCCTCATCTCCTCCCAGGAGCAAATGTTAGTACAGCAGATATCTGGATGTGTGCCATGCAGCAGCAGAGACAGGAAAACGCTGCTGTGGCTTCACTGAGCGTGGTGCTGTATAATGATTGTATTTTCTTCCAGTCCTCTCTAAAAGGGTGATGTACAAATGTCACGCTCCTCACGTGTAGCTGAACACAAACCTGGGTTCTTTAAAACATTCCCTAAACTTCCCCTGTGGTGCTACTGGACCTTAGATTAATACACAGATATAAATTAGAAAGATACATTCATATGTTGGTCACTGCCAGTATAAATTTAGAAATACCTAAATGCAAGTTGCATTCAGCATCGTGCCCCTAACAGATTGTACAGACTGTGACAACGGAAACTGTTATGGGGATTTAGGACATGAACACTTTAAATTTTTAAAAATTAAGTTTAAATTATGGAACAGGTTGCCCAGGGAAGCTGTGGATGCCCCATCCCTGGAAGTGTTCAAGGCCAGGCTGGCTGGGGCTTTGAGCAGCCTGTTCTAGTGAGAAGCATCCCTGCCCATGGTAGGGGGCTGGAACTGGATGAACTTTAACGTCCCTCCGAGCCCAAACCACCCTGTGTTTCTATGATTCTATGGTAATTTAAAGGAAATTATATTCCTGAATTCTCTAGCTGTCCTCAAAAACTGCTTTTTGAAACTTTATTTTTTTCATCATTTGACCTCACTTTAGCAGTGGGTGGTAGGAACAGTCTCTTATTCAAAATCTCTAAGTTCTTATTCTAGAATGTGTTTCTTTTTTTATTGTGACCTTTGGATCCCTTTTATTTGTGAGAATTCAACATGGAGTCTCTCATTTCCAGTTGTCCATGAATAAAAAGCTTCAACCTAAATATCATATTTGCCTGAAATTCTTGCCCTTACTGCTCTTAAAGGTAAAAATTTGGTTTAACAATAGGGATCAGCCAAAAAAACATTTTCCAAATTTCTTTACTTTATGCATTTGTAACACATTTTTTTAGATACAGGCATTCATTATCCCCCTCTCATAAGCCAATTAAATTCTGACTCCTCAGATAGTACAAAAAGAGACAGGACAGGGGCACCAGTGTGAAGTGAGTGGCAGAACCAAGAACTCAGAAGTGACTTCTGAATTTCCACAAGGAGTATTAACATTAGCTTCAGTGTCATCTGGGCCAAAGTCTTTGTCTTTTTTTAACAAAAAAGCCTCATTTATGTCCAACACACTGACAGAATAACTTTATTCATCAATTACTTTCAATTAGAAAACTGATCTTTCTTAGGAAATTTTTTTGTCTTCCTTAAAATCATATTTAGGTATGTTCTCTTGCACAAAAAATCCCTGACAGATCTGGAATGAGAATCACCATAAAATTAACTGTATTCAAAAGGCAAAGAATCAAATTAATCAGCTCCATATAAATACCCTCATATCTGTACAGTTATGTTCAACTTAAAAAATTAAAAAAAGATTAACCTAAGAGGCTACAATAACTCTATGATTGATTTAGTATAGAAAATTTTAGTGAATTTTATAATATGCGATCCACAAGGGGTCTCAACAGTAACAGTTTTGACCCCCCCCCAAAAAAAAAAATTAAATCCACTGTAATATAAGAAATCAGTAAGTAAATTTATATGTGCACTAAAGTCATTTTCTAGGTCAGTGAATCAATGTTGACTAGATTCCTTGGCGGTAAGAATATTTTAGTTGAAGCCTTTTATTTTATAATTTACTTAATTATTACAAAGGTTATTTGGCACCTAACATAATGTTGTCTTCTAGAAAACAGAAAAAAACCACTTAACTCTCTTTGTGCTTGAGAAAATGTCTGCTCTGGTCCAATTTGCAGGACAGAGAAAAATTCTGTTCCTGGTCACAGTGCCATTCATTACCTCACCTCCTGCATTTTACATAATAAATTGGTACAAAAATGCTATTTTTCAGGATTAAATCACATCATTGTTCTGCCATGGCCAACAGGCAGGAGTGATAACTTGCTGTCTTTGCTGCCCAGCTGTGGTGTGAGGTGGTGTAAGGTGACTCCCAGCTGTGGGGTGACCATGCAGCAGATCAAACAAGGCTGGCTGGAACAAGCCTGAAACTCATCTGACAGATCCACACACGGTTATTACCTGAATCACAGCCACACTCACCTGCCCAGGCTGAAATGAAACCCTGAGTTCACTGAAATCTGCTGCTGTGGGGTGCAGGAAGGAAAATGACTGAGGCAGAGAGGGTGAGCAGTGCCCTCTCTGAGGAGCATGGAGCTGGCAGCAACACCACCCATGGAAGGAACACATGGGGCAGCCACAGCTCTGCCATTTCCTAATCACCCCAAGGCATGAACTACCCCAAAATCTCACAAAAATGCTGCCATGCAATTAGGAAATGCAGAGAAAAGAAGGATTTCTCAATTTAGTCTCTTACTGGATAGCTGTCAGCTTGCAGTTTGTGAGCTCCACAAATGCAACATTCATGGGCTTCTTCCTGTTCTAGCCAGTGTTAATTACATTAGTATTGAGGGGTGATGGGTTTGTTCGTAACAAGAAAAAGCAAACAGAGCAGGCACAAATTAAAATGCCTTGAAGTACACTGCAACTTCATTTTTAAAATGTGGGGGCTTACAAAACATAAATCTCCCACTCAGTGAAGAATTAATTACAAGGCAGAGGAGGATGCCTGGTAAAATTTACAAAACTGATATACTAGCTTCGATGTAGAGATTTTAATTTTTCTTTAAACAGTTACAATACCTACCCTAAACAGGGAAACATATTTCCCCATTAGGGAAATATAAATGTCAAAGACCATATTTGCATATCAGGGGAGGGCAGGAGAGGGGAGGAGGAGACACAATGACTAACATCTGTTGAACAGATTGAGATAACAAGATTTTTCCAGACAGCAGAGTGCATTTCTCAGGTGAAGAAATGAAAGAGCATTACAGCGAATTAATGCATTTCAAAGTGGAGTAATGTAAGTTA
>VYXD01008905.1:412734-504258 GCA_013397195.1 Hylia prasina
TATATATATGTATAAAATCCAGCAATTCTAAGACCTGGAGCCTCAATTAAGAAAACAAATGTAATACCAAACAACATGAAACAGAGCAGCAAGAGATAAGAACTTTGTTTTTTAGATACAAATGAAAACGTGAAAGAAATAACTGTATGTTGTAATGCTGCTGCAATCTGATTCTTCTGTTCCAAAAGCCACATCAAGTGCACTAAGATGCTGGTACAAGGGCAAGGAAAAGTCCAAAAGTTCTGTCCCAATCTGTGTTTGAGAACTAGTACAGTGATACAGAAAATTCACTTGCTTTTGACTGCTCTAACTACTGATGTTACAAATAACTCTTGCTTCAGGCTTCACGTACAGAAGGCCAACATCATGGGGAAGAAGGAAAAGAAAAACAAACCAAAAAAAACCCNCCCCCAAAAAAAAAAATTAAATCCACTGTAATATAAGAAATCAGTAAGTAAATTTATATGTGCACTAAAGTCATTTTCTAGGTCAGTGAATCAATGTTGACTAGATTCCTTGGCGGTAAGAATATTTTAGTTGAAGCCTTTTATTTTATAATTTACTTAATTATTACAAAGGTTATTTGGCACCTAACATAATGTTGTCTTCTAGAAAACAGAAAAAAACCACTTAACTCTCTTTGTGCTTGAGAAAATGTCTGCTCTGGTCCAATTTGCAGGACAGAGAAAAATTCTGTTCCTGGTCACAGTGCCATTCATTACCTCACCTCCTGCATTTTACATAATAAATTGGTACAAAAATGCTATTTTTCAGGATTAAATCACATCATTGTTCTGCCATGGCCAACAGGCAGGAGTGATAACTTGCTGTCTTTGCTGCCCAGCTGTGGTGTGAGGTGGTGTAAGGTGACTCCCAGCTGTGGGGTGACCATGCAGCAGATCAAACAAGGCTGGCTGGAACAAGCCTGAAACTCATCTGACAGATCCACACACGGTTATTACCTGAATCACAGCCACACTCACCTGCCCAGGCTGAAATGAAACCCTGAGTTCACTGAAATCTGCTGCTGTGGGGTGCAGGAAGGAAAATGACTGAGGCAGAGAGGGTGAGCAGTCCCCTCTCTGAGGAGCATGGAGCTGGCAGCAACAACACCCATGGAAGGAACACACGCGGCAGCCACAGCTCTGCCATTTCCTAATCACCCCAAGGCATGAACTACCCCAAAATCTCACAAAAATGCTGCCATGCAATTAGGAAATGCAGAGAAAAGAAGGATTTCTCAATTTAGTCTCTTACTGGATAGCTGTCAGCTTGCAGTTTGTGAGCTCCACAAATGCAACATTCATGGGCTTCTTCCTGTTCTAGCCAGTGTTAATTACATTAGTATTGAGGGGTGATGGGTTTGTTCATAACAAGAAAAAGCAAACAGAGCAGGCACAAATTAAAATGCCTTGAAGTACACTGCAACTTCATTTTTAAAATGTAGGGGCTTACAAAACATAAATCTCCCACTCAGTGAAGAATTAATTACAAGGCAGAGGAGGATGCCTGGTAAAATTTACAAAACTGATATACTAGCTTCGATGTAGAGATTTTAATTTTTCTTTAAACAGTTACAATACCTACCCTAAACAGGGAAACATATTTCCCCATTAGGGAAATATAAATGTCAAAGACCATATTTGCATATCAGGGGAGGGCAGGAGAGGGGAGGAGGAGACACAATGACTAACATCTGTTGAACAGATTGAGATAACAAGACTTTTTCCAGACAGCAGAGTGCATTTCTCAGGTGAAGAAATGAAAGAGCATTACAGTGAATTAATGCCTTTCAAAGTGGAGTAATGTAAGTTAACTGGGAGTTTCTGAACTTAGGAATTTTAAGATGTTTTGAAAATACGTAACATTCAACAGCTCTTGAGTTTAGGTCTTCAGAATAAGCGTAATAATTTCAGTAACTTTCAATCACAGCCTGTCCTATCTTTGAGTAAAGCAAGTCTTATTTTTTTTTCCCCTAGCTGGCCTTTGTTATTTTTTAAACCTACAGAGTTTATATGCAACATGCATATTTCTACGTCTTTTTGCCTGCTTACATTCAACTGATTTTTCTTCCCTTCAGTTTGCACAAGGCATCTCATTCTTGGCATTCTTCCACAGAGCTATCAGAATCCCTGCTTGAAACACCATATATGAGAGGAAGGCAAGGGAACTGATCCTGTTCTCCAAGTGCCTTTGTTTTGAGTATCAAGATTTCTGTGTTCTCAAGACCGTGCACTTGTTTATGAACACTGACAAAGCAAAAGAGCAAGTGCTTAGAACACAATGTGCTTTATTAACACTGTGACTGCAGATTTTATATCCACACACATCTACATGTTTGTAGAGGCAGACTCCTTTGCAGCCATTGCAGAGTAACTGCTTTTTGTTGTGGGGCAGTTAGCTGAGATTATAAAGATTTGAAAAATGCTTTTTCTGAAAAGGGGAGCTGATGATGTAGTGGGGATTTTCTGTGATGAAGCCATACAGCTTAAAAAGGGTGCACAAAGTTCTACATCTCTGAGCACACAGAACAACAGAAAAGGTGACTTTGCCCATGATTCAAATCTCTTCTCAGTCAATACTCAGCCTCGAGGCATCTGTCACACTTGGACTCTTTTTTTCTTTTTAGCACTACAATCCAGTGCTTAGTGCTTTCTCTTCAAAAAAGACAGTGGAAAGGGGCCACAGGACAAGTCCTACAAGGGTTCACTGAGAATGTTTCTCCATTTCTCACCTAGGGCAAGCACAGCTATCTCTACACTATACCCCAATTCACAGTGTAGCCATCACTTTTACTGATATTCCTGAGTCTCTTTCACAGAACCACAAGGAAAAAAAAAATCTTAACAACTAAATGACTGAAGTAAATTAAATTCTATCACCAGTCCACATCTTCCATATCTCTCCTTTGGGCCAGGCAGTTGTGGAATAGAGATCACTGCTCTGCAACATCATTATATTGCTTTTTTAATCTTAATTCCAATAGTTATGTATCCCCACTTTGAGAAGGTAGAGAAAATCCGTAACAAATTCTTTCCAAACCCTTAGTAAAAGCCTAACTTTCAAGCGCTGTTTTACTCACTTTTAGATGTTGCTCCTTCTGCTCGACTCTGAGAATCAAAGGAACAGAAAGAATGATAGCAGTGAAGACATCTTTTACCATCATGCACTGTATAAAAAGCCTAAGCGAGTTCTCCTGAGCACCATGGAATTACAGGCTATTACATGCACTTATAAATTTTTCTTATAGCATTTGTTGGACTTTCCATTCTTCAGTTCTTCCAGAATGATGAAAATGGATTTATCAGCACAGTAATGCCAATATGAGTCAAAAGTTAGAAGTGTAGCTTGCTGTAAAATAAACCACGTCTAAAAAATCAGGGGCATAAAGAAAAGTTGATCTTCTCAATTAATTTGACATATAATTAAATCAGGCCTAATTTAGACATCCTCCCATTTAGAATATATGCTTTCTGCCACAGAAAGCAGTTGCCTTGAAGCCTTTTGTCAAGCATTCTTCTCCTGTATGAGAGGTTTGGATTGGTAAATCTACCTCCCTCTGTCACTGGCAGCAGAGTCTAGAATATCTCTGCTGCTTTCCTCTAGATGCTCATTTCCCTTGCCAAATGCTTCTTCCCTCACCCCTGTGTGCTGGCCAGACCCTGAACTGAATCTGTGAAATGATTTGGTTTCAGCTGTCCCAGGCTCGATGGCAAACAGCTGAATCAGTGCAACCCAGGTCATGGGGACTGGGGAGGACATCTCTGATATCAGCTTGTAAGAAAGGAAATCATTACTGAACCACATATCTGTGATTTCTTCTGTGCAAGAAATACTTATGTGCAAACAGATGCATGGGGCTGAATAATAAATGCAGTAGGATTGCAAAAGATGAGTCAAAACTCGGCCAGAACTCTCCTAAATATTGCACTAATATTTCACTTACAGAAACAACGTACAATAGCATTTGAAAAAGAAAGTTTACATATTTTAGAGGCCAAGAATAACTGGTTGGATTTTAGTTAAACATAATTCTGGCTCTGTGTTTTCATGGGGGAAAAAATCAACGTAACTGTTATGATTTCCAAACAAGCCAACATTGCAGTGCCCGTTTCACTGAAAGACTCTAACGTTATTTACACTGCTTCTGGGCAATTATTTCAAAATAATAAACTCACTGTAGCTAGAGCATCTCACTCCCCATGTATAGAAACCTTCATTTATTAGAATATATACAGGTTCTTAGAAAATGCCCTCTGTAAAAATAGCTTTTAATGGCTTTGTGTTGGGATAAGAGGGGAATATAAAAACACCCCAAAACTAGACCCTCCTTATGTTTTCAGTAAGAACCATTTATATACAGTTCTTATAGACCTGCACTAAAGCAGTTTTCTTTTTACTCACTTTACTTTAAAACAGGTAGAACAGCTCCATCCAAAAATACTGTCAAGAAAATAATCTTTTAAGTAAATGAAGCTGCTTGAAGAAAGGATGAAAATAAGGTGACAAAACCAACCATTAAAATTATGATTTTCAATTTGCATAAATAGTTCCAATTTTTTATGNTGATACAGAAAATTCACATGCTTTTGACTGCTCTAACTACTGATGTTACAAATAACTCTTGCTTCAGGCTTCACGTACAGAAGGCCAACATCATGGGGAAGAAGGAAAAGAAAAACAAACCAAAAAAAACCCCAAAACAAAACAAAACAAAAACCCCAAAAAATTCCACCTTGAACTTACACTTCTCACTCCCCAAAGCAATATCACATTTGTTTGGATATGGGAAGCTCTGTTCCGCTAGACTGGAACAAAATGTACAGCAAACCCAAAACTTCTTTCTGTGCTAGCAGAAAGCCCTTGGAGCCCATGCAGCACACACAGCATGAATAAATGCAAACACAGGTATTATTTCAAGACAGAGATTAAATCAAATTGTTGCTCCAAAATTACAGGAACCGTAGACATTTAATGAAATAGATCACGACATCTCACAACATCTGTTCCAAATGACTGCTCCCCCTCACTGCTATCAGCATCATTTGCTAGCTCTGCCAGACAAGAAAGTTAGACAAGAAAGTAAATTTCTTATTTGTTCTCCCTCATATACTGACAGATGACTCGGCCAAAAGTATTAAAATAGCAAATGGAGGTAAAAAGTAGAAGGTAGCTTTTCTAGTGCGGCTATGTTGTTAAAGATGAGGTAGTAAAGCTATGCCCATTCTCAAAGCAAACACACTCCTAAAAAGTCAGGAAAAAACTTTGCTGGTGTGTGATCACACACAGATTCACGACTACAGAAGAAAAGTCAAAAGGATGGTAAGAAAGCTTGTTCTACCCCATTCTCCACCTTGAACTTACAGTGTATATGTAGGCTTCATTTAATATCGGTGAAAATATCTAAGAATCCACATTATGTAAAAAAACCCAACATTTAAAACTCTGAAGTGTAACAGCAGAAAGGAAGGAGGGACTAAAATGGTGTTATGGCTTGCAGGTGACACTACACAACTGGAATCTGATGCAGTAAGGGTGATAATACTGGACTAGTGGGGAGAAAAACAGAAAAAACAATTTGAACTGCAGACAGAGAAAATATTTAAATCATAACTTTTGGCAGACTACCTGCAAAGGACTGAAACATCAGGAAATTGGGGAAAAAATGCTTATTACAAGAAGTCTGCACAGTGACAAGCAACTTTTAATCAGTCTTTAACATGCCTTAACTCGATATGTATAAAAGGGACTTAGTTTCCAAAGGGCAGGTCTTACTATTTGCTGAAGTAATGAAAACCACTTAGCAATTCTGAAATTTTATAGCTGAAATAGCTTGGGTGCAAACAAGGCTTTTAAAAACAAAGAATGATAATAGGTTAAAATACAGCAATCACTGGGAAAAATCCCAACCAAACAAAACAGAGAACAGGACATGGAAAATTACATTGAGCAGGAGAAAGATGAAAGAACAAACTCTATCAGAAAAAGCTTAAATGACAAATTGATACAAGTAACAGAAATGCATCAATTCTAATGATATTCTGTTTTAAAAAAATCCCCAAGCTTTACAGTCTTTAAAATGCAGAGAGGAGCAATGAGAATTTTCATTTAGAAATGCATAGTTTGTTATTTTGTTTTGCAATATTGCTGGAAATGGAAACATTTAAAACCGCCTTTTTTTTTTTTTTTTAACCTTAAGAACTTACTGAATTTGAAGAACGGAATCGTCTCAATGAGTTCAATACATTCATTTACACATTTATATATAGTCTCTAGCTGTATCACAGCATTAAAAGAGGGATTCACAGAACACAACATCTATCTACAGGTCACAAGAAATAACAATAAATTCCTTAAACAGAAGCACAGACTAGACTATACTAAGGTTTCTAAACCAATTTTCATTCCACTTCAAGTTGTGTGTGGAGGGAATTGGCTAATAAAAAGTCTTACACACAAAATCCATTACAGGAAGGCTCATTTCCCCAAAAGTGGGTCAGAAAGAATTTCAACCTTGTTAACGGGATGGGGAAATGACGACTGTTGAAACAAGCAATGCAAGAAAGAGATTTTAAAGTCTTTGTTTTGCACCCAATTCCTAAGTTGAACAAACAAATTTTAAGTGATCAAAGCTAGCCTATTATGAAGCATAAAACCATCTCTGGTGAGAACCCTAAATTATGTATGGAGCAGACATATTTACCAGTGCTGCTAGTAATGCAGAACATCTCTGAATGAGCACTGACTGCTGAATGCCTCATGTTCTTTTATGATGAATTATGCAGGAAGCTCCAACACAACTATGCTAAGGTGCTGGAGTTCATGTACAGGAGGGCTTGAGAGCCATTGAATAAGTGGCAGACAAAAATATTACCTTTTTTCTTTTTGCCTTTTACTCAGGCTCAACATTTTGTGAAGAGTAATTGTCACTAATACAAAAATGAATATACAGAAAAAGTCAGATAAAATTATTGTTTTCTCCACCCTCTTCCACTTTTTTTCTTCTCACCTACCTCCCCTCACCACATATCCTTTCCTCAAGTGATGCAGCTGTATGAATCTTTGAAGTACTGATTGCAGTGATGCACTAGATTTCATGAACAAAAAGACATTTGAGAATTCAAGATCCAGCATGGTATGTCAATTAAAAAAAAACAAACAAAAAAACAACCAAAAAAAAAAAAAAAACCACAAAAAAAAAAAAAAAACCCAANAAAACAAAACAAAAAAAACCAACCAATTAACCCAAAAAAAAAACCCAAAAAAAACCAAAATACACTTTTGCTTCTTGCAAAATAGGGATGGTTTCAGAACAGGTTCATTTATAGTAAAGGCTCCAAAGAATCTGAAATAGTAATGAAGTGTGGGGAATATCTATGTGGCCCAATGAGGCACAATGCTTTTCCCAGCTCCAAGGCAGTGAGATCCAGAAGCCATCTGCTCCACTTCTATCCCTGTGCTTAGACTGCTTTGATGCACAGCTCTGCCCTAGCTGTTCTATTTCTGACTCAACACCTAAGTTAGCATCTCCCTCTGGTTGCCTCACTGAACTCCACAAACTGGAGTGAGAGCAGGGATTTTTAGCAGGCACAATCAAAACCAAGTGCAGGTTTTCCCATCCAAATCAGAAGCACATAAGGAGACAGCAGTCTGTCATCTGGCTCATTCCAGAGGCCTGGGAAACCACTCTGAAACCCTCACATGCAGAGTCATTGTGAGCCTGCTTGATTACCTGATACATCTGTGGACTCATGGCTGTAAGCACTTTATTATTTCCTAAGACAGAGGGATGAAAATCTGTAGGGAAGCTATCAGATTCAGCTAAAAATATGGTAAAATACACTTGATACTCAACCTGCCTTAATATGCTATGTCAGGAAAATACAAGGTGTAATTTCCCCACAAATACTCAAAAGAGGTTCTGATTCCAATTAAAATATCACAGAATCATACCACAGAATGGTTTGGGTTGGAAGGGACCTAAGGATCATCTGGTTCCAAAAACCCTGCCATGGGCAGGACACCTTCCACCAGACCAGGTTGCTCAATGCTCCATCCAGCCTGGGCTTGCACACTTCCAGGGATGGAACATCCACAGCTTCTCTCTGTAAAGAATTTCCTCCTAACATCTAATCCAAAATTATCTTCTTTCAGATTAAAGCCTAATAGGTCTTTACTTCCTCATTTTCTAACAATGAGGGTTATATTTCCCTTTTTGTGGCCAGTGGGAACTTCACCACCTTGCCACAACTTCTAAAATATAATGATTTAGCCACTTCATCTGTCAGTACCCTTAGGACCCATAGATATATGAAAGTATTTTTCAGTCCTTGTGTTATTTGTCTTACCCGAGGCCTCTTCTATTTATTTAGACCTACGGAGAAGTAAAATTATATCATTTTCACCTTCTTTTCAAAGTGAGTACACTGGTTTAACACAGTGCATTTTTTCTAACTTCTCATTTAAAGCAGGTGGTTGAATTTTCAAATCTTCAGGGAAAAATATCCATCTTGGGCTCAAACTTTATCTGTCTCAATTCAGGAGAGAGGATTCATTTTTTTTTCTCTTTAAGAAAGTTATAAACCTCATCTTGAAGTCTTTGAAGATGAAATGTATTTTCCCTATGCTCCTAACTTCGGCAATGGCCTAGAGACTTAACAGGAAAGTAGGTCATTAGAGTCCCAGATACTTTCTTTGACACAGCTAAATGACATTTCTTCTGGAATCCAAATGTCATTTTTGCCCTTTATTCTAAGAAAAATAGATGCCAATCCCCACTAGAAAACACTGCGATCATTACTTTTTGATAGAAAATTTAAATCAATGGAAAATAAAATAAGTTGGAGGTACTGCTTCTCTCCAGCTTCTGTTTCACATCAATTTTCTAGGCTTCCTGGGCTGCCCAAGTATGTCTTAGCTGCCAGTCTCTTCTGTTCAAGAATAAATCTAAAGGTATCTAAGGGAGCATCTGTGCATTTTGGAGGCTCACAGAGCTCAAGATCCAAAAAAAAAAAAAATTCAGCTTAGTTTCACACTGATTTGGAGAAAAAGCAAACCTATTTTAGTGAACTTCCATGCTACAGTCTGACTGCACACTGTAATGCATCCAACAGCCACACAAAGCCTAATCACTTTAAAATGCAGAGAGGAACAATGAGAATTTTCTTTTAGAAATGCCTGGTTTGTTATTTTGTAGTTATTTAATCCCTGTTACTGTAGATAAGGAAACAGCAATGGCTGAAACACAAAGCTCAACAGGTTTTGAGTCTAAATGACTGATTTCAATCACAAGCCACTAGCTGAGAAGCTTTGTCTGTCCTTTACTTGGCACCCTCCTGTCCCCAGCCCAGACCCCTCCTCCAGCACAGCAGATTCCCACTTCTCCCACACACATCTTGAGCACGGCTGCAAAATGTTCCAGACTGACTGGTGTTTTGTGTTTTTCTCTCATGCTCCCCAGGATACACAATTTACGTCCAACAGAAGCTCACAGCACACACTCAAGGAAACAAAGCAGAGAGAAACAGGGGAACAATGTGTTTGCACAATGATGTGCCATGAACAGCCCAGCAAATTCCATTGCAGAGACCTCTTTAGCCACAAGGCCTTAATACTCGAATGACACAAGTGACAGAACGCTGAAAATGGAAAAAAAGCCCACAAAAAATCCTTGGCAGAGGAAGGCCAGATGATGGCTTACCGGAAAAAAATTCTGAAATTCAAATCACTATGGAAGCTGGGCACTAGAAATATGGTTTAGTTTAACTGATATGTAAAATTTCTGTAAGCATTTAATTAAAAGTTCTTTCCCACTTAATTCAGTGCAGTCTTCCTCCTTCCAGGAGTTCCTTCCTGCCATCACCCTTCACACAAGCCTCAAATATATCAAACTATTGTTTTGCCTTCTTTTCTGTAACAGGCTTTGACCAGAATCCAGGGAAAGGGCTTGGACAACCCTGCCTCATGGAAAACAAAAACAAAACAAAACTAAACAAAACAAACTCCAACAAACCAAAAACCCCGGGAAGATATGGAATCCGTTTTCCTAGGAAATGACTTGAGATATTAGAAAAGAAACATCCAACTACTAAAATTCTAAGACATTAACAGGCCTCTTTTCTGCCCCAAGCATGGAGAAAGCATCTTAAAGCCAGTCTCATCAGAAGAAATCCTATGTCAAGATAATAGCAGATTCCTTTATTGCCAATGAGGGGTGCAGATAGAGTCTGTTACATTTATACTGTAACTCAAAACTATATCATGCTTTGTACTTTTGCATCTTTGTTCCATAAATCCAAAAACTTATGTTTTTGAGTCAATATTCCCTTTCAGCCATAATCTTGCACTCTGACAAGCCAAGTAAATGACCTGACATGGAAAATGTTAATCTCTGCTGGTCACTGGAACAGGTGTTGAGCTCCCCATGACACTACACCAAGCTGCTGACAGAGTAACAAGTTGTGCCTCCACAGGAGCAGCAAGCCTGGTACTGAGTGATGCTGCACATATTCAAAGAGGAAAAAAAAAAAAAAAATCATTCCCTGGCTGTCATGGATCACTGCAGAAACAAGGAGCGTGCCTGAATACCAAGAATTCTCAAGGGAAAGCTTTTATAATGTAAAATAATGAAATGAATGCCTGGGGGAAAAAAAGGAAAAGAAAAAAAAAATATATATAATCATTTTAAAGTCCATCAATGAGGCACTGATAAGCTAGAGAGTGTGACCAACAAGCAGACAGGAATTATGGAATAGTATTTCCAATATGTGTAGATTAGAATGCTCTGGAAGACAGACATAAGACACTTCAGGAACCAAATGCAAAATGGTGCAAAAACCAGGAAATGTCCAATAAAGTGTTTTAAGTATATATGGATAGGCCAAATACAATTCTGCTGGTACAGAGCACAGTTACTCTATGCACTTAGGATAGAGATGAAGCAACAATATGACTGCAAAGTTCATGAAAAAATAACCAGCAAAAAATTATGGTAAGAAAAATGAAAAAAACCAAATGCACCTATCAGGAAATTATTATCTAGGTAGTATAGATATAATTTATGTAAGGGTTTTTTTTTGTTTGTTTGTTTGTTTGGGTTTTTTTGTTTTGGTTTGGTTTGGTTTTGTTTTGCTTTGGTTTGGTTTTTTTTTAAATCTCACTGTTTGCCTTTTTACCATCACTAAGTGGCATTACACTTGCTAAATATCAGCATCCTGACCAAAAAATCCCAGTTTAGAAATCCATCATCAAGTCACCTTGTGTAGATTGGATAGGATAAGTGAATTTGTTCCCTGCAAACGGCCAGGGAGAGGTGAAATCTAAAAGTATCATTCATACAGAAGAGGGCTGATACATCTCACAGAAAGTGCTGGACAACCTTTAGGACTGCAGTAATAGAAATGAGAAAAAATCCCCATGCACTTGGGGATTAAAAATTGAAACTTCAGCTATACCTTAGAATCTCGTTAGCTGCGAACAACCAGGCAGGAAGAAGACACATTTTCTAATTTATCACTGGATGAGTATGAATGACCAATATGCAGCAGCTTCAAGGGAAGCAGTTATAAGACAGCTGAAGTATTTCTGGCAGAGGTAGGAAGGCTGGATAGAAAAGATGGGGTGGATCCCAGGAAAAATACTGGAGACTTTTCTGCTCCCTTCAGTCAACAGCAGCCAATTCACACCGTGACACACTGGAAAAATATCATGCTGGAAATAGAAGAGTCTGAAAAATACCTGTCTGTCTACCAAAACAAAGACTGAGAGAAGAAATTATAGTTATCTGTATTATTCAGAGAGATAAAAAATTACATGGGAGAAGACGTTGATAATTAAAGATAATCCTGACAAAATAAAAAGTTATGTGAATATGCTGCTTCTGGAAAGTGGAAGAGTACACCTGTCAGTTGTAAGGGAAGGGTTCAGAGCTTCCCTGATAAAATAACCAGCTGAGGAGGAAGACAAACCAAAACCAAACCAACCAACACCAAACAAAACCCAACAAATCCACAAACAAACGAAAGTTCACAGCTTTTCAGAAGAATGAAGACAGAGGAGGAAATACGTAATACCTATAGAGATTGGTCTTGATTATCAAGAATATCTCTCATAGCTGTTCATGTTCCTGAATGCCATGCACAACCTGCATTTTAAAACAGCCAAAGGGCTTGAATACTGTACCTCAAAAGCTCAACAAAATTTGCATCTTTTGGGAAACATGTTAACATTTTTCAGGTAAGACTGACAGCTTTACAGCCAAAATCACTGATATGACATCTTATTTAGAGTAATTGTCTCAGGAAATAACACTTTGCTCTTCACAGAAGCACTAAAGGAAGTAGAATTTATTTTTAAAAATGTAAAGTTATTAAAAGAGTTGTCACCAACCTACAGAAACGACTGGATATATTTAGATCAGATCAAGATGGTAGCTGAATAAA
Organism: Hylia prasina; assembly: GCA_013397195.1. Classification (NCBI taxonomy): domain Eukaryota; kingdom Metazoa; phylum Chordata; class Aves; order Passeriformes; family Sylviidae; genus Hylia; species Hylia prasina. The sequence goes on from VYXD01008905.1 coordinate 425,175, forward strand.
CGAAGACTATTTACAAGAGCATGTAGAGACAGGACAAGGGGGAATGGCTTCAAATTGAAAAAGCGTAGGTTTAGATCAGGTATTAGGGAGAAATACTGGACCTTGCTCACTGCTGGTGTCCCAAACCCCAGAAACTCAACAGAGCTCCAGGGCCCACTTTTCCTCCTGGGCTTTTGAAGAGAGGAAAAGCCAAGGATCAGGGGAATTCTACTATGTCTGCTCTGGAAAAGCATTTTTACTAATCTGCCTTCTGGGGAATATTTATTGTTGGAGTGGGATGGGTAGTCCATTACGATAATCATTACAAAAATTAAATTCTGTAAGAGAAGCCCAACCATGGTAGGGAAGCCCATTCATTCTATTCATTTCTGTACACAACATTATCTGAAAGAACACTGAATTATTAGCTCATTAGTGTTACACACTTGCAAAGTCCTAAAATGCAGATGGACATTAATGCAGGAATTGATATTCTCCCTTCATTTCTGAGCTTCTATTTGGAAAGCATTAGCTGATACACTTTACATTTCCAAAAATCAATGATGAATAAACAAAATAAATACTGCTCCCCAAAACAAATGAAAACAGCTACTTCTGAAGGAAATTAGGTAATGAAAAAAAGGCCTTCCAATGACAAGCTTTTTGAATGAAAAGGGAAACTACACGAAAGGCAAAAAAAAATTCTACTTTGAAAAACTTAGTTATATAGAATTTTTCTTCATCAACCAAAATAAATCTTTTTTCTCCTGATACACCACACAGAACACATATAACGTATGCATATAGAAATAAGAGTAACTATTAGAAAAAGAAAATAGGAGAGATCCTTCACCAAAGAAAAAGGGCTGCAGTATCCTCAGTACCAGTTAACAAAAGAAGAGTGAGTCTGTGGGAAACCAGATGAATGCATTCTACGTGCACAGGTACTAACATAAATCAGGAGTTTATAGTCTTATCTTTGCTTGCATCCTTTAAACCAGATTTTGGCAAACTGACAGTGCCTCTATAAGACACATGGGGACCTGCAAAGCATAGGAAGAACCTCCACTTCTGTCTGCTGCAAAGGCTGACTGCACTATTCCTTTCCATGGCCTTCTTTCCAGTGTTTCCCTCCCTCCTGATAGCTACAATTAATTTTATTTTGAAATCCTTAATTCTCTTGCTCATTTCCCTTTGAATGATTTTTTTTTTCCTTTGGTCAAGTTACAGCATTTTAAAGATTTGTATCATACTCTTTCAACTTAGAAGACTAAGTTGGAAACATGGCTTCTAGCAGCAGGTCTCTAGGGAGCCCATGAACAGAATGCTGAAACAACAAATGAAAAGAATATTTACAGTGTTTTTTTTTAATTATTATTAATATATGTTATAATCTATTAGTTAATCTATTTAGCTTCCAGATATGATTTCACAGAATCATAGATTCATAGAATCAGGATCCTAAAAAGGAAAACCTGAGAACTTTTTTTGCTGGGGTGCCAGTATTGACAAACTTTGAGTTGCAGCAATCTGTGAAGAACAGGAACAGACTCATTTATCTGTTCAGCTTCCTGGGAGGCAGCAACAGCCTCCAAAACATAAATGGCAGAGGTTCCTTCTGAAATTTGCAATTATTTGCGATGCTCTAAACAGAGCTCTGAATCTTTTAAATGAGTTGAGAAGCTGCATAAAGACCACATGATGTTCCCAGCTAGTTTTATAAGAGATATTATACACTTTATCAGCTTAACAGAAAAGGAGTTGGCTGTTCTGCAACCAGGTGAGGAGTGATTGAGGATGTTATTTCAGAATCAACAATTTAAGATGCATGGTAAACAAACACTGAGTATTTCTCTCTCTCCTTTATCTCTAATGATCCATCAGATCTTGTGGTCAACAGATCAACAGAGACCATCCCATGACCATCTCTAATCATAGCAGATTTTTTAAAATTGTAGTGTATGAACAGCACAGGAACAAGTGTTTTCCACTACCTTCCCTTTATATGCAGCTTGTAATTAAAATGTGAGGAAGACCTTGAAGTTATAAGCCCTTGAAAGAATCCCAGAAGAATGCTGAGCATAATGCTTACTTACAAAGGACTAGAGATCCCTATGAAACTATAATAGCACATATGAAAACGCCTTAGGTGATTTAGGCCTCTGTGCTTCAATCAAAAAACTAAGTTAGAATTAACATAAAACCACAAATGGTAGCAGTGATGGTGAGTCCTCAGCCATTTAAACACTGTCTGTTTCACTGACCACTAAAGTAAAGTAAATTCTCTGAAGATCTGATCTCATACAGAGATTTAAGGAACAAATCTTGAGATCTGACCTAATGTGGAGAATCATTATAAGTCCTCTGGTTTTCAAAAGAGCATTTGAGGAAAAAAAAAATTCCTTATACTTAAAGCACTTTTTCCACTTCCTTTTGTTATAAAAGCACACTGGAACAAAACCAAGTCTGTAAGAAGAGCCTGTATTTTTAAAAGTGTCTATATCTTCAGAAAAATAAAAATCAGTGACCATGGGCTTAACCTGTACACCAATTGTTATCTTTTTCTCCTGTATTTAGGTATTATTATCAATTCCCTTTTCTCTATAAGAAAAAAATAAAAAAAAATAAAAAAAAAAAAATAAAAAACCCAACAAACCTCAATAGAAGTTGAGAAATTTAGATATTTAGGTCAAGGAAGTTGACAACCTGCCTCAGAGCAGCAGCTCCATCCAACTGCCAGATATCAGGCACTCACATCCAACAATTCCACAGGACGTAGAAAATATGATGAACACATCTTGGGAACTCACTATATCCTTTTGATTGTGCCTAAATCAACAGGGTAGACTCAGAAGCAAAGTGTTTTGTCTGACTGGAATCTGACAAATTACCTAACTGAGCCAGCACACAGCAATATGTGTCTGAAATGCAATGCTCTGCCTTCAGAAATTCTTTGCAGATAGTCATAAGGGCTCAATGCTCAAAACCATGACCAGATTTACAGCAGCACAGCCACTGAAACAGCAAACAAAGCAACCAATTTCCATCAGAGTTCTATTCAAGTATGGCAAGCTCTCCTAATACACTGCTTTTGGAACTCTCACATCCTTAACACCCAAAGGAGCACAGACAAATTGAAAAAAAAATAAAAATAGGCAATCAGAATTTGTGCTAACCATTGTGGAGGGAAGAGTGGCCTATCTGAAAGTTGGGGAATAAGAACTGGCAAAATGCTTTAGACAGTGATAACCAGGTCCACCTCAGAATGGAACTTCCTCCCTAGAGACCCTCTCCACAGCTGTGTTGCACTTCACAAGTGAGAAATCAGACATTGTCCTTTTTCCATCCCAAATTCTTCTGCACTGGCTAAAAAAAACATTTAGTCAATAGATGACTGACACATTGGCTCAATGTAGATGCCTCTCACATAAAAAGGACATGTTGACAGCAATAGCCTGCTCCTACAGATCTTTGTACCTTCCTTTGCTATTTCTGTGCCATCAGAGCAGCTCTATTCCATAATAACCTGCAGCTTTAGTGAGTGTATTATATGCTCACAACTGTTAATACTGAGGTTTTTTTGCAGCTGCTCTGGAAAACAGAATAAAATGCATCAAAAGCTGTAAAGAGGACACATAGGTTTGTCAAGCTGCTGCTTCCAGCGCTGCTCCATGTAAAAAATTAAAAGTTGATGCATGTTTTCTTGGTCTCCTCATTATGTAGCAGGACTTGGGACTTTGAATGACAGAAGAGTTCTGGTGGGCACTACAATGGTGAGCGTTTCAACTGTGTACACATGACATCATGTGGAAATCTCAGCTCTCTCAACATTGGAAAGATCTTACAAATGTTAGGGCCAAGTATTTCCCAAGTACAATTACAAAGAGTAAAGAGGAGTCAGCAACTTTGTTAAGAACTTTTATCATCATTATGATTCCAGCTTTTCCCCCTGAGGCTCACAGCTGTAGTTTGTAAGGAAGAAAAAAAAAAGGACAAGGAACATATTTTGTGAATTTTCTAAAAAATCCTCTAGAACTCAGGCAACTGTTTTCTCTCCCAAATCTCTTGGGACAAATGGCATATATATATATAATATACTTAAGTAGATATGCATGATTTTTTGAGATATAATTTTAATGTTTTATATTATCTAATGGAAAACTAAATGGAGAAATAATCTAGTGTCTTGATCTAATGTGAGCTTTTGCATTTAAGAGGATATTAAAAAAAAAATTCAAGAATACCCAACACAATTTTAAATTTAAACCTTCACAGTCCTTCTGCACTCTTAACGGGGTCATTTTCAAAACTTTTTCACTTCCAAACTTTTCTGTTTTTTTGTTTCTCTGTGGACTGTCTTCACAGACAAGCATGAAATTTGGTTCTACATCACCACTTTCTTCCTCATCAGAAATGCTGAATATCAGAAAACTCTGACCCTTAACATCCATGAGAAACCATGGAGGAAAACTGAAATCCCTATGTTTCAGCCTCACAAGTTTAACCAGTGGACAGAATTTAATCCTTGGAGGAAAGCACAGGCTTTATATACTGGAAGCAGTGACTAAACTACAGGGGAGGTAATACCAAAGAGACACTAAAGGAATGGTTATTAAGGCTACGTTGGCTTTGTTATTCTCTCTGAAAGTACAGTCACTTACAAATACTAAAGGTGCTTTTAATACCTTAAAGTGACATATGAAAATTCTGCCTTTAGAAGTAGAAACTGTATTTTGAATAAAAACATCATAAGGTTTTACAAAGCAGAGCTCCTCTACTTCAATAGCACTAGAATATCTGAAAAATTTCAATTGGGCTTCAGATCCTGCTATGCTGCTACAACAGTCTTGGCAAGCTTCTTGTAATGACCTTGTAGTAAAGGTGGAATGTGACAGGTTTTTATTCCTACATGTCTCAGGGGTGAAAGCTTATAACCATAAATAAATGCTCTTCCAAACTACTGATTTATGGAGTTTCCCTAGGCTCTGTATTGGATTCACACTTTCAACATCTATACACTTCCACTTGTTCACAACTTGTGCCATAATATGTTGCAGGGTGTCATTTTTGCAGATGATACCCTGAGTTATCTTTTCCTTAAAAANAAATCAACAGCAAAGCTAATGCCTGACTGATTTCAGTGAGTGAATAGCTGAGAACTTTGTGAAGATAATGCAAATAAGAAGAATAATAGTGTTTGGGTCTCCTTTGTGTACATTTATTTCATCCTGCTCTTTACATGGACAGCTGCCATGTTACTGAATAAATTCCATGATAATTTTTTGAATGAGAAATATGTTTGACTAATTACATGCACTGAAGAGAGGACTCAAACTGGTAGGTTTAGACCTGTAGGTCTTGCAATTGTGTTGATAAGTTCTGGCCAATACAATTTCTCCTCGTTTACATGGTTTACAGTCAAAACTCTGTTATGAATGAAACCTATTCTTTACCTATATATTTACAAATATACTTATGTGGAATATGTACAATAAACTTTATCATATGCTGTAAGACAATCAAAGAGACGGCTGGGTAGAACAAGAAAAATGATGATCTGGTGAAGTCCTGAGAAAAAAATTGATTCTTAACTAAAAGATAATGTAAGTAATTGCACAACTATGCAGGCAATAACAGAGTATGTTGGTACAACACTCTTCACATGATCCCTCCTGACTTAAGCTTCAAATAAGCTGATACCAATTCCATTGACATAATGAGAACAAACAAAATAAATCAAGTGAATAAAGTCCAGAGTGATCTTTGCCTCCTGGATAAGATGCTTTTAGACAGTGCATCAACTGCTACGATGATTTATATTACAGACTGAGATGTAAGCCTTAAGTAGCATTGTTAAAGCTAAATTGAATCTTATGTTTCTGAAGGAGAATCAGTCTCTTCTTTCAAAAGTAAGGCAGAAACAATACACTTCTGCATTTGTAGAAGAAATGACTCAAAGAACAAAATGGTTTTCTATGGTTCTCAAAAATAGAGTTTCTTTGGGATACAGATGCAATAAAAATCAAGAAAAAGACACAACTCAAAAATCCCCTGGATATCCAACAAGCCACACAGTCCTATTACATCCAACTTGTGAGGCAAGTGAGTTAAGAGTTCAAGGCACTTACAGTACTTAAAACTGTAACACTAAAATAGAAAAAGTTTGAAGGTATCTCCCATTAAAAGGACATCCCCTAGAACCATCAGAAGTACAGCTTTTATGCAGTTTTTGATAGAGGATATAGCATTGTATGGGTACTACAGCAGTACTTTGCTGTAAGAAGCAGTGGCACTATGATACAAATGGTATTTCCCCTGAGAACAAAATTAAAAATAGACCTTCACACACAGCTAAAATGGGGGAAAGCAGCATGGCAGAAATAGCTACCAATCCAATAGGTTTTTATATAGATTGGAAAGTATGAATCCTGCAATATTAAAGCAGTCACATCTTCCCCTCTGCAAAAAGTCTCTTCTTGGGGACTTAGGAATCTTCTTGGCAATGTCATTATTTCTAATCTGTGGGCCACAGGAGTCTTAAGAACAGGAAGGAATTGCTGTGCTTCTCAACAAGGAGATGATAAGAGATCTTTTTGGAGGGCTTGCTTTCCTCTCCTGTAATAGAAGTTGGCCTTTATATTCTTTTTTCTTTGTAAGAAGTTGCCATAGTCGTCCTCAGTATTCCCAATTAAAAGAAAAAAAAAATAATGACAACAACAAAGAGTGCCATCAAACAAACAAAAAATCAACAACTCCACACAACCAAAATTAACAGAAACACTGACTTATACTTTGAAGCGTTAAAAACCAATTGCCTAACTACAGGTTTGGGACAGCTCTGGCAATAACTTTTTAATAGCAGATGACAGGGAATGTATCAAAGAAGTGAAAATGAGGAGCACAGAACTCCACCACAACTAATTACATTTGAAGGATGACACTTGGCCCTCTCTTCCACTTGCTGGCTGAAAACTGACACATCATTAGCAGATCTGGTAAGACCATTGAGGCTGGAAACCATTATTAGCTGCTGCCAGAAGATACCTGCAAGAATATTGTCCCAAAATTGTCACAATAGCACTTCTTAAGAGGTCAAGTAGTCTTCAAAGAGGTGCTCTGCTAGAGAAAATGTTCATATCTAGGGATCAAGTTAAACAAATCTCATCTAGTGCATTAAGAAATGGACCTTAAAATATTCATGCACTGAAAAAAACCCTCTGATAGTCAGATTTTCAGATGGCATCTTCAGTTTCTGCTTCATCAAATTAAGTGACATAAACAACCATTTTCATGTTTCTTTTTGCCCCCTCATCACCCTTTCAAACCCTTCTGAACTAGACTTCTTGGAAATGTCCCAAATATTCTGCCAATAAGCATCCTGTGGCAGCATCTACCCAGGAGTCCAAAGGAAGATCTGTCCTTCTATGAAAAATTCAAGTATTTACCCTCTCTGGAGACCACAAAAAACTTCATGTGGCTTCTTCTAGGTAATAAAAAGTCTAAGAAAGAAAACCATGGTAAAATCAAGCAAACATAGTGCAATTCTATCCTGGAGCTGTGAACTCCTTGAGATACTTCAATTTGACTGGAAGGCTGTGAGCAAACAGATTTAAGTGGGTTTTACTTATGTGGTAGCTCAGTCCAAATGACCTGCAGACCAGATGACCTTTCAACCTAAATTGATTCTAAGTGCCTCAAAGCAAGGCTAAAGTAGAGAGTTCAACAGCTGCTTTACAGCACTTAATACAAGCAGTCCTCAACAAAGACTGAGAAAATACTTCAGGAAATAGCATTGAATGCAATGTTTGAAAGCAAAGGCTCTGGTGTTCAGCTTGCAGACAATTCCACAAGGAGGGGGAGGGAAGTGGAGACCAGCAGGATTTTTCCCATGCCAACAATGCGCAAACAAAGGAAAGGTGATCCCACAGAATATCACTTAATAATGCGCTCTGGAGCCCCCAGATCTTAGGGCAGGCATGAGGTCAACTGCGCCTCGCTGAAAATGGCAGCACAAATTCCAGACTTTCAGAAAGGAAAGATGAAGATCCATACCTTGGAGCAAAGACATAAAGGACTGCTGGATTTCATATTATAAGCGCCAAAAGAGAAACTCCTCCTGAGAATTCTCTCAGTTGTGAATTGGTGGTTCCAGTGCAATATTAGAGAACTGTTTGCCAGTTAAGTATTAGACTTGAAAAGGAGGAACAGACCTTTCCTTACACTTAGACATAGTAATGAGAAAAGCAGTAAGGCATCATCTACTTCATGTCTTCCACCACAGGAGATTATAAAATAGGCCCTATGCTTTTGGTAAAAGACAGAACTACTGCAGGACTGAAATCCTTGTGGATATTGGGTGCTTTCATCATGGGGTTGTTCAGCTCCAAAGGAAAAGCTGAGGACTTCTTGAAGGCAGCTGAGCAAGAGATCTCCAAAGATAATGCAGATCACAGTGTCTGTCAAACCTCGTTCAGTATACAGAGTTTCAGCTGTGCAGCCAATGTTCATGTGCACTCCTGAAATAAGGGTGTGTTGATGCTCACAGATGAGTGGTACCCCTGAGTGATTCTGACTCACCCTACAATTCCTGTGCCTCCAGGGCAGTTTCTGTCTGAATGGCAATATATGGGAATATCAACTAATCACTGAATACTGATGAGATTGTGTTTATTTGTGCTGAAAAGTCGCTTCTGTGGATTCTGTTGTTTCGGTTTGGGCTTTTTTTTTTTGTTAATTGTGAAGGTCTCAAAGTCTTGACTGCTGTTACACAGCATCACAGCTGAATACAGAACAGTACAGTAAAGAGTACAGCAAATTTCAAAGCATGCATAGGCAAATAGATCAATTTGACTTTGTTCACTCCCCTCATTCATGTCACCCAATGCATGCAAAATTTCTGAGAAAAAAGATCTTATAAAAAGCCATGCAAGGGTTAAAAAAAATACATACAAACCTGAGCTGTTTTTTGATTATTGGTTTAATTACTCTAATACATAACACATCCTCAACTGGCTGTGTTTTCTTTGATTATTATTATTGTTCTATAGCCTCAAGCTAAGCAATGTATAGAATTGAACTTTGCAAACATTGTGAATCTTAACTTCCAAAATACATGTAAACTAGCACAGATTTTTGTATTAAAATCTGATTTTAATTATCAGACAACTCAAATTTATCTACCAGAAACAATACAAAAATTATAATAAAACACATATTTGCATGATTTTTTATGAAAATATCTGTTCATACATATAAATGCACATGCATCTGTATATATAAACATGTATGCATCGATTTATGTGCATCTGTAAGTCAAAATACACCCCTCAGGTTACATTTGCTACATCACTGCTTCATTGAAATTCAGGAAATGGTTTACAGCACTGCTGACCTTACATGATTAGTTCTGAAAGGTTTACTTCTTTGTCACACTGATTTGTGGCAATCACCTTGCTGCTCTGAAGCCACAAATCTCTGCAGATATCATAGTATGCTTTTCTATATATTGGTATGCTATCAGGAACAGTGATGATCATTTATACTAGCATGAAAAGACAGGGAATGCTTAGGAGACACTTAGGAGTTCATTGTTCTCTGTTCAGATATTTATGACTAAGACTAGAGATAAAAAATATAAATTACATTTACATATTTATGAGCATTTTATGCAATATCTTCATTTCGATTAAAATGCCATCAATATCCCTACATTACTATAATGCAAGTCAGAAATCAAAGCACTTAGTTTTATCTCTTTCCTAAAAACTTCCCAAATTAAAGCAATTAACAAAATACAGCATGAGCAGTGCTGATTGATAAACAATGCACTTAGATGCAATTAGAAAATTGTAAAGAACTAATCTATCATACCATAGGACCTAAAGATATTTTTCTTTGGAGAAGCAGAAACAACCTTGGGAGAAAATGCGTGGGCTGCAGAACCATGCAATGCAAATTGAAGGGGGCAGGCAGAAACTCACCTCTAGCTTTGTTCTTTGTAGCAGCCACTGGAAGCAAGGAAAAGATTGCACAAGAAGAAGAGAACAAAGATAGATTAGACAGAAGTTTGAGCAAGCAAGAACACAGAGAAACTTCATCACTATCGATTCAAAGCCAACAAACACCGTTTCTAAGATTATTTGACCTATTTATTAGAGACACTGTTGTGCTGTGAGAGAGTTCAGATCTATGATTCTGTCAGAAACCGTGGCTTGAGAAGCTGGAAAATACATCAGAATACACACTCAAATAGCCATGGTGAGGAGTGCAGAAAAATCACAGATCATTAGTCACAAGTAGGTGAGAACACGTGCACACACATTAGTGACTCCTAAAACTTAAAGCACAATTTGCCTTGCCAAAACTACCTTCTGAAGAACCTAAATCTTATGTCATCCCCTTGGTCCTATTTCTTGAAACATCACTGCTCTGTGAAGCTGATGCAAATGAGCATCAGTTAATCTGCAGATACCCCATGATTTATAATCTGCTATATGATCACCATTTTTCTTCATTGACGCCTTTATCTTCAGATTGCTCTTGCACCCTAATGGAGCATACAAAACCAAAAGGAACAGATGATATTTCAACCAACAGTGACCAGTGCTCAAACTCAGAGAAACAGGGACAGACTACAGCCTTCCTTGAGCATCCTGAAGAGTTTCATGCTGCTGGTTCTTCATGCCCAACAGGCTAACAAAAACAAAGACTGTAGTTTAAAATATTTCAATAACAACCACTCTATCACCAAAATAAACAGAACCATTGTCTTCTGTTTTCCAAGGCTCAGGGATAATGCTGTTGAAATAAAATATTACTAAGTCCCCAATTAGAATGGAATCACTCTGTTAATGGAATTAATTCAATTACTCCAAAAGATGTTATCCACACCTCTCTAAATTCACAAGTACACTCTGAGAAAGTGTTCATTCAAGAGCATCTCCATGGGAAAAAAACCAAAAAACAACAACAAAAAGAACAACCCAAACAGACAAAAAAAACCCCACCACCAAAATATTAATTTTCTTCTGCTGGCCCTTCTTGTAGGGCAGAACTACAAAAACAATTCAAAGGCAGCTATACTCAAGACCAAAAGACATGAAAGAGAAGTAGAAAGACAAACCCTTTTCTGGTGTCTTTGCTTCTCTTGTTCATACGTAAAAGGTTTGGTTGGTTGTTTTTTTTTGTTTTTTTTTTTCTTTTTTTGGTCTGGTGTCTCACCAGTCAGTCTTTACTAAAACAAGCAAGGAGTACATAGCAGTAAAAACCAAGTTACCATATATGAAAAAATCGTTGAACACCTGAAACTTTTAACTTTATGAGTGCATTACAATATCAGTTCCCTAGCTGCTGCCCTTTTTTTTTTTAAATTTCTTCACTGATCCCTCTTTTACTTCCAGGTTCACCATTGTGACTTGTCAACATCCTCCTTGCAGTGAACACAGCACAGAAATTCTGCTTTGGATGTGCAGATGTTTCTGCAGAGCTTTTTCCACAGGGCTTTTTAACAAGACATGTTCACCTGCAAACTGCCCGTAAATCTTACACGCGCTAAAAATTGCTTGTGCAGTAAACAAAATTAATGATGCCATTCTAATTTTATAAGAAGTGAACAGCTTCTCCTTCATGCAAATCTAAGTTGATAATGAATGCACCGAGTTCATCAGCTTGTTCATTTTCTTACATTTCCCCTTCTTTTCCAGTCCTGAGAATTACATGTACATGAATGTATTATCACTTCTGGCCAGAATAATCACATAAACTTCACAAAGGTCTGGAGAAAACGCTATCTCCCTGTCCCCACCAGAAATTTAAAAGCAACAGGAGACTTTGTACTTAATTAAACAGAATAAAAAGATATATGTGTCTCTCTCTCTCTCTCTAAACACATATATTAAAAATGTATGTACATGAACTCTTCAGAATGTGCATAAACACAGTTATATGCATATGTAAGTGATATAACTTGTGTATGGGCACATATACGCACATATATCAAAAGAACTCACACATTCCATGATGAAAACAGCTTTATTTTGAAGCAAGTACACTAGACAGAGAATTATTATCTACCAGTAAATAAAGAAAAGATATAAATGAGGTTGTACATTATAATTGGAAGTAGGACAGGTTACTAGGCTTGTTAGGCCAATTATAACTCTCTGCAAAGCCACTAATAGAGGACTAGATGACAGTAACCTTCTTAAAAATGTCATGTTCAATACTTGTAAGTTTTCCCATTGACAGCATGGTCCAATTACAAGTCAATTCATAAAGTTCAAACTGCACAACAGCCAAATTAGCTGAAAATGGTCTTTCAAAATATAATTCTGCCTACAGAAGGCAACTAGCTGCAGCTGTTTCCATCTTTCTGATACTTAGCGTGAGGGAAAATTCCCTTTCATTGCTACCATTGAGGTAAGTTTCTCTTTCTTTCATAGCTGCAAGAATTTTCCTCTCTTCCCTCTTTACTCTCCTTGTCACTCTGTAAAGAGAAGACAATTTTCAACCTATATCCATTATGTTTGAGAAAATTTACCCACCTCTTATTATTACATGAAAAGCCATAGAAGACAAGCATAGACAAATGTTTTGAATGAGCATCATCAAGACTGAGATTTAGTAGAGGGAAGCTGAGATTTTTGGACAGAGCATCAGATATGGGAACACTCAGCTTTTTATGCCACTGCTGTCAGTGACAAAAGACTGTAGGTTACAACAAACAACATTACAGTCAAATACTCCACTTTTACTTTAAATCTTCAGCAAGTCAGTTGATTTATCCATATTTCACATAACACATCCCCTTTTTTCCCTCCTAGACTTCCTTGCTTGCTGAAAAAAGAAACTCTTCAAGGCAGTGAATCTACCTCATCTCAAAGTAGTATATGTATATACTATTATAGCAGGACACTGATTTGAAACTTCTGTAATACAAATAAAATGGTTTAGGACTAGCCAGTAATAATTTTTGGGCACAATGTAACCTAAAATCTGGAATTTGCTGCATATGGATGGCATACTTTCTTTGTCTAAATTAAGAAGCCAATCAGTAAACACATAGAAAGGAGTGACTTCTGATATTTTCCTATGTTCAGGGATATCTTTAAAAGAAAAAGAACATTTATAAGGGCATTTTTCTTTAGCGACCCTGTCTTGTATTTCTTAGGAAAATTATTCTGGACAGGGAGGCATACTACAGAAAAGTGTGAACAGTAACCTTTTTGGAACTTAAGGGAAATTTTTAAAGACCAGCGAGGAAAGAAAGACAAAGTAGGAAGAAAGACCATATTTTCAGAAGTCAGGTTGAAAGACATGACAGAGCTACAAGATTTCTAGGTAAGGCTGAGAAATAAATCTCTTCTATTTTCTCTAGCAAGGTTAAACAGTATTTTATTTTCTGAAGGCTCTTGTGGTCACAGCATATGTAAAACAAAAGGGACGGCCACCAGGGAAAGATCTGTGAGTGAGGGGATCACAGAGCAGCAAGAACCCAAGGTCAGTGATCTCAGGGGAGTCCCACTATGAGAGATCCAGAAAGGGGAGGAAAACTGTGCCAGGTGCAGCTAAATTTCACAGAACTAATGTTTTTAGGGTATTTTTAAATCAGAAAAGCAATCCTGCCATAGCTGTGCCTGCTGAAACAATCTTTTTAAAAATCATTGCCTTAATGTAAAAACCTGGATTCAAATTTCAAAAACCCTAATATACCCTTGCTCTCAAATACCAATAATATATTGTGCTTTATTTTCTGTGATACATCTTTCTGACTTCTTGCTTTTTGTATGCCAACAATTGTTAAATTACATTCTTTGATAAATGGCGGCTACAAGTTGTTCAATATTTTCTCCACACTCAGCCATCTCTATACTGTTCAATTTTGTAGACACTTTTAGACAGATTTGATATAGCTTTTATTTTATTTTTCTCTTATATGTGATTTATTATTCGATTTGGAGTTTTGTCTTTTGTCTTTGGAGAAAACCACATCCGTCCAATTACTTCAATAGCTCAATAAAAATAAAAAAGGGAAAAAGCATTTCCCCAGATATCCAGCTAACCTAACCTTTTATTTCAAAAAATAAGGAGAAAGAAAAAGCAAAGTGAAAGGTTTGAGGTCAATATTGTTCTCATTTCACCTATTGGATGCACTAAGATTGCAGACAGAGGAACAAACAGTAAAACATTTAAATTTTATAATGACTAAATACTTTATTAAAAAAAACAAAACTAAAATGAAAGTCATATTCATAAAGTACATTGCATTGATTTTCTCCCAAATACAGTAACCTGCAGTTCCAGCAATTCTGGAGGTCCTCTCATCCTTAATAAAAAATTAACACATCACCAGTCATATGGACACATTTATTCATCTGGATTTTTACTCCAGCCTTAAAATCTTTTATGATCATGGACTATGAAAAATTATCAGAGAAGCAGCACAAATAAACATCCCTCACCCCACAAAGTAGGAGGGAACAAACAACAAACACACAGCCCTGCTCCCCAACATATAATTCATATTTCTACTAAAAAACCAAACCAAAACAAACCCCTTAGCTTTACACTGCCTACACTTAGAATTTTCTTTTTAATTTTAGGATGATGATGATGATTACAACAACTGCATTTTTTCCCTTTGGATAAACTGACGGATTATCACTGATCATTTAGGTCACCTAAATGCCAGCTCTGAATCTCTGACTGGAAAAGCTCCTCTGTGTGACAGAAGGCCTTAGCAGGATCATTTCGTCCAGAAAATAATGCAAATTATTAGGCTCTCATAGACTAGAGACCCATTCAAACAAAGATACCCACATGTGTTGCAATGCAGAACTCTTCCCACCCTCCTTTTGAAAACCAGCATTTTCCAAAAGCCACTGAAGGAGAAACAAACCACCACCATCACCTGAAATTCATGGTGGGAATTTGAGGCTCCTGAATTCAGGAAGGCACTGCTGCTGAGACTTAAAGAGTGGCCAACAGATGATACAAAACCATGGGATCTTGGGAGATATTTTAGCTTTGGATGTCATTAAAAAAAAATAATAAAAAAATACATTGGCATAGATAAATTTGTTTGCTTCTGATTTTCTGATCTTTCCCTTGATTCCCTTTATTGCTGTGCCTTTGCATTTTATAGTGAATATTTTTTATACTTAAGTCTGTTGGGGGTTAAGTTTGTTCNAATGCATATATTCCTAGATAAACCTTCCTCTCTTTATATATATAACCATTAAAAATCTGTGCAGTCATGCATAAGTAACTAAATGGAATTCAAACACATGACCTTCTTTTATTCTATTAATTCTGTGTTCTATCTCTGCATCGTTGTATCTACAACACAAGTTCCCAAAATGACATCAGGTAATTTCCCTCAGAAACACAAAAAGTCTAGAAGATACAAATGAAAAAGGGATAAAAATGCAAATTGCAAGGATTGTGAGGATGTCAGCTACTGCACCCTGTGGGTTTGAAGCATCATGAGTTATCTTTGGACCCCTCCGAACAGATTGCCTAATATATTGCTAAAACCTTTGGTGATGGGGACTCCAGAAGCTCTCCAGATCACCTCTTTCACAATCACAGTTGTCCCTCTCAATATTAAATTGTTAACCATTATATATAGGAGATTGGTGCAACTCCATCACCCTTCTCATGCCTTCCAGGAGTTCAGATTGCAAAATGCATATTTCTTTAACTCTTTGCAAACTTGAAGATTTATTATTTCTCTTGTATGCTTAAAATAATCTAAACTTTCTCAGGATAAGTTTTTCAACTTGCACTTTATTGCCTTCCTCAGTTTTAAAACTGTGACTAGATTATCACATGCAACAACATTTATTATGCAGTACTAATCACAAAATATTGAGAAGCACACAGCTCCATTTTCTTTCTGAAAATTAGGGTATAAATATAGTAATTTTGTTCTCAATACTCATTATGACTGGCATGATGGAGATCAGCAGAAGCATCTTATAATCTAAACATCACTAGAGTTTGGGATTCCAGCTGTAGCTGATTCACATTAGCAGCTGGAAACACATAGCACAATATATTACAGGATAGTGAAAATAGAAGATGAATATAATCATGCCCTAAAGGATTCTCTTAAAAATATTGAGATAAGAGTATTTTCCCAACCCAAAATGCCAACTTAATGCATGTTTTAATACAGGTGGGCATGTAACTTCTACAATCAATCCAAGTTGCAACTAAGCAATTTTAACCTAAGCTGGGTTTTCACAAAACATCAGAGAAATTTCAATTGCAAATCAATAATTTTGTTCCTGAAGATGAGTAAATATAACTTTTATATTTCATTTTACCAAGGTAACAGAATGTTTTACAAAGTATGTATAAGGGCAACTCTGGAGTAGTGGAATTAAGCACTGTGCTAGGCTGTAAGCAGGGTTGTGTCAGGCAGATACACAAGCCCTCAGTTCTGCTCTCAGATCTCTTCCACAGTTATTTCAAAACTTAAAACAAATATTTGAAAAGCTTTGATGTTCATTCATCCCCTCAAAAAAGGTATCAAAACTGTTAGTCATACAGAATGTGCATACACACAAACTTGCCCAGCTTCTCTGATTTTGTCAGGTCTCCAGCATAAAGAGAAAAGATCCCCCTTGGAAACACTTAGCCAAGTACTTAATTGTTTGTCATCAGGTAACTGTGACTGGGCACAAGCAGCTGTGGCAGTGAGCTTTTGTTTCTTTACACATCTGAAGATCAATACATGTAAAAAACCTCACACAATGTCTTGTCCATTTTACTCAATCCAGTACCATGGAATACTTTCAAGAAATTTTTGAATAATATGAGAAAAAATACCATTTTAGGAAATTTAAGTATAGTCAGAGTGCTAATTTACAGAAAATTATATTATTCTTCGGGAAATCCTCTTAATTAAGACTTAGGAACTAAACTATTCTTACTACTCCTACAATGATGAATGTGCTATGGCAAAGAGGTGATTTGTGAACTCTCCACATTTCTGAACTGCACAGCAGCAGCATGTTGAGTCTTCACAGTACTTTGACTCCCAATGTGAGTTTTATAATGCCCTGGAAGGACATATGCCAGGCAAATCATTACTCAAGGTATTCTTCAGTAATGCAGTCTGAAATCCTACTGAAAGATAAACAAACAAATCCCAAAAATGGATGCACACACGCCCCATACCCCTGACTCCCCCAGACACCAAACTGTCTGCAGGGCAAAAAAGCAAGACACTGCTGGGTATTTCTAACTCGTTCCTTGACATCTCTGCCAACGTGCATCTTCTGGACAACATTAGTACACAATTACGCTGAGCTAATCAAGCACACAGACTCCCTTTAGAGCAGAGGAGTGTTTATATTCAGCCTTTAGCTTCGATCATCACTGGAAAGGGAGGGAATACTTTGGAAGGCAGCCTTTTGTAGCACAAACGTTGCACAATAAAAGATACCGAGTGAAAGAATGCAAAAAGGAGGGCGGTGTTGCTATTTTTGCCTGGCTGTCAGGGCACAGCCCAAAGACATTTGTAGTTCAGTGAATGAGTACAGAAGAAACTCTGGATGTTAACAAGCGCCCTGCAAGAGTCAACCAGGTCCTTGACAACTGAGTGCATAGCTCACCAAATATCATAGGCATGTTCTTGCCTTGCACACCTCTTGGAGCTCACCAAAGCAGATGGGAACAACAGAACATCCCCACTGTTATCCCAGGAAACTAAAGAAGTCTTTCAGGGCCATTCCTGATCATTTCAGCCACACAACCCTTTCCCATTCAGCATAATGCTTGCAGTTTAGAAGAAGTTTGCACACGCAGTCAGTCACAGCATAAATAGAAACTGGCAACACAACTATGACTACTCCTTAAAAACCTCATACGCCTTCTTTTCAAAGAGATTTATGAATAATGGGAACTAAATAATTCATGGCACTGCAGATGCCAGTCCAAATAGCCTCTTCCTTTTTAAGGTTTCAGTTTGTAGATGTGTGATCAAAAGCCTTCATCAGTCATGATAGTGGCATTTGTACTCAGTCCAAACAAACCGTATTTGCATCTGAATGTTTCTCATTGAAATGAGAGACGTAATATGCAAGCCAAGTTCCAGCTAAAAGGCATTTTATGCTATTTAAATTCAGTCAAATTAAAGGCTGAATGCAACCTAAAAGGTCTACTCTCAGAACAGTAATTTGACACATCATAAATAAGAGGCATGTTTTTGTTAAGTGGGCCTCAGCACTTGTCTGAAAATTTTACACAGCATCCTAACAGCGCTGCCTCTTGAAGGATAATAGAGGAAAGTCCTACATAAAAAGGAAGGAAGTAAACAGAAAACCCACTGGCAAGTAGTGCAAAGGTTTAACCTACTCATACACAGCTATGTGAAATCACAGAACCAGGTAGGTTGGAAAAGACCTCTGAGATCATCGAGCCCAACCTTCAAAATCAAGTTGGCAAAAGCAGTTGCTCTGTGAAGGCAACACTAACATGAAAGATCTTGCAACTACGCTTTTAAGCAAATAGGTACACCTTGGACACCAAACTTTCACCATGTTTTATTAATCCTATTGATTAGTAAAGTGAGGATCAATGTTTGCCAGGTTCATTGCTCTGGTTTGCTACTATCCTGAAAACTACCACAAGAGCCCCTAAAAAGAATTAAAAAAGGGGAAAAAATAATAATAATAAAAAAACCCAACCAAAAAAACCAGTCCTCAAAGATATCAATTAGCAAATGGAGAAGAATTTTACGTCAGCAAGGGAAAAAGCTCTAGGATCAGATTAAAATTCTTGCTCTTGCCAAGGGGAAATATATACAACTCTCATAAATTGAGGTCAATACTAATTTTAAAAAGACTATTAAGAGCCTAGAATGTCCTGAAATGAACCTTAGTGGGGACAAACAAGATAATTCTTTTAAATTGTCATGGGGGTTTACTGTAAATCTTTTACATTTTTCCTTTTTTTTCCCCCCTAAATTTCTGTGAGAGATTCTTCCTATTGTATTTAATGATGACATGATTTGATGAAAGAAAAAAGCAAATTATGTATGACCTCTCACTGAAACATGTCACAGGTCAGTATTTTTATTTGAAGTCCATCTTGTTTAGAGTTTTTTCCTGTTTAGTTGGCTTTACTGATTTTTTTTAAAACTAAGAAATATATATCATTTTTATTTGCAGATATAAGAAGCACATAAATCAGTTATCCAAAATACATTATATTGAGGTCTTAATTTTAAAGTCCTTAAATATAATTTAGTAATTAGTATATGCACCATACATGAGACATGCTACAAAGAACCCAGTGATGCTCATATTAATTAATACACAATTTATTTAAATACTTAAGTAATGCATGGATTTAAGGCAACGCTAATTTTGAAAGGAATAGTTTATGAGAACAAAAGGTTCTCATAAAAGAAGAGGAAGGTACTCTAGGAATGAGACTATTCCACAGGTCCTCTACAGACCTCTCAGGAAAACAGGGAATAGCTTGTGGCAGACTAGCACAACACAGAACCAACTCTCTGAATGCTAATGAGCAAAGCCAAGGAAAAATGCTGGAGCATCAGATATTGGAAGATGACAGTGATGGGGGCAGATGTAGAAAAATGATTATCAACTTCAGACCCCCTAGAGCAGCATGAATGAAATCACATCCTTGTGTTCTGGGAAATAAAACAGGCAACTTGGATAGAAATAAAGACAGCCTTTAATTATCTAAAAGTAAATTGGGAGCAGCCCATGATAATTCAGAAGTGGCGTTATTATAGAACACAATGCAGAGTTAATTCAGAAATCAGTTTGTTCAAAAGCATCAACAGCTGGGTTTAATAACAGACACAATGAATCAGAAATGAAGAAATGCTCGAGACAGAAGATTATTGAGCAATTTCAATCATATTATTAGATTTACAGCTAAACAGTGGCAAAGAACATGTATGTTAGAATTATTTAAATAAAGGAAAACAATAATTTGGATTGATGAGCTCCAAGAGTGTCAAGAAATAAACTTTTACAACATTATTTTGTCCAGTTGTGTTTCAGAGATGTTTCGTTATGCTTTTACCATGCCAAAAGCGAACCTTCCCATTCCATCATCACTTTTAAAATAAAACAAATGTTGTCTTATCACAAGGTCAACATATAATTTGAATGAAACAAATGCTTTAGCACCAGAAAAGGTGCTACTTTCTGATATTTCTATTCTTATTCATCAAGATTTCCTTCAGCAGATTCTTTTTTTTTATTTTATAATTTAAGTATATGATTATAATTGGGAAAGCATGGAAAGAGCACAGATTATCAAATTATTACAGCCAATACCACTAGCAAAGCAAAAATAGTGGCTGACTGCAAGTTTAGTCATAATGACTGAATAATTTATTAAGTATTATAAAACTGAACTTTGCGAGACTCATGATCAAATTTTACATATGAAAGTAAAACAGGCAAAGCAAATACTGTAGTGTCATAACTTGTTCTGCACACATGAGAGATTAACAGTTTAAAGGGTTTTTTTTACTTGCTTTGTTTGCTTTTTAAAGAAGTAGAATAAGATGGTGTTGTTCAGGCAAATCCCAGCCTTACATCTTTCTAGTTAACTAGGAATCTTTACAGCTAAAAATATTGGAAATATTTGGAAATATTCTTTTGTCCCTTAATTTTAGTTTTTGATGATAACCTTAGTACAACTGGTAAGGGATGTTCTAAAAACAGGCAAATAATAATAAGGTGAACACCAAACATTGGCATTCTAAATATGTGCATCAGGTCTGCCTAAGAAGAGACTGACAAAACCTAAATACCTAAACCAAGTTTGATGATGCTGTTCTGAAGTCAGGGAATGGATCAAGACAGCAACTTGACACCTTGTCTGTAAACACAAGAAAGATATTTTTCATTTGTCCCCTCATATTACTACGAATACCACATAAATACTTGGTTAAACTGTCAGATGGCACATGAACAGTAAAATGCATTCTCATGTATTCTAGTACTGATTCCCAGTAAGGAAAAAAGTAGCTCTAGGATAAAAAAGAATAACATGGAAAAGATGATGCTTCAAAGTACGATTTCTGAAACCTACACAAATATTAGCTGAAGACAATTTTATTGCACTTTCCTTCTCTGCTTTAACCCACAACTGAAGCACACATACCAAAAAGAGAGATTACCATGGTATTTTTTTTGTTTAACCATTATTTTGACAAGTTTCATTTCACAACAATACTTTCAAGAAGAAACACAAACACCTCCTATAGTCATCACACTGTCTACCAAGCAACACTGAGAACCAAGTACTCTAAGCTGAATATTGTTTAAAACTGCAATTTCAAATTAGTTTCCCTTCAAAGAAACAAAAAGAATGCTGACAAAAAAGTGTCACTCAAGGTAAAATCTTGGTATCAGTTCTGTGAGAAGCTGTCAACCAGAAAGCAACACAAGTATAAATATTTGGGCTCTAAAACAACTTATGGCAAACATACAAGTGTTAAATCCATATCAGACTCAGTATTTTTTTTTTTAATTCTGCATTTGTAAGACTGTAACCAGCAACAGAAATATCATTTGCACAGAGGCAACATTGCATGACCTTCCATATTTCATCATATGGCAAACAATTCCAGAGATATTTTCACTACCAAGTATTCCTCTATGTAAGCTGAAATTTGTAACATACGAATAAAATACATCTCAATGACAGTTGACCAGAAAATTCGTTGGAGGCAATGAACAAATCCCCCTACAATGAATCATATTAATATATACATTTAGTTGTTGAAAACTAATTATTTTAGTCAACATATGTTTTACTTCTATGATTCTAGCATTTTGTTTCCTTTAATCACGTGAGTTTTCTATTACTTTTTGTTTTGTCTTCTAAGCAAAAGAAAACAACCAGTGCTTCAATTGATTTTATATGGTTTTCAATCAGAACTGTAATCTGCCATTCAAAGAGAATGGGTAAGAAGGAAAAAAAAAATGGCCTGTATAGCGTGAATGAATAAAAAAGTATTTTAAGAAAAAGTATGCATGTAAGAAGCAAATTCAGGCTAAAAAAGTCTAATACCCACTGAATATGACAGGGATATTTTTATTGACTTTAGTAAGCTATGAATCAAGCAATAATTATACCATTAGATTACTGAAAGAAAAATAACAGTGATTTAGGAAAAATAAATGGGAAAAAAGGAAACAGCCCTAGAATAACCCGTATAATCTCATATCAACCTTGGCTAGGTGAAATTGCATTTTTCAGCATCCTGTAATGCTGCAATTATCAGTAGTCACATGCACATATTATTATATACTTAGCGGCCAAGATGGATGATTACCGCACATTACAGACTACTGATAAAATAAATTAACCGAGAAATGTTATCAGAGAGAATAGCCACGACAAATAAACCCAATTTCCTCAAAGACTTGCTACCCAAAGTGGTGACTCACACAAAAAAGATCCGGGAATCAACACTGCCACAGCAAACAGCCACCTCAGAAAGCTGACAGAAGAAAAGACACAACTGAATGGAATCTCTAAGAAACTGAGCAAGCAGCCACGAGATTTGCCTGTCTCTTGGCAGGTGTCACTCGTGGTTGAGCTGTTGCTCACATCAGTTATGCTGGAAACCAGTTCAGCTAAGAGGGAACCTCCAGGAAAGGTGATCACTGGCCATCAGTGCCATGATTCTACTCCCCAAAACCGCCACATGCCGTTTCATACTTTCACCCTAAAACCTAGGAATGCATTTATTGAGAAGTGGCATGCAGTTTTAGCAGGGAAGTAAGTTTCTAAAAGCTGTGTAATTCATTCAAGCACAGAAGACTCTTTGTTATGCCAGATTTTGGAAATGGTTAAAGCACCTGCTTTAGAGGAACACAGGGTCTTTTTTACGTATTTAATTATATGTAAAAAAGACAGATGAAGGTCCTCTTCAAGCTTAGTGTCACACTGAGTGCACAGTCATCAAAATTCCATGAAAATCTATATTAACAATAATCCCAGGTAATTTAAAAACATGAAACTCAAGGCACTGGAGAAGACATTAAAGACGTAAAAGTATAACAGTAATAAGGAGCATTAAATACCAGAAGATAATCATCTTGACATCATACATTTTTTTAACATTAAGCCTTTTTACACTGGGACCATTTTGAATTAAGTGACCATAAATCTGGGTGAATGTTCCTTTCCTTTGTCCAACCCCCCAAGCACTTGTGACTCCCCCTCCCCATTTCAAACTACATGGAGAATTTAATGAAGCAACTAACGTAGCTGAAACCCATTTCTTTGCATTTCTGTTGTGGCTTCAGTTCTCTTTTTGAATTTAATCAGCACCTAAAATTCCTTCATTCTATTTAACTATAACTGTGATGTAATTCACTCTCACAAAAGCACATACTAATCCCTCCCCACATCTGCAATTTAAAAATATTTTATAAAATGCATTACAGTTAATATCAGAAGCACTAAATAGCTCTCAGATATAATCTACACCTTCTTTCATAAATAGAATTTGACGCTAACATGAAAAAAAACAAACAAAAATAGCACACAACTTGAAACTTTCACCATCCGCAAACAGGAGATGTTTAAGATGATGTTAATTAACTCAGTGAATTTGCTGAATTTGATTGAAGGTTAACTTTCAAATTTTAGCTTTAGAAGAACATACTCTTGACAGATCATAAAGATGATATGGTATCAGTAATACATAAATATGGTATCAGTAATACAGCAACTTAAGACAAATCACAAGATAACTATAATTTATAGACTTTTTGCATATTTGGACTGAACTGGACCAAAAAGAAGGTGAGGAGCTGCGGGGGGGGTATGGGAGGATGAAGCCCACTTAATGCATGTAATTTGTCAATTAATTTATCAACTGTAAAAAAATTATAATAAAATAATGAAGGGCATAGTTAAACTATCCAATTTATTTTGAGCTTTATTCCCTGAGTGTGAAAAATTTGCTTCTATGAAATCATGCTAAACTTTCAACTGCAAAAAGAAGCCAATTTCCAAGGCACTGTTTAATTAATTTATGGAGTTACCGCTGTGAAAGTTCATTGAGACAAATACTAAAGCTGTTTTTTAAAAGGGTTGGATAATTTTCTGATGATAAACAACAGTGGCAGCTTTTTAAGCAAAGACAATGATTGCAAGAGTAATTAAATCTCATGCTTCAGGGTACAAAATAGAATCCCTTTGCCCCAAGTCCAGCATGAACTATTACTAATAGCATTTTCAACCCATAAATGTAAACTCTTAGGTCAGCTGTGTTATTTGGCCACCTTTTAACCTGTGAGGTTAAAAGGTTAACCAAGAGAAATCCATGGGTTACCTCAGTATGGAAGTGGCTGTGTATCCATTTTTTAAAATATATTTGGGCACTGGCAGTGTAGCATGTATGCATTATTTCCTGTTGTAATATTTCTACATCTTCCTCTGTGCTAAAACACTTCAATAAACTAAAACTTTACAAAATATGACTGAGAGCCATTTATCCAGAAAAAAACAATAAAAAGGAGGTAAAGTGGAAGGAAGAACACGTATGTGTAAGGTCATAAAATTGTACAAAATTTGACTGTCCTTTCATTGTCCACATATTTAGCAGTAAAAAAAATTAGTCCAGACAACACATCTCATAATACTTCACAGTAAGGCTCTTACAAAGACAAGAAAACCCCACAAAGTTATTAGCATCTTGTACTTAGTTATAAAAAAATGAAGAACTTTAGAGTTTCATCCAAAAAAAAAAAAAAAAGTCAAATCCTCATCATTTTTAGGCACCTATTTTCATGAATATACACACTAAAATTAGAATAGGAAAAGCAGTTTAACAATATTGCTTGAAACCACTAAGCCCTAGAAGTACCCATTCCCAAAAGGGGCAAACACCACTCCTAAAGGAAATGGTGAGTGAAACACCACAAAGCCAATAAAGCAGGTAAAGTCCATGCCATATTTCATGATGAGAATATTTTGTACTTTGCAAAGCCATAATTCCAAGGACAGGCTGCAAAGAACTGCAACCCACAGGCAGCTGACCCACCCCTGACATCCAGGTGGCTGCGTTATCGATTCTCCCCTCACCGCCACTGGTAAGACATTCATCACTGGAATGAGCCAAAGCTGAAAATCCCTGACTCCTGAGGTGCTCACTCTGTCAGTGAAGCTGCTCAGAACAGGAACATTGCTGCTTTCCTCCCAGTTACTGCACGGAGCAGCCAGGAGAGAGCTGCTCCCTCTGAGAGCAAGGCCATGCGCTCCCTCAACCTCTGGCACGGTCTGCTCTCACAAACAAGTGACAGCAGCACCACCGACTACAAACAGTTTGCAGAACCCCTGTAACAAGGGCCTGAGTAAATGCACTTCAAGCTAGATTCAATATTCTCCCATGTCCCCAAGGCTTTCAGGAGCTGCTGTTTGCAGCCACATCAGCACAATGTGCCCGAGTTACTCTGTCTGCAGTTTCTCTGCTCTGTAAGTTATATCATCCCAAGTTCACATAGTAAAAAAAAACAAACCAAAGAAAAAACAAACAAGCAAGAAAATCCACCAAACAAAACCAAAAGAAAAGAAAAATCGCAGGAACTCACCTTCTTCCTGAGGAATTTTCAACTCAACTATTGAAACACAACAAAAGAAATTAGAAAACTAAACCAAGAACTTTTCTGAAACAGTTCCTTCAATTTTTTTACTCAAGAATTAAAAGCGGTTATCTACAATGGCAGCAAAAAATCTAAAAATTCCACCTCCCTCTTATTGTGGGAAGCAATAATGATAGGTTTAGTTCTAACAGATTACTAGTTCTCCTATCCATTTGGACTTAAGAGTGACCCTCAGAATTATTAACAGACCTATATAAAAGACAGTTTTCAGCAGATACCCAGACTCAGACCTTTGTTCACTCCATTCACCAGACTGAAATTCAGGAGCTTGGTCAAAACATTTTCTGTTATAGCAGCTGATTATTTCATTATATTCGAGGGATTACAAATTAATTTTATGTCAACTGTAGAAGGAAAACTTACATACATTTATTTTAGTGTTTAGTTTCATGTATCTCTGACAACAACTGCATAACTGAAAATGTTTTGACCAGGAATTAGACCAAATGGCTCCTGAGATCTATCCCAACTTAAACTGTTCTGTGACTCTGATGAAATTCCTGTTACAATGCAAGAGAAACTTCCTCTAATTTGTAAGTAGAGGAAAAAGCTTTTATTAAATCAGATTGTAGACATGGCAAAAAGTAACATGATTTTACCTTTGATGAAAAATAAAGGACCAGGAAATAAAAGTGGATCAGTAAAGTGGAGCTAGCTCAGAATTTTCACTCTTGCTGTTCCTAAGGCTGTGAGGGCTGTAAAAAAATAATCAGTGTGCAGTCAGCAGAGTGTGGTAGTGGCTCATCAGAAAACACTGTCATCCATTAATCTTCACCCGGGTTTTATAACCCTTTTAAAATCTAAGCATTATTTCTCTCTTGCACTAAGTGTGAGTGCAGACGTGCCAGCTTCAAGCCTGGAACAGGAACACCCAGGGCAGGGAAGCTGCTCCCTGGCTGAGAGCACTGGAACCTGAACACTGCTGGCTGTTTCTCTTTAATAAATTTTACACATGTGCTATCATGGAATGCTTGGGCGAGAGAGGAGCTGGGCACTCCAGGCAATCCTTACCCCAGAAAATGTCATTACCATGAGCTGCTCTTGCAGCAGATGGAAAACTTTCCTCATGAGGGCAGCTGAACACTGGGACAGGGTGCAAGAGGAGCTCAAGAATCTCAAGTTTCTTGGAGACACTCCATTTTACATGCAATCAACTCATCTTCAACTCTCCAACCTCAACTTCACCCTGGGTATTTTATTAATAACTTACATATAGGGTACATTGAAATGCTAATAGGGCTTTTGATCACAGTAAAAAAAGGCTATTTTATCTCCCTATACAATTACAGTTCTTCTAATATTTACTAATTGTCATGATTTGTGAGCACTTAGAGGAGAAAAAAAGTAAAGCCATTCCTGAATTATATTAGGATTTAGAGATATTATTCTTGATGGAATTAAGATTTGAATAGGCACAGAACCTCAAGTGGGGTTGTGTATAAAAGTATTTTTTTCTCCTCTGGTGGCAAATTAAGAATTTCTATATGCAGCCTTTTCTCTGGAATTACAAACAGGTTATCAGAGAGATGATGCACAGTTTCAGTAGATTAGAAAGAGGTAAGAACAGTATTTGCTCCACTAACATGATTAGAACTTTTAAATCGCTTATTCATTTTACACGAACTTGTGAACTAGTTGGCATTAAGAGTGATTTACGGTACTAAGCAAACACTGAGGCATCTCAAAACCAAGAGTTTGGCAATCTGAAGACCCAGGAGACTCAACAGCCTTGCAGTGCCTTTACCATCAACCTGTGCCTCAGAGCAGCCAAATATAAAAGGGTGCTAACAAGCCATTTTGGGCCCTGCTAATGGAGAATTCTGCTAGAAGGATGGTAAGATTTAGCCAGGAAAGCTCTGCAGCTACAGAGGCCTGAAACAGTTGCATTCCATGGTAGTAAAAAAACAATCAAAGCAAACTCCAGCAAAGTTTACTTACTTCCCCTGCTGTAATGGCAAAAACTCTGTTACATCATCACAACAGAATGTGCTCTCCACTGTTTCAAAGGCTGACTTGACCCAGCCAAACCACCTCAGATACACCCAGAGAATCTTCTCCTACCACATCAGGACCTGCAGCAGCCCAGAACACAGCATTGCTTAACAGTGACTTTTATTAGCAATTTTATATGAGGTGATGCTCATCATCAAATGCCTCCATAGTATATGTGACACAGACTAGTCAAGTATTTCTTAATGATTCTGTCAATGCTTTTGCTAAAATTCATCAATGTGCTTAATTTCCATAGCCACTTAACAAGTTCTATGGTATTGAAAATGTCATGAATTCTCTTCCTGTTGTTCCATTTCTCTCTAAAAATACACCCTCCTGGCATGTTCTCTCTCCCTAATAAATATCATTCAAGTTCCTGACCTTCAGGGCTGCAAAATGTGTATTGCATCAAGACACATGCTAGATTACAGGCAGTAAGACTGTGTTTGTCTTCCTATGTAATTACAACTATAAAAACCCCCAGAAACAAACACACGCACACAAAAACCCACAAAAACCAAAAAACTTAGTTTTAGAGGAATTTATAAGAGCAAGAAAAAGATCAATATTTTATGTCTGAGGTTATTAAATTTCTATTAAAGATCCTACTCATCAAAAACATCTACACATGTATTCTTCCAATTCTTAATCCACTAAAGACACATGCGGCATTATGTAAGTCAGAAAAGCAAAGAAAAATATCTCTGGAAATGGCTATGGGTGGCAGTTCAGCACTGATATTGATTAAGCACTGGGAATATGCTGGAACATGACAGAAAAGTCTCCTGGCTGTAGAAATCCATGCAAGATGAATCTGCTCATTTTCTTTGCACATTGGGGAATTGCACTGCTGGGTGTAAAGACAGGCTTCCAGCACTGAGTACACCCTGTGTGTCTTTATGGCTGTGCTTCATCCTCATCCTGCTTCTTACTCATCCTATGTAACCACAGCTGCTCTGGAATGAGGGGCCAGGCTTGGAAGCCTTTGGGTGAGCAGGATGGAAGATGTGGAAAGGAGAGCGTTGTGCCACTCAAATTCAGTCACCTCAGTGAGATGCCTGGCTTTCAAAACACAAAACAAAACAAACAAATCCCCGAAAAACCAAAATCAAAGATGCTTTAATTAGTGGAAAAACAGGGTCTTAGTTTAGGGTTCCTCTCCCACTTGCCCTTTAGAAGAATTTCTCTCAGTCTATTAAAGGATTTCTTAATACTCATGCTTATTGGGAGGTGACATGGATATTTCCTCAAATGTGCTTATGGCATTAAATTAAAGGAGTTTATTTATTTATTTTTGAAGACTCTGAGGACTCCACCATTCAATACCAATTTACAGGAAAGAATAAAGAACTTGCAAAAATTCCTGTCACATGGTCTCCACATCAAACTGCAAGAAATGCATACGCACAGCAGAAGTGGTTGGTTAAAATAGGCTGCAACTTCTTAATTGTCTTTAAAACAGCAGCAAATGACGGGATTGTAAAGTGGAATTTGGATGCTCACTTCCACCAACTGCAAAACAGGAGAGGGTAAGGATCTCACTATGGTAACAAATCTTACTACACTGAGCACTATAGAAACTTCAGGGCACAAAATCCCTGTCCATAGAACTGTTAATCCCTGTTAAGAGCTGCTAGCACTGCACAAGAGAGCCAAGTCATCAAGAAAGTTCTGTAGGCCCTCAGCACATGTTTCTTTACAAGAAAGGAGAAGAATGGTGCAATGAGAAGGGTGTTTCTGAGAAAAAGAGAAGCAGAAAACAGGAGAGGATTGCTAAAAAGCAAAGCAGAGAAGAACAAGAGAGGAGAGAGAAAATAAGCAGGATAAATATGGCTGAGGATATTCTGGTAAATGCACTAGGAAAAAAAAAAAGACTCAACAGCATTCAGAGTCAATAGTGACCAAGCAAATGAGAGTTAATAAAAACGCTTAATGAAATCCTGGACTCAGATTAGATTGAACAGTGTCTGGAAGGTCCCTTCAGGCTCCAGAAGCTCACCCCCTAACCATATTTCTGAGAAGTGTCAGCCTCTCCTGAGTCACTCTCAATGTTTTCTCTTTATTCTTCTTGGGAGGAACAAGGGTGAGCAAGGTAGAAAACAGAGGTCTGAACAACATGAAATAACTTTCCACACGGTTTTTACTTTTTACTTAACTTCCTGACAATGTCTTCAAATCTTATCAGAGGAAGCCAGGGCAGTATCAAAGCACCAATCATATGTTCAAACATGACTTTTTCTGTGTGTTACTGCAGTGATTTGGACAAGCTGTACAAATTAACTTACTGAAGAGGGGTCATGACATTCTTGAAACTTCTAGGAAATTGCACAAAAATAATAAATACAAGTGTAAGCGATAGGGATTCCATATTTTCTAAGTCAGTTTTCACCCAACCCATGTGTTAAGACTAAAAACAACAGGCAGCATGCTTTGCTTAGTTAGGCTGCTACTACAAAATTATCAAAAGCAACAGACAAAAGTTCACCTTTGATACTCATCTGCCATTTCTTTATTGAAATCCTTTGGCATCTCCTCATGAACTATTTTTTCTTTTTTTTCCCTATGCCTGGAAAAGGAAAGTTGAGTAGAAAAGGGGAAAAACTCAGGAAACAAGTGAATGTTTTACCTCTGTAGATGTTCTGTCTTATATAACAAATTATTTCCTATAAGACTGCTTTAACCACCTATTAAAAAATTGGAAAAAAGTATTATATTAGCTAAGAAATATAATAAAATTGTGCAATAATCACCACAAGTACAACACTCTAAGGACAGATTAGCCTCCTGTCAAATTAGGAGGCAGAGGAAGCACCTCCTTGCAAAGATCTACACAGATGGACCCTTCGACCAGATAAAGGTCACCAGTCCCAGGATTAACAAGAATTGAATATAAGCACATCCCCATTTGGTTGGTCATACTCCCTTTACTGCACAGCAAGCCCAGAGGTTAAAAATATATAAATATATTAATAAAACTTGATTTTTCCAAATAGTACATAAAAGGGAGGAAAGATAAAATAACACTTGTCCTAGAAATACAAAACATTTTATATGGATTTTTAATTTAAATATTTGTTTCATCATAAAAAGAAAATATACACCAACAAAGGTCAGGATAAACAAGGAGCTCCCCTTTTCCTTCAGCTCTTTTCTAAGGGTTTGTCAGTTTTTTATTATACACTCACTCCTCTTTAGACTCCTACTCATATTATTTAATTTTTCTGCTGGCCTGTAGATAACAAATCTGTTGTCAGCCTGTCTGCATATGTCTATCAGATATGCACAGGGAATAAATGGTTAGAACAGGAGACAAAGGGCTATTCCTTTACTCCTGCCTGACAAAAATCAGATTCACTGGAAGCTGAAGCTAGCTATACCACTTACAGTGGCAGCAGGCTGAAGAATGTTTTTTATTTACAAATATTATTTGTAGCATAGTGGAACATGTGTTATGTGATGGATCTCTCAAACTCTAAAGTGGCTAAAATAAGCTGTTGCACTTAGAAAAACATAATTTGCCAAATCTGATATTTTAACTATCCACAAGAAGGAAAATAAATTTTATGTATAGAAAAAAGAGTCTATAAAACAAAAAATGTATTTAAAACCACCCTTGAATATTTTGCATTTCTTTAAAGAACCTTTCAATGACTGCTCTGTATGGCCTACAACATAGAAAGACCTGGAAGCTCTGCTTTATAAAGATTAACACACTAAAATCCACTGGACTTCCAGTGACTAAAACACCAATGTATTCATTAAGGATCACTATAACTTTACAGGTGGAAGCTCCTCTCACTTCACCTGCAGCACTCAGTGGGCAAGACTCAATCAAAAGCTCACATAAATATGCTTGCAGTGACATTCAGCTTTGTACTTTCCTATGAGTTTATTTCCCAGCTTAATCAGCATTTGTAATGCACTTCTGTCACTTGCATGAACACAACACACTGTAATAACTCTGACCGTGATTGATATTTCTTCATATGGAGTTGCTATTAGTGCAATTATTTATTTATGATATACTTTTATGAAAATCACTATTTCATGTATGAACGTCCCTAAATGATCCCCATATGCAGCAGTAATTATTTATGATATTTTGAGGAATTATTTAATATCTGCACTCAGCCAACTAATTTTTATGAGACAAAACTCAATGCAAGATGCCAAAAATGGCATCCTGAATTTGTCAAGTACACTTAACTGATTGCAAACTACAATAACAAAGATATTAGCTAACAAAAACAGCATATTCAAAGCTGTTGAATCTGAGGAAGATAGTGCATATTCATACACACCCTCACTGACAGACATTTACAAAACAATTAACAGGTGTAAGTAAGTGGCACAAATTATGGGCCACTATAAAAGACACTAACACATTATCCACACAGGAAAAGAAATCCATCTTAGGGCTACTAATTTTCACACTCTGAAGTTCTGAAATTTCAAGGTATTCTTACTTCCTTAAAACCATATGATCGAGAACACATCTTCACCATTCTTAAGGGAGCAAACAAGGATATCTGTTTCAACAAACAGGTGGAAAATTAATTAACCTCAGAATAACTACAGTCAGCAATATTTATGAAACCATATCCTGGACTGGAGGGCTTTTCATGGAAGAAAAAAGCAAAATAATTAATTTAGTAGCTATAATCACAATAAGTACCCAATTCCATAATTTTGTTATATATCCCATCTGAAAGAGCAGAGGGGATATATCAGGGGATTTCATCAGAAAAATGTAGGTGCACATTTTAAGAGAGACACATTAGGGAGAAGCAACGAGGAAAGAAATAAAACACTAATAAAGAAATAGTGCAAGAACCATCAGCCTTAAAACAGTAGTGGGAACATGAGCAACGCACAAATAAAGGGTTAATTAGTGTTAGACATGGAAGCCCACAGCCAGATGGAGGCTGAGGAGCAGCTTTCAAAGGTAACAGCATGGAAACGTTCCAGAGGGGTGTGAAGGGGTGTCCCTGCCCTTCTGACAGACAGAAGAGCTCTCACAGCTTCTTGCAGGAGCTCAACTAGCAGTGCTTTAAACAAATGCTGACAGCACCTGGGCCCATGCACTGAGCCAGGAGAGAGGAACAGCAAGAGCTGCCACTGGCAGCAAAATCTGACTGGCACCTCTGCAGAGCAATTTCCAGTCTGTGCTGACAAAGCAGTGGCAGGAGGAGTTTGGCATCACTGGAGCTCAGCCCAAAGAGGAGAAGCTGCTGAGAGAACCCTGTGTCCAAGCTATTGGACTTAACAGCTGACCCAGGAGAAATGGTCAGCAGCCATTCCCCGAAGCAGGAAAACCATTTGCTGCTGCCATCTGTAAGTCATGAGACCCAGTTGTCCCACTGTGCTACAAAAGCAAACAAAAGCTCAAAGGACTGCTTGAGAACAAAAAATCATAGAGAACTTTAGACCAGTAAGGATCTGCCGAAGTTAAAACAGTTCAGATGTCATCTAAAACTCCTCATTTATATATTTGGACACTAGAAAGTAGGGCATGAGATACAAAGGACTCAGGGATCAGTCCTTAGCAGAAGTTCTTGAGAAGAGACAGAAAACATTAAAATCTTTTCCTCTGCAGAAAACAACAAATTGATCAAGGAAAATTTTGTTTGCTGAAACTGTCATAACCTATCATGTCATCCAGATGATCTGACAACACATGATGGTATCAAGAGATGTAAACAGTTTAGCCCCTTTGTTACAAGCATTTCAAAGACAGGCTTGGAGGTGTTCCTCTCTCTTGCTTGATTATGGTACTCTGGGTCCTACTGACACAAAACTCCAGAGCTGCCTTTGGTGCAGAAGGGCCGGGGAGCTGGATTGAAATGACACATTAGACTTTATATCTCTTGTCAGATATGCTCTGTGGAAATAATATCACAGACAGCAAAATGGGGCATGAACAACTACGTGCCAATTTGACATCGATCACTCAGTGCCCAAATCTGCAGCTTAGCTCAGGTCTGCTGAAATCCATGCTCAGATACCCCTGGCGCTTCCACCTCCAGGGAGCTGGTGGGTGTTCCATCATGATTCCACCATGCAATAAGGGGAAAACCTCTGTTGCCCGTATTTAAGCAGCTGCCTAGATTCTTGCACGACCTTTTGGCCTTATTTTAATATCTCCCAAGAAAGAATAACCCAATTTTTTAAAAGTTTGTTCCATTCTTTTAGTCAAGCTGATTTTCAGTGTGTTAAATATGAAAAATAGTAGCTCTGCATCACTGAAGATAGGACACTGAGATTTTAGACAGGAAATTTTATGGGTTTTATAAAAGGCAGGACATTAATCAGTATAATGATGACATTTATTCAAACAAATGACCATAATACAAGGCAAATGTATTAGCCACCTTAACGAGTAAGATGAAGGACATCACCAAATAACCAAAGATATGCTTTGTTCTTAAATATTATTGCAGGATAAGCTGTTCTCCAAGGAAAAGACAAATGGATGGATTTTCCAGATTCTGACACCATAATCATCTTTTATACCTAATGTCTGAAGAATGGTGAGATGGGTTGACCCCAAACATCACCTAAGCCTCCATCCAGCTCACTCTTCCCCAGCAGGATGGGGGAGAGAAAAGGAAGGTCAAAAGCAAGAAGAAGAAGAAAAAAAAGTGAGTTGAGATAAAGAAATTTTAGGAAAGAAAAACAAATTAACAAACCAAACTCCAAATGAATGGGAGGAAAGCGGAACAACTGCAGACCAGGCTCTGCTCAGTAGGAGCCAACAAACTGCTTCAGTCACAAATCCAAGGCACAGCACAACACAGGCTGCTATGAAGAAAATTAACTCCATGCCAGGCAGAGCCAGTGCAAGGGTCTATCTACATCCAAACTATAAACCTTTTGTCAAGAAAAAAGCTAAATGGAGCTAAGAATTACTAAATCTGGTAAAATATCAGAGCCTTAACAGCTAGGCCCCAGCGAAACTTCTCTAATAATCAAAGGATGGCAAGAAAATTAATGCCATGGAAGAGATTTCATTGGGTGAAATTTGCCAAAGGAAGAGATTATGGAGGATTCTTCTTTTGTAGAACAAATAATAAGTAATCTGTCATAGTGCCACTACAAAAATTCTGAATAGGGAAGCCACAGTGTGTATTGGTTTAGTTCAGTAAAATTAGGACAAGACCCAAACATATTCATTACTGGAAATGAGGCAAAAGATACTGACGCACAAATTGAAGGTAATAAATCAAATTACTTATTGGCTTTGCTCTTACTCATACAATGTGAAGAGGAGAAAGATGAGAATATAATAGAAATATAAGGTAGCAGTAGTTTACCACTTCAGAAGTTTTACTACTACAGTCACTGTTGTATAAATACCATACTAGTAAGCAATACAAGATGGTGATACCATAATTATCTAATACTTCTCTTCACATTTAAAGTCTGAATATGTTTCATGTGAAGCCAGAGACTGACAACAAAAGAGCCCAAAATCACTGTTTAATTTTTCAACACTGATGCACTGTGCAAAGTGAAAAGCCATCCGATCAGTGGAAAGAGAGGTGACACCAATTTGCTCCATAAAGACTGTTGGGCTCAGAATATTAATTCTACCCTTTGCTTTGCCTTTAACTGACATAAGGAAACCAGAAAGAATGGCCTTATTCTTAATGGCTATAGCTACACTCTGCTTGCACCACATTTTAATACAGAAACCTCTCTGCCTTAAGGGCAAAGCCTCCTTCCAGGTGTATGAAATCAATTCTAATCATAATAAAGTCTCATCTTAATCTCATAGCTAGGCTGTCTATTTCGTTATTCAAGATGTCACAGAATTATGCTTCTGATTTCAGCTCCTTACTCAACTCTTCCCAGTATCTCCTGCCTAAGAGATTCCAGTCTTCTGCCTTCTCTTCAGTGCTATCCATTTGTGCCTACACCAGTACTCCTATCCCTTGGCACCACCTTGTACACAAACCTTTAATTATTCCATTAAACCAAACCTTTATGAGACCTAGAAAGAAGCTACATGACATCTTTGCCAGCAACCAGCTCCTGGTCACCAAAAATTTTTGTTACTACTGATTCTTGTTCTTGCAGGTCTCACAAAAAAAAAAAGATTTTTCTTCACTTGTACTTCTGGCACACCAGCAGCAGCAAGCCAGCAGAATTTCACTGAGTATAAAATACATACAAAGCTCAGAGTTAGCTGAAAGGTGATATTAAATTGCTTATGGCAAGGGATTTCTACATAGAGTATAAAATTGATCTTTTTTTTTTCCCTGAAGGATAATTAGATTCAAAACAGATTTTAATAATACAAAAACTTGGACAACTATTTGCACAGATTTAACAAAGATTGCAATACTATGGTACACTGTGAATTACCTGATTTTTTCTCAGTAAATTGACTGCTGATATAAAAGCTCTAATCACTTGATAGTTTATTTTGTAAGATATTCCTGAGAATACTATTACCATCATGACCTAACTCAGTTTGCAATTAACATTTTTTTTTAATTCTGTTAAGTGTTAAAAAAAAAAAAAATTAGTGAGAAAAAAACCAAAACAGAGTTAACCACTGATATTCTCACAATCTTAGTCAAGGAAATTGAAACTCTAATTTGCAATGGCACTATCATCTATGGCTGACACCAGGAAACCCAATTATATTTCACAAAAGAAAATCCATCCAGCTCAGGAACTCTGAATCCAAAACTATCAGATGGACTTGGTAAGAGCATCTACAGATAAGTTTGCTTTTTCCTTCTGATGTCAAAATCAACAGGCATCAGTTTTTTCTGACTAAGCCTGACATTCCTGCTCAGACATCCAAAGCAAACTTTTCAATAAAAAGATACACTGATTGAGGATACCCTGAGGGGGGAAAAAATATTTATGAGTGACAGGAAGGCGACTGCTGAAAATGTATATCCCACTCTCATCTACATGCAAACACTTCAGAAGCTAGAGGGAAGCTATAAAACGTAGTTTGGGTATTAATTTTATGTTTTCTCCTGCAAACTAACTCCTCATAGCAAGCTTAAAATAACAAGTAGGATTTTTTTTCTGCTTGCTTTATGGCAGCCAGGATGTGGGGTCCTGGCCAGGCTTGGGCTGAGGGGTCACACACGATCCCCACCTGTTAATTGCCCACCAAACAAAAGGAGTTTTGCATTCTTCAGCAGTCTGGTTCTGAGCTCTAACAAATTCCCTTCAGGAGCAGATGCCTGTAATAAAAGACTTTGAACTTCATAGTGAGAACTAAAGAAGGATTTTTCAGAGTGAAGATTTTTATTACCTGAAGGTTTCCAAAGCCAGTATGAACTTTCACTTACTGAAACAGGAATATTTAACCACTACAGTCATATAAAATGCATTTTAACGAACCCCTGGAGGAATAAACCAGAGCTCTTTGTTTTCCTCCTCTAAGTTGGGGAAAATAATTTTCTTGGAGCAGCTCCACTTTCAGAGGAGCTGACAGAGGAAAACATAACGAGGTGCAAAAGAATTGGGCAAACACTCAGCCTCCCTCTACAAGTGCAGTGAGAGAGAAAATCAGGTCTCCATTCCCTACCAAAGGAACAGCACTGGCATTCAGCACTGCTCTGTATGCGAGATTCCTGTCCCTCGGTTCAGTGAACAAAACTGGAAAAGGCATTTAAATTAATGTTGTGTCTTAATCACACCATGCTCATTAATAAAAAAATCGGGTTTGCTCTGATGGAAGGAAAAAGTGGCATTTCCAGCTCCAGTACTGAACGACTGGACATCACCAGTAAATGATGACTTGCCTCAAGACAGGATTAGATGGTGTTGTAATTTTCATGCCCACAAATAAAATTTAATTTGAAAACGGAAGAATAAATTGGGGGAAAAAAAAAAGAAAAGAAAAAACAACTATAAAACCAGAATCTTGGTGACCTGATAATATGGTAGTGATGACCCTAAACTGCTGAAATAGCTGGCAAGCAAAACACCAGCTTTGAGAAAGGGAGAGGTAGGGATAATGCTCTAGAGGCAGGTTTTCACCACTTTATAGAAATAATGTAAAACTCACAAACATTTATCAACATATTAAGCCAAACAATGACTTTAAAAACAGCGAATCTGCCCCAAAAACTCTGATGTAAAATTGCTGTCAGGTGAACAACGCCAGGTGCAGGTATCTTATGTGAAAAGACATTTTCAGTTCTAAAAGCAGGAGTTTCAAAAGAACCAGTCCTAGGTAATGCCGGTTTTATTAGGGTGGTGGGAAATATTTATTGCAACCAAATTTGATATAATCATACTTGTTGCCTTGTCTGACATGCATTTTGGACACATTAACACAATTTATTGAATTAAGTGCATATTAAAAATTCAATCACTGTCATACTTCAAATTACTTTTTCCTGACAGATGAGAACACCAGACATCTTACATTTATTGACTATTTCATCTTTGTCTTCTAAAATTCTCACTTTTTAATATCTGATGTATTCCAGGTGACAATGCTGAAACATTCACATTTGGGACGAAAGTATCAGACTGAAAATCTGATTTTTCTTTGCAGTCTTTGTCTTTTGAATGTGACAGACTTTTTATACATTCAGAATGCTACATATATGCATATAATTATATGCAGATATACATATATATACAGAAATGTGTGTTGCACCAGTGTAAAGACTTGCAATTATGAAATTTTAAGAGCCTTCAGAATAGCGAGTAATGAATTCATAGCTGAACCTTAAGGAATACTTTGTAAAACAAATTCTGGACTTCATTATTATTGATGGGTTTTATGAAGCCCATTAAAAAGTGGATAGAAAAAAAAAAGAGAAAACTTTTTTAATGTTTGCTTTATATTTATAACCTATTAGATATCACACTGGCTTACATAAATTGGCAAAGCCTTGTGCAACTGAATTTTAAGAGGTTATTTAAGAGAGTGTAACAGGAAAACAAGCAAATTTCCTATTAGTCATAGCCAAGTTACTTAGAAAAATCCTTTCATTATATAAGGAAGATTCTCTACAGGAGTTAAAGAGGCTGTGTATAAAATAAGATGCTTATGAAAATAATTATGGAAATTTATTATAGGTATATAAGTATTAAATTCAGAATAATCCTTTTGCTTCCTAAATCAAACAAACTCCAAGTATTTATTACTTTAAAAACATGAAACTCACTCCCAATCCCACATAAAATACTTCCTTGACAGGGCCTTCATTCCTTACACATTTATTTTGAATTCAGAAGGCCACTGAAGAGCTCCAAATCTTGCCTCTGAAAGCAGCTATTTCCTATCTGTGGTCTTCACAGGAAAACAAAACAAAACAAAACTAGGTAACTACTCAGTCTCTCTCCTTTCAAATTTCCCTTTTGTCCTTTCAAAAAATTTAAAGAACAAATTCAAAACATTTGGACTGACTTAATCAACTATTGCCCCTTTCCATTTTGTTTGAATTCCAGCTACACCACTTTGCTCCAAGTTTTTGAAGTCTAAATCTAAATTTAAAAAAAAAAACCAACCAACCAACCAACCAACCAAAAAACCAAACCAACAAACAAAAAAACCAAAACAACCCTTTATAATAAATCACTGCTTCATTTCTGTGGGTCTTTTTTTAACTGACCTTTATCCGAGCCTTGTCATTTCCCCCCAGCTCTCTGCAAGATTCTCCAAGACCACTGTCCTTAATAGAGGTCTCCTGTCCATATTCTCACCCACAAACTCATATAACATGAGTGAATGTAGCAGCTTTAACTATCTGTCTCACCAATCTACCTCTTTATTCTTGTTCTGTTCTACCATGTCCAAATTAAAATCTCATTAGCCTCTTCCTCTGGCCTTTTGTTATGGATGTCTAGCATGCATTTCAGATATATTACAGCTCAACTGAAGCTTTTAATTCTGCACCATCCCTTCCTCCCCACCCCTCCCTTTTAAAATCTCTTTCATGAACACTTTCTATAGTAATAACCACCTGCATCTCAGCCTTCTAAACTTGATTTAAGTCACTGTACTGATTATACCCTCTGATAAATCCTTCGTCATTTTGGTCCACAGATGCTCTTTGCGTAGTATCTCTGAAATATAGCCCTTCTAATCTTTTTAGAGAGAGAAAAAGAAAAGGAAAAAAAAAATAATAAAAAAAAAATTTAAAAAAAAGAAAAGAAAGAAAGCTCATTCTGTCTTTTGCATGGCTGCATTCCTTGTTTTGGCCTAAACAAACACAGTTTTGCTCAGTTCAAATCTGTTCCAGATGTGGCTACCACCAGAGAAGAGCTTTATCAGTGCAGATAAATACTGCAGTGTCCCACTAGCAGTGGCTGCTCCAGTGTGAATCCTCTGGATCACCCCAGGGAAGCAGCACACTCTTGCATTCTAAACCCCACTACAGCTATGTAGAGCCCCAAAGAATCTCACCTGTGCATCAATGCATTTTAAAAGACATATGCATAATTTTGTTTACTGCATAAATGTAAGCTGTCTTCATTTTCTCAGCCTTCTTATCCTATGCCCTTCTCCACCTCAACATTGATACCAATTTCTACTTCTCAGCTGAAGCTGGAAGCCTCCAAAGCCCATTTTAATAGAAAGGGCAATTCTACACAACTAAAGCATTGATCTTCTTGAAAAAGCCCCTCAAATCCACCTTCCTCACTGAGCCAAATAGGACTGTAACACCATCTCACTGAGTCCATTTCTCTGTTTGATCTCGTTATTTTTTTCCCCTTTGTAGTTAGCTTTCCTATTCTTGCAAGACACAGGCCATCCATTACCTTTTTGTGCTTATAGACCAAGTAGTACAGCACAGTCTTATCACTTACACAGGGAATGTGTAAAAACATTAAAACATTAACGTAAATTCACTAAAAACCTGACTGCAACCACACCTTTCTTAATCTCAGTAAGAATACAGCCAGTCTGAGAAACAGCTAGAGCATGACTTATATTTTACAACCACTTTTTTAAAAAGAAAAGCTATATCAAAATATTAGGCACATCTATATCAGAAGCAGGCAGAGGAGGGCAGGAAGGGCAATCAGCATTCTTTTGCAGCAGAATGACTCTTAAATATTTTCACTTAAAAGCTATATCTAGCTGACAGTGTAGTCAACAGTTAATATTTATGATCATACAAGAGCTTTCTATCCCAAGGAAGAAAAAAAAAAAGTTCTTTGTCATGTATTTTATATGTTGGTCTCTTGATTATTTAGACATTCATTATCCATAAACAAGCAGTTTATCCATGAAATCAGCTATGTGACACCAAAATTAATGGACCCCTGAGAAATACCTTTTACAGGAAAAAGAAAAAGAAAAAGAGAAGAAAAAAAAAAGTTGATTAGCATGCTTATACATGGCTTAAAGGAAAGCAGACAAATTGTGCAAGAACACAAATGTCTCTTAAGGCCTCTGTTTCTACAATCATATGGATGAAAGCAACACTGTATTTTTGGTAACTCTGCTGCTTCACAAAGTACTGCTCATTAAGATACAAGCCTATGTCTAATAGCAGTGACAAAGGCATTATTTCAAATGCTGTAACTGAAAAAAGAAACAAAAAATAACGCAGCAACTTAAACAAGTAAAGGACAAATTGATTCATAAGCCAAAATACTCCCCCATAATATATCAAGACACAGTTTCTCACTGGCAATGCTACCCTTTTATGTGTCTAGCTAGACAGAGAGATCTAAAAACACATCTATCTTCAGCCAAACTATTTCTCAAGTCGTTTAAAACAGCAAACATGCAAAGACCTTGCAGCACGCTTACCCTTTCAGCTTGTCCTAACTCTGCAGCCCAGAGCTTTTTATGCCAAATGGGACATGGCTTTGCTTTCAAGAGGTACCCTTATGGATTCTTTTCACTTTCCTGCAGATTTGCTGCCAGAATTTGTAAGTAGCACTTCAAGCCTTTTCTCCCCCTCGTCCACACTGGTTTAACTTCTTTATGATGGCAGATAATTGTTTTGGCCCTAGGCAAGGAATGTGCTCTCTGCTTAGGAAGATGGCTGCACAGCATCTTTATAAGGGAGTCAAATGAGGAAAAATGAGATAGTTGCAGAACATTACATTTTTTATCTTATCAATTATTGAGGAAACACTCTTCTGTTTAGTATGGTAAGAATACTAATAGGAGGTCAAAATATAATATTAGGCTCTTGGTATTGATGGGGATAAGAGTTATGATGAACAAAAATTCAAAATACATGCTGTTTAATGAATATGGTAGCAAAACTAGGATTGAACTAACATTCAGACTGCAGAAAACAAGGATTGCTGTTAAAAGAATAAAGGAAAACTGAAATAAATCCAAGTAATTGAAAAACTGAGGGAATTCCCTCCTCTGTACAATCTGCATATTTTTCTTACTGAACCATAAATGTATCCTATTTTTAACGGCAATTAGTATAATCTGAGCTGATGAAATAAGTTTATAAAACATATAATGCACATCTATACTGAAATGGTGTTTTTCATTAATGAGGACAATAATCTAATTGATTCTCAAATTCTGTATATCTGACAAGGCAGGCTTAAAGATTTTTTTAATCAAGAGAACAGAACAGATACTTAAAATCTTCTTTCACAAATTAAATTGAAGGTGGATTTTTGAAAGCTGAGAGGCAGAGCCTCTGCAGGCAACCCAAAATTGTGTACTACTTTATTATGCTTCCTCCTCCTCTTTTTAATATGGTATCAACAATGGGCAGATAAGCTGGGTTTTTGTTTGTTTTTTTTTTTTCCCTGGGTTGAACCGAGAATGAGGGGAAAAAATCCTGATCACAAAGCCAACACACGGAGATAGAAATTCCAAAAAGGACTTAAAGCACTAGAAAAGAAGCAAAGGCAAAGACAGTCCTTCTCATCACCTTAAGCAGTTCTATCATAACAGCTATAATTCTTTTTCCTATTTCCCATATAAGTCTGTACCTCCCAAGGACAGCAAATATCATTACAGGAATACTTGAGGGAAATCTCTCCATTTATACTGATGTTTTCATTCTGGAGTGGAAGCACCAAAACCTACACTTTGCAAAGGTACATTAGAACACAGACAGCCTTTAGCTTTCCTCTATTTCCGTTATTTTGTTCCTTTTTTTTTTTTTTTTCTTTTTCTCCACTCAGTTCTTAGAGCCCCTAAAGTTACTAAAGGAAAGAAAAATCAGTTTCAGTTTACTCATAAACATGACATTAACAGAGATTTTTAAATTTATTTCCAATTTTGTCAAAAGCACTTATGAATAATGATGCTCATGAAAAGGTTAGTTAAAAATTCATTGTATTTTTAAAATAGTGGAGGCTATTCTTAAATTTCTCAAATGCTTATTAAAAGCCTGGCATGTTTTTTCCATGTTTTTGTAAGTTTTTTTCAGTTTTTAATGCAGAAGCTTTTAAATATAAAATATGGAGGTTTGATTTTCAACAGAACAGAACCCAAACAGGTCATTGTTAACACCAGCTCTTCTTCACAGACCCTTTCTGAACCTTTTCCTAGAGAGGCAAACTGGAAAATACCTCACTGGCAGCAGCTGAGGAAGCACACACAAGGGATCCTTTGGAGATTTCTGCTGGCAGCTGACTGCTCCATCTATTTCCCAGCAGCGTTAAGAGCACAATATGGCAGCAACAAAACAAAAAGTAAAGATGTGGCTTTGCTGATATCTCATACTTTATATTCAGTTCAGAGCTGTTGTTTTGTTTTGGTTTTTGATTTTTTTTTTTCCTCCGAGAAATTTGGTTAACAAGTTTCAGACTGATACTTAAATATGTACCTCTGGTTTAGCTCTTGAGAAAAAGATATAGAGAATTCCTGCAGTTCAAACATCAGACACCTTCTCAGTCACATACATCAAAACTATGATCTACCTGGCATATTTACAAGCGTTTACACAGTTTTCATTAATTCCTGAATGACTACATAGCAGCTCTAGTATTTAATAAAGGTATACAGTGAAATCCAAGTGTCTGACATATAAACCTCCAGAGGCAGTACTAACCTGAGGCTGGCAGGCATCTTCTCTTCTGCTTTGGCTGAGTGACCTTTTACTTGACCTACAAGCATGAGCATCACTCAGGAATATCAATGAGAAGTACAAGAAGCCAACTCTCTCCTACACTGGTTCCCTGGGCAGTGGCTGGTGCAGAAGGCAATGTTAAACCTGGAATTTTTGCCTTGTTTTCTGGATATTTGCATTT
Organism: Hylia prasina; assembly: GCA_013397195.1. Classification (NCBI taxonomy): domain Eukaryota; kingdom Metazoa; phylum Chordata; class Aves; order Passeriformes; family Sylviidae; genus Hylia; species Hylia prasina. The sequence goes on from VYXD01008905.1 coordinate 469,001, forward strand.
GTCTGCCTAGAAATTGACAGATTTATCCCCTTCTGCCTTATTTCCCCCTCCCTTCAGGCCGCCTTTTTTGAAGTTAGGTTCTTCTAAAACTGCTGCACAGAGAAACAAAATATTGACATGGCTGCCTGATTGCCATGGAATTATTCTATAGAGGAGAATTCTGAATTAAAATTCAACATCATTTTAACTTTAATATTTTGTGGTTCACTCACTAGACCTTGCAGTTTATTGCGTGTGTGAACTGCATTTTCTTCTGCCAGAAAATAACTTTCCACTTAAGGCACTTGAGGTTGGGTAAAAAAAAAATATCCTCAAACAGATTTCATTAATTCAGGCAAGAGAAAGTTAATATCCCATGACACAGCCGATTTGTTTGTAGGGGTGTTAAATGCATCATTTCCCTAATAAACTAAACCACCAGAGGAATGTGTAGAAGCTGGTGTTCCTTCCTCAACCCATAAAAAGGCAGCAGTGTCTGCCAGGTAAACTCTGAGGAAAAGTAGTCAATGGATCACACACTGATAAGCCTTTTTAAGTGAGGTAAACAGATTGATATCTCGATAACAGGAAGAAAACATTCTGTTTGGAATCTTTTGAATGGTCTCTTCTGCAGGACCCAGAAGCACAGTCCATTTATTGTGCCCTGAAAGGAAAGAGCCTGTTGTACCACTGCCTTACCTGCATTACAGCTTGAGCATTCAGAATCCCTGCATTTCCACATTTATAGGGATCGCTTGAGAAATAATGGTTTTCATTTTGCTGATCTTTATGGAGGTTCAACTTATCATCTAATCAATGCTAAAAGGAAAACAAAACCAGCCATCTGAACAGCACAGATATATAGCATAATTCAGTATTTTAAAAGAAGCTGGAATAGACACAGCTGATAACATTTACAGAAATGAAGACACACTGACTCGTGTTATGGGCAGGAGACAGTGCCCTCTCACCTTCACATACCCCAAAATCAAACAGATTAGGCTCTCACTCCACAAAACATTCAATTTAAGAAAAATTCAATTCCCTCCTGCATGTCACAGATTGACTCACTTCTGAGCTATCATTGCTGTCCAAGAAGAGTTCAAAAGCCTGAAAAAGTTTCCAAGGTTTCCCAGCTCCTCCTACTTGTACATTTAATTCTCTGATGACTCTCTATTAGCCTTCGGGCATGGAAAGCCAAATGTATTTGTTGGAAACCAAAAGCCCTATAAAACAAAAGCCTTGCAGACCGTATGCTTCCCAAAACCACCGTTGTTTTCCAAAACCCAGTCCCTCCTTTCTTGGTTCTTGGTCCTTTTAATTTGACCAGCACATTCCCCTGATGGGAAGATTACAGTCCCTTGGGTAGCTGAATAAATGTAAGATGAAAACTAAATATTTTTGACATGTCAAGACATATTTGAAACATATAATTAGGCTAGACAATTGCCTAATGCATCACCATTAATGTTAACATTTTTACTGAGAAAAATCTCTGCATGTATCAGTGAGGAAAATATCAAACTTTCTGTTTTCATCCATCTTATCTAGGGAAACACAGATAAAAAAACCATCAGCCTTCCCATGGTCTTATGCAGTCCCTTGAGTTCTCTACTGAATAAAGAAGCAATCAAGACCCTTAGATTTTATTGAACAACAGCTGAGATACAAATCTAGCTGCCCAACCAACACTCAATTATTTTAAGCATCTATGTTTCACTGCAAATGCCTATAAAGTGCAAAATCATCTGCCTTTACATGTTCTTACATCACCTGGAGTAGAGGACTGGTCTCAAAGAAGCAAATAGTTTTCTATTAGCTAAGATTAGACTCAGAAACTATTTAGGTTCAGACAATGGAATGGGCATTTTTGTCAAAAAATCAAAGGACTTTCACTCACAAAATGATTAAATTCCATACGTCCTGACTCGTGGACTAACATGCATGATAGTAACATGTAAGTTTTTAGGGAACTGGACTGGGAGGGTTTACAAATGAAACAACAGAAAGCCATGTTCATTTTAAAAAATAAAATAGAATAGTGGTAAATTATGAAGATACAGCTGTGCTTTCCATTAGGATCTTACACCACACAACAGTATGACAAGAATTAATTTGCCCAGCTGCAGCTCACACCCCTTGTGAGAACTCCAGACTGTCAGCAGAGAGCCACCTCACGTCCCGTGGGATGACAAGGATCACAGCCCACAGACTCTTGTGGAATACAGCTGGCGTGACAGGAGTTCATCTTGCAGCAACAGCCTCAGAGTCTGTTCAGTGGGCCTCTGGCACAGCCAGGACAGCCACAGGCACAGCACTACTGCTGAGTGACCCCTTGGATGGATTTGTGTCTGTGGAGGGCAGCTGTGGGAGGGGAAATATCCCTTCCAGCTGGAGCAAATGAAGGGATGACAGCATGCAGGGAAGCTCACATGAGGTGTAAGGTACAGGAGGGAAGAGCACAGTGGAGAACACTGCCATGTGAGTTGCTGCTTCTGTTCTCAGACTTGTCAAACCACAGATTTTTCACTAAAATGCACAAATGCCGTCATATTCAAGAGAACCAGGAATTTTTACTTTTCAGTCTCTGCAAGGTACTTAACTGAACCAAGGGATTCTGATATCTCATGACTGCAGGGACTGGACAGATGCTTGTATGCACACGTTGAACAAACATTTGGGGTTTAAAATATGTATTTATACACGCTTTATGAACACTAGCTATGATCGTCATCTAATCTTGCTTTAGCTGTATTTGTCCTCCTTTCACCTACATGACAATCAAAAGAATAAATTTATCAATGGTGTTGCAAACCACTATATAGTCTGAAAGGAGTGAATTATTCAGCTGAATCCTAACATAGTTGCCCATGAAAAGTGTTTGACAGAACTGTATGATCTGCAGGGCAGCAATCCAACTTTTAATACTGCTGCGCTACCCAAGCCATAAATATTTTTCTGACACTGTCAGGTTTAACATTCAGCACTGCTATAATTTCTAACCTAATCCATGAATAGTTTAAAGGATTTGTAGTCTCTTAATATTTCATCTGCTGTAATTATAGTTGTTTTAATGTGCTCTATCTGTTTCTGCAATACATTAAGGTTCTTGTTGTCTGGAAAAAAAAATTTAAAAAATCCCCACACAACAAAAAAACTAATATACTTCAAAGCATAAATCAAAACTGCTACATAAAAGAAGTAAATATTAATTATGAAACTGCTGGCTCAAACAGAGGAGGACAATCACAACTTGGAAAAAATAGTTCAGCCTCATGATTATTTCAATAACCGCTATTTACCTGACTACTACAACCTGTGTACTGTGTAAAAAAAAAAATGGCAATTAAACAGGAAGAAATGCATCAGACCAACAAGCTTAATTGAAAGTGAGGAGATGGAAAAATCTAATTAACTTTGCAAACTAGTTTTGCCTTTGTCAATTACCTAAATTGTGCTATTGGAGTACAGGTTATGATCTTCACTAAAATTTGAATCACAAGAACATGTCTGAAATCTCTGAAAGAGAAACAGCCTCTGAATGCTTCTTAATTATGGCAACACACAACATGAAGCAGCATCACATCTGTTGAGACACAGTGTTTGCGAGGTTAAAACCTCTCAGACTTTTATCTACCTACTCAACTACTGCTCACATTGAAAATTTGGGATGCTGTAACAATTGGTCTTTTAATCCAATACTTACAAATGGGACTTTGGCATTTCCCTAACCCTGGATTGTTTACCAGAGAGTCATCTTATTTCACAGAGAATTCCCACTGGAACCATAGAACAGCCAGGGAAAAGGTACCAGAGGATTGCCACAGCATTGCTGTAGCAGCAGCTGCCTGGGGGCCAGCAAGAACAGATCACACTTTTTCTGCAAGTACAACTTCATGGCTGCAGCTACAGCTGGTGGCTGATTTTCTGGCAGGGAACTCAAGTTTACACTGTGAAGTACATATTGATAACATACCAGAATCAAAAAGATTTGGAGACTCAGGAAAGGACATGGAATTTCCCAGGGATTTCCCCTTGAGGCCTGTGGGTACCTCCTTTAAGCCAAACAAGAAGAGTAACTCCTTTCATCTCCATCATTTATGCAGGATCCTGACCCTGACCAGCAGCCAAATGCTGACGCTGCCTCTTGTTCACTCCACTCTTTTGTGGGGTAGGGATAAAACAGAAGGAAGCCCAGAAGACTCATGGGATGAGACAATAGCAGGTTAATAGGGAAAAGCAAAAGCTGCGTCTGCAAGTACAGCAAAATCCCCTGCTCCCCATTGGGAGGCAGATGTTCACCACCTCCCAGTCAAGCAGAGAGTACATTAATGGCTGCTTAGGAAAACAAACACCTGAACCCTGAATGTCCCTTCTCCTTCCTGCCCTGAGCTTTTATATCTGAGCATGCCACATGATGGGATGGCATATCCCCTTGGTGAGCCAGGCCCTGCTGTCCCATGTCTCCTCCCAACCTCTCACCCATTCCCAGCCTTTCAGCCTCTGTGGGGCTGGATGAACCCAAGGTTTGGCATTGCTCAGCAACACCGAAACATCGCTGCGTTACCAGCACTGCTTTAGCCACAGATGCAAAACACAGCACCATAGGGGCTGCTCTGAAGAAAGCTACTAGTCCCAGTTCAAATTCAATGAAAACACTTTTTTGCACTCAAAAAAGCCACCCATATATGAAAACAATGCCAAAAATCAGCCTGAAAGGTTGCAGTTTTCTGTGATACAAACATCCCGAACCAAGCCACCCATTAGACAAAAATATTCCTTAGATCTCTAAATGTCTTTTAGATCTCTATTACAGCCTATAAACCTACTGCCTGGAAGAAAACTTAAGATTCATTTCAAAGCTTTTCTGACAATCTTTTTATTGGAGAAAAGTGAAATTAGCTAAACTATTCTTTTTATTAAAAAAATTCTATCAGTAAAACAATGAGTACAAACAATGTAATTCAGAGCAAAAGCTGTAAGCAGTTGGAAATGTAAGCAAATAAAAACTCTAGCTGAGAGAAAGCAATAGCAAACAGTTTTGAAAATTAGTTTCAGTTACATATTCCTCATTCTCATTGTCAAAATAATATCTTCTATTCTTTGACAAGTACATACTTTTATCCAATGTTGCTGTCTCCTATCACAACACTTCCAAGCAAAAAACTAAACACCACGCCCGTTAAAATGAAAACTCAGTTTTCTGTAACTAAAATCACCTTGACACAACACAGCTGCAACAGATCCATTGCCTTTACATAAAGAAGTGTGGTTTTTGTTTTTCTGCTTATTCTCCTTTAAGAACTTAGTCTGAAAACTATTAAGTGAAATTTTCTCCTTCTAAGTGTATGAATTCTCTCAGCTTGAAGTTCCAGCTATCAGACACCTGAATTGAGCATTGGATGGGACATCAGAGAGATCAGCTTAATCCCTCCCCTATCTCAAAAGACATCGTATAAATCCCATTCACAGAGCTATCAACCATCAGCATTGCTTGTCAAGGATTCCTGCCACTCCTGCTCCTCTTGATTTCTGCCTCCTCCAACAGCACATTTTGGCTGAAGGTAAAGGAATTGTGCTTCACTATGTGCACTGGAGGTGACATCCTGCCAGCTGATGGTGGAGCCACACTTGAGCCTAATGGGAAAAGGTTTCCTTATCAGCAGATGCAGGAAAAGACAAAATGTACCTAACAGCAGGTTGAGTCTACAGGAGGAAAGGAGTCAGAGAAAATAAGCGCAGTGCAGCTCCTGAGAGCTCAAGAAATAGTAAATAAAGCTTCTGATAAAAAATACACAACAGTTCATTTAATAGTCCATACAAGTTGGAAAGCCCAAGAGTAATGTTTAAAGCTACTGAAGTCCCCTAGAGTAAGGAAAATTTTATGGATTAAATACTTAATCCAAAAGAGAAATAGATCAGCTGCCATGCCACAACCTTGCAGCCTGAGGCAAAAATACTCAATATATTAAATTGCTATATAAACAACCCATGTCTGAAAATAAAGTGCCCTAAAAACTAAAGGAAAAAAAAATCCATTGAAAAGAGCATCCATTTTTTTCTTCAACTTTGCTGGAATGTAGACCATATAAGAAAACCATTTGGCTTTCAGATATACAGACACAACGAAGATTCAATTTGCTTTAATTAGTGTTTCATACCTAGCATTTAAGAGCAGAATTGGGCTCTCTATCAGCAGTTCTGCAATACTCTACTGTATTATCACTAGGCTTATCTTTCTAGTTTTCTATTTAAATAAATTGTACTTTTTATATTTAAGATATTGGCACAGCAGTTTGGGGGGGCGGGGGGAAAGAATCTTCTGCTCTGTTCTGAATTTGTTTTAAACCTCTTTCTTTTCAATAAAGCTACCTCCAAAAAGTGCAGCTTTTAGGTACTTCAATGGGATTACAGCTTGCCTGCTAATTCTGCCATTAAATTAATTCTGAGAAGCTCTCCACTGCAGTTACTTCAGTAACAAATAAGACTCAAGTATAAAAGATGCATTAAAACGTGTCTTGGTCCCAATGTAAATGCATAGAGCATTACAGCCATGTAATCTCAAGGAGAAAACAGGCAAGGAAGACTCTAACAAACTGCATACTTGAAAAACCAGATATAGTTTTGGTCTCATGAAGATAAAAATGTAGTATTTTTATTTGATTTATGTAGCTACAGGGGCACCTATTAGAGAATTTTCAATTATGTTTTGATTATTTATTTTTCCATCAGAAACACAAAGTTGAACAAGGTGAAAGAACAAAACGTATGATACCTGCTCCACAGAGAGGAAAAACAGAAATCAGGCAAAGGCAAATGTCCCACAGACAGAGGGCAACAGAGATGAAAACTGAATTTTCACACTGTCAAATGAGTTGTTGTCACTTTCAACCTTGCCTGTATTGTTACAGCACATGCATCAATTACACAGACAGCTTATTTCATTGCAGAATCACACGCACAGGTTTCACATTTTAATAACTGTGTAAGAACACTGAAGCATTTCATGAAGGAAAAAGAGCAGTGGCAATGCAAATTCAGGTTATCTGAGTAACCTGTATCACAAGCAACTTTCAACAGCTGTTCACAACACATTTATTTCACAGATGGAAAGGGATGAAGTCTTTGCTCCTCCAGCATCACTTTCACTCAAGTATTAGTGCTGGGGAACTGACAGCTGAGCACCAGAAGCAATGATCCCCCTCTCCTGCTGTCCTAGTACAGAGCTGTGGGATGCATGCAGGGAAGAGACATTTCCCCTCCCCCATCATTTAAACTGCATAAACTGTAATTTTAGTAAATCAAGCAAAGAGCTAATCAAGTTTTGATTTGCTAATTACTTCTCAATTTGATTAGAGCTGGCAGCTAATCATCTCTGGAAACGTAAAGTCAATCTTTCACTCACATTTGCAAATCGGGACTTTAGTGTAAAGAAACTGATATTGTGCATTACATCCTCATAATTATTTTTTTCATATTTCAGTGCTTTTAACAACAATCCTAATTTTCATTATTGTGGCAGCACTCTGAATAAAATCTCCATAAAATTGTATGTGGCCTGAGAGGGAACATTGATAGAAGCTCTGGTATTACTAACATTAAAGTTCAAGGAGTATGTAATGCTACATTAAACAAATACAATGCAATTTTAAAGCGTAAGTTCTCATAGAAAAAAAAGATATTGGAAAAGGATGAACAAAGCAACACAGAATTTTAACAACCAGCATCTTCAGGGTATGCTTGTAGAAGTAGGACTTCACTCCATAAAAAAAAAGATGGATAAAAATTTCATTATGTAGGATAAACAAGTTCAACAGCAATCAAGAAATTTAAGACTATGTAGTTTCGTCTTTTTTCTGAAGTAACAGAAATAGGAAAGACGATGAAGCTATGCTCTATTTTATTTCTGTGAAGTTCTTAGCATGCAGTATCTACCCATATATTTCCTTATATCACATGAGGGCAGCCTTCTAAACCCGCTAACTCTCTGCTGCTCCTCACTGCCTGGCTTCTGCAGTGCCTTCCCACATGAGTTTCACCAAGGTGTAGTTAATGTCCTGAAAAATATATCATTACAGCTACCACACCAGCAGTCTCTGACCAGAGAGTAGTCCAAGCATGCTTTGATAGACAAAACTCAGCCATATCCCTAAAAATCCCTTCCCTACAAAAGAATCACAGAATCAGCTTGGTTGGAAAATACCTTTGAGATCATCAAGTCCAACCTATGACCTAACATCTCATTAACTAAACCTGTTTTGTCTGTTTTTAAACATCCAGGGATGGTGACACCCTGGGCAGACCATTCCAGTGCCCAGTCACTCTTCCAGTGAAGAATTATTTCCTGATGTCTAACCTAAACTTTCCCTGGTGCATCTTGAGACCATGATATAGCCCTTGTTTCCTTGTTTCCTCTGGCTTACATTTGATGCAGCCACCAGACTGACATTATTCAACTCGTCCAATGTCTTCAAGGATTATCACTCCAGATCCCCATCTCCCCCCAGCCATGCATTACATGCAGTTCATTGAGCAATGCAGACTCCCTTCAGTTCCAACACAACCCTTTGGAAGAGCCTGAGCAGGGAAGCAACAGCAGAGAATAAACAGCAGCTCTGAGGACAGCTTTAAAAACATTTGGGAGGCACTGCAGAGAAGGGAACAGAACGTGTTGAGGGAAGGGAAATCCTGAAGCACAGCTTGCCTCCTTCCTTTCCAGCTTCACCCTTCCAGACCTGCAGGTCTGCACAATGGCAGAGCAGAACCACAGCAGCGGGGGAACCAGGAAAGGACAGAGTGGTACAAGGTGTCACTCCTTCAGCTCTCTTGGACAGGGAAAGGGACACACCAACAGCCACTTACACCTGGTTTACTAAAAACTGGTGTGGTCTAAACACCCTGCTGATGATACTGGGACAGAAAAAAGGAGTCAGAAACAACTGAGGAGCAGTCTTAAATAAAGTGCAGCTTAAATTACAAAAAAAAAAAAAAAAAAAAAAAAAAAGGTCGATTTTAGAGAAAACACATTTCAAAGAAAAACACACTCAGAGCCTATCAAAAACATTTTACTTGGAGCTTTTCCTACAAAAGCTTGGCTTTTTTCTTTTACCGTTACTTGTCATTTTTAAACATCTTGTTTTTGTATTATAGACTTTAGAAAGATGGCATTAAGCCCAAAAAATTTACAGTTATTCTTCACAAAGAAATTTTGAGTACTTCATTTGTAAATGAGTTGATGAAGAAATTCAAATGGTGAGGCTTTGTTACAAACTTGAATGATTTTTTGTAGATCCTTTTTGGTATAAATTACCTAGCCAGCTGGAACTAGCAAACAAAAATAGCTAATATTAGGATATAAAAAAAATGTCTCTACTGTTTATAATCCTTGTCTCTATAATATTTTCCTAAAAGTTGCTGATTTAATTGAATTGTTGTTATTTATTTTTTTTCCTCTCATCTATCCATGCTGATTTTCAGTTGAATGCTGGGACATTAGAAGGGGAAGGGTTTTGGCAGAGGAGTGTAAATACAAAAAGTATTAACAGTGCCATGAAATCTTTGGTGTCATGGATTTGCAATTTTGAGTATCACCACTGCTCTAGAGTCAGTCATTACAAAAATGACTGATTACTCTTAACCATTATTCCTGACAAAAGTTTTACAAATTCATCATCAGGATAATAATTATGGAAAAAGAAATTGTCATTGTAGCTTCAGCAATACAGCATTTGTTTTATCTTAATGAAAATCAAAATCTAAAAGGTTAGGAACTCTCTATTCTCTTTACCAGCTGCCATGGAATCATAGCAAGCACATGCTGCCTGCCTGTTCTTTAATTTTTCTCGGTAAAATAATTATCTATTAAATGTACTAATAATTTTTCTGAAATTGAATTTGGGATGAAAAACTAATGAAGGTAACTCTGAAACCTTCCAAAATATGGAAGTGAGGACTTTTGACATTTGACATATCCTATATTATATTCTACAACAAAACTACATGCTATATCCTAGTTGAAAGTGCAAGTGAAATGGATTAAACATTTTCCCTCTGATAGAATGTTATAGGTGTAATCCATTAGATAGTATTGAATATGACACTTATTTTTAATCAAGTGTGTATTTCCTATCTAACGTTCTGAACAGAAACACCAGCAGCTTTCCAAAACATCCTTAAAAACACAAGATTAAAGGACTTTGGAACCAATACCTAATCTTTAATTTTGCTGTTATCACAGGTACAGTCTAAACTTGGGTATTTGTGATTTTGGCAGTTATTTCAAAAGCACAGTCTGAAAATTATTTAGGCATTTCAATGGAATCCACATGAGAAAGAACTGCTTATTTCTGCCAGCAGTGCACTTCAAGAAATATTGTTCCCATAAACTTCTTTGCTGTGATTCTATTGATGAAACATTCTGCATTCACCTAAACTCCCAGGTTTAAGCCAACTAATGAAAAAATGCGTATTTTTAAATTTAAATTATAATTATAGTATAAATTAGATATACACCTAAAGTATAACTTATAAACTTAATGCTTACTGAAGTAAAACTTAATGAAGAAATAAATTTTCCAGAGAGAAGCACAGTTTTCAAAGCCCCTGAAACATACAGTTGAGATGATATCTATTAAACCAGCTACTTTTCAAATGTCAAGGATATAAAACTAAAGATTGTATCTGTCTGAAATTAGAACACTACTACTCTTGTCTATCAAAGAGGAAAACAACTCTACAATTCAGCTGGAGTATTAAGTGATCAAGTGTCAAACACCTATTTCATCTCTGCAACTTTATTCCTTCTCTACAAAGAATAAATGTGTTCTGAAAAACAAGGACTTACTCTATGAAGAAATTTTAAAAAGACAAAATAAGAAAATCTGGTGTCAAACCAGCAAACCAGTAACAGATAGGGTTTACGCTTTTTTTTCCTGTAGAAAGTCATATTACAACACAAAAGCACAGGTCGTATTTGTTGGGGAAACAAATTTTCCCAGCCAATTCAATTTATTTGTTGAGAAAAACAGTTCTCTCAGTCTTGGTTCTAGCCATTGCTCCAATAATTGCCTCTGCCAGTTCAGATAACAAATCATTGGAATGATTTGTCTCTATAATTTAATAAAAAAAATCATAACTTAAATGAAGTGAGGAATCAGGATGTTGACAAGCTTACTTGTGAAGAACAAAGAAATTATGCTAAGGCAAGATAGGGACTTCAGACCCTTTATCATGAATTATACAACAGATTTCATAGGAAATTTAGGAGTAATGAAGCTTGCTATCATTGCCTTACCTTCAAATGAACATTACACTTACTAGCAACCAATCTGCAGCAACAAAAAGTTTGTTAAAAATTTAATTTTTATGCATCTGTGGTCATAAAAATCATGGTGGAACTGTTTTTAATGTTGCTGCACATTTGTTGAGACATTTGTTGGATGAATATTTCTGGTGGTTCTGAGAGTTCACCTGCATTTAAAAAGACCCAAATTTTTTAGTGCCTCAGGTACTTTCTCACATTAAACACTTACACATCCTTTGAGGCAAAGTGACTTTTTCAATTTTTCAAATTGAAATCCCTGTTTGCCAATGAATCATTGTCAAATCCAAAGTTAGTTAAAAACTAATTTTGTGCTAATAGCCTAAACTAACCAAGCAGAAGCTTTCTAGTAATGGTGATATAGAGCCATAGGCATACAAGAAATTCATACAAAGCCTCTAAACCTCTGTAACATTTCACTTCAGGAACTTGGAGGAAAAACCAGAGCATGGAGTTGAAAAATATTAGGAAGACACAAACAATTATGCTGCCCAATAGCAATCAAATTGGTAACAATGAAGTTCTGAGCAAGATTTGAACAGAGGTAAATTAACAATCTTTACACCTTCTACTGGGTTGTGGGTGTTTGTTCCACATATGGCAATTGAACTCAGAAATCACAGGTTCAATGTAGCAGGAAATTAGGGAGAAAATTCTAAGTCCTTTTACTTCTAGTGAAGCAGTTATTTTCCCATCAGACCTGATTCTCTTCTGGTTTACCTGTTCCATAGTGTGGCAGAACATGATGCTGTGATATTGAAAGCAAGCTAAGGATCTCCTCCTCAAACAGATCTTCACTTCCTTTCCAAATTAATTTTTTACCACACTTGTTAACACAGTAAGTCACCCAGTTCTTAGCAGCTGTATAAATTGCTTGCTCACATCCATGTTAATCTTTCAAATATCTAGCAAGATGACTCATGTCAAAACAATCTGATCCTATAATTAAGTCCTGATCAAAAATATTATTGGAAAGCACCACAAATATTTTAACTTCACAAAAATATCACATCTTTGCTTTTCATTTAACAGACACACATAAAGGCCTGAGTAATCATACTACAGTAAAATAATTGTCCTAATTAACATGTGTGAAGATATTCTGAGTTGAAACTTGTTGTAATTATTCCTCTGCACACAAAATATGTAAACAATTTTTGAGACATAAATGAAGAGAATGGAAAGGAAAGGTTTCCTCATTCTGCAGTTAGCGGCACCAAATCAGAAGTTATAGCAATTTCTGCTTCACTCATTTTTATCTGCAAGAATGTAGAAGTTTTAAGTGAAGATTAACCAAGCTAAAAATATTTGAAAACACAGCAGACACTTCTGAGAGAACACAGATTATTAATTACAAATAGGTTATAAATAGACAAAAAGTTAAAAAAAATAAAACAAAACAAAACAAACAAAAAAAAACAAAACAAAACAAAAAACCACACCTACATAAACAAAGATGCAAACTGAAATCACATTTTAACATGGAGCATCAGTAAAAAAAAATCTGTCACACTCTATCCTGGAAATCCCACAGAAATCTATACTTTCAATGGGAAGGTATTTAACTCCCTTCATGACATGTAACATGAATATCAACTCAATATTAAAATGCTGTCAAAAATACCTTTTACATTTTCCCTTTACATGGGGGATAAGCAATTGAAAACACCCTGCCATATTCAATTAATGATGTATGAGATCAGTGTTTTCTTTCTGAATAATGCAAATACAACATTTAAAAATCTGACTAACATGACATGAAAGTTTTCACACAGATAATAAAACTTTCAATGCTAATATTGCTGAACATATCCTATATTTTATTTCTCAAAAACTGGGGTATTACCATGATTTCTTCCAATGTTTGGCATTGTTCTTTTGTTTCGGATGGGTTTGAGGCTTCTTGTTTGTTTTCTTGATTAAGAAGCAAAGGTCTTTTAGAGCAGTGTATGGAGGGTCAAGGCAGCCATCACTCAGGTGCTACACCTGCCATTCCAGGAACACAGCATGTGGTGTGATCTCAGTAAAACCAGTCTTGCTTATCAGGAATGCTTTGAAAGACAGGTGACATGTAGTTTCTTAGTTCATCATTCAATTGTTTATATTTTTCACTGGTTTGTCTCTCTCTAGTTGGTTCAAATTATTCAACGTAAAACTGCCCTGGTGGTATAATAGTATATTAAGAACAAAAGTTAAAAGTTGCTTTTCTTCTTCCAAATGTTTCAAAACAATACATGTCTCAGGAGAAAATGTTCCTTTATGTCGAGGTAGTTTCACATATGACACTCATATTCTATACTTTAGCTAAATTAACTGAAAGAATCATTATAGCTGTGAGGCTTTATGAGAAAATTATACCATTTTAAAATTATCATCTGCAAATAGCCAGGCTATAATGAAAGTGTTATGAATTGTCTATGAAAAAAGCATCAGGCAGGCAATTAAAGATAGATGCACAGCATTTACTGAAAGACAAGAAGCAGGAAAAGCTCCAAGCAGCGTTAATCAAATTCTTTCCCGTGTCCCTGTAAGTTCTGGAGGGAGTCATAAAGATTTTCTGCAGGAGAAGAAAAGTTTCATGTAGGAATGAGGCAACCACAGCCTGTTTAAGATGTTTGATAACAACAGTTTGATAACCTATGTTTGACTCACTTGTAGAGCAAGAGAAAGTTTGGAGTTAAAGGACGAAAGACGTTCTTTAATTTCATCTTTATTTTATATGACCTCCTTGTCCTTTGCACAGCACTTCAGACAAAAAGCCCCAGTAAGTCAGCTGATAGATCACCACATCCAAATAAGGGGTTTGCTACTCATGCTACTTCTACAGACATTGTTCTTGAGGTTGACAAATAGTTAAAATCACAATAGAGGAATGAGGTACTAAGAAAACTTGAAATATATTATTTTGAGACCCTGGTTTATTTGTGCTGAAAGGTTGTCTAGAAAGCAAAAAAACCTGAAAATTTTGTAAATAATACTTGCTGGTCATTTTAACAATAAAGTAGTTTTAAAATTTTGCTATCAGTTCTCCTTATCCAAAATAATTTTAATATGTTTAAAAATACTGAAATGTTTATTTTACTGTATATAGAAGTAATACCTGTTACTTCACAAGTATGAAAAGAAAGAAATCTAGGATGGAACAGTACCTGTTACTTCACAAGCATGTCACCCTTCAGGGGTGACATATTTGATTTATTCCAGTGCGATTAACTTCCTTTGACCATAAATTATACTCTTTAAGTCAATATTTTGAGTACCAAGTATAGGAGGGGACACTTGGGAAAACCTACTAAGAGAGTTGGCAAAGAGATACAACTATCAGTGAATGACATGAATTACTGTGTTTACCATTATTTCATTGGGTGAGCTGTTACTTTGATATAATCTGATCTCTTCTGCTGCTTCCAACCTCTTCTTTCCAACAGCAGGCATGTAACAGGCATCTCAGAGAATGTTTTTTGCAAGAATCCTTTTTTTTTGTTGAGTTTCTAAATCTCTTTTTGTTGTTATAGAAGTCCAAGGTCAAAACTATCAAAGCAAATATATGAAATTCCAGTTTTCAAAAGACTGTTATCAGATCCTTCACCTCCATTCAGAGAAAGAGAAAAAAAAAACATTCTCAGCTTTAAATTTGCCTCTCTCATGCAACAAAACTGTATTTTAAATTACACATGACAGCTGAACACCCTAAAGAATCTCTATGGGCACATGACAGCTGAGTTACATATTAGCCAAATATGATAGAATTAATTGTCACTTTATATTACTTTCAATAAAACTGATGAATAGTTTAAACAAAAATGCAAAATCTCTGTGAAGTTTTCATTTACATTGACCAAAAGCAGAAATGCAATGCTGAAAATACTAACCCAGTCTTTTTTTTTTTTTTTCCCAGTATTGCTGCTTCTAAACACAGCAAAACTTCATCAGTAATTAATTTTGCACAGGATGTGTGCATGTCAATTCTCTAAGAACACACACTATACACTTAAAATTGAAAATGTTATTTCATTACTGTGTCACCCCAACAAAACAACAAATCCTGACAAGGAAAGGGAAAACACAGCCTGATGATCAACAGGGATTCTGAAGTAATCAAAGAACTACTTGGTTACTTCAGGGCCAAGAAGATCTTCAGTGGAGAGGTGGAAGGGTTACCTGAAGTTTAAAAAAAGCATGTGCTGTAATAGAAGAAAATCAGGTGCCAGATTTTGGCAACTCATTAGAGAAATGTACACAAAAAACTGTTAGATTTGGAGCTAAAGGAGTACTAAGACTGATTTAGAACATTTTATAGAAGAAATATAAAGCCATGTTTTGCTAAAATATGAAGCAGCATGCAAAATGTTGTAATTACCCTGACAGTGAAAGGAAAAGGCATTGAGTGTGTTCTGTAAAAGTTTTTTGCCATTGTGTATTTCTTACCCTTGAAATAATAATTGCCACACAGAAAAATCCTAAGAGCTTTTCAGGCCCTCACACACTCTTTGAGAACTTCCATTTGCAAATATCTTGAGATGACACAAATGACAGGAAAAAATAGAATCAGTGAAAGTTCTGAAAGCCCTGTGCTTCTCAAGTTTTTCATGGGGTTTTTTGTCCTAGAAACACTTAAGCTGGTACTGACACAAAATGTTTTAGTGGAAAAATGAATGTAAGAGGAACAATAAAATGTGAAATGCTTGGTTTTTGTCAGAAATAAGGTAACTTTAACGCTTAACAGAGTTTTTAGACTTGGGCAGAGGCACTAAGAAATCTTGCAAACTTTCTTAAATGTATCTCTAATCATATTTATTTGAGGTACAGAGGTTTCAGTAAGAAATAATGGCTAATTAGATTGCATAAGAATAAATTCCTTAAATTAATAACCTGTACTCTTTAACACGGCCTCTCCAGTGCCACAAATAGAAATGTAAGCATCAGTGACAGTCTGCAATACTGTCACAAGATGAGAAGTTCTACCAGAGACCCAGAAGGAGCCTGAACTTGTTTTGTTATTTTCATACACCTGCCAAAATGGCTAGACAGGAGCTAATTTTAACTGCTTAGATATGCAACAGCTGGATAGGTCATACTACCTTCTGACTGGCAATACATCACTGATTTTGGTGTTGTCCCCATCATACTGAAAGCCTGAATGATGATTCTGATATGGAAATGAATTAAAAAAGAGAAATCTGGCTCCATGGCATGAGGTAACACATATGAGGCACACATATGTATGAGGAAAAAGCTTGTAAGAAATTATATTTGTTTGAGGAGGCTCCTAGAACTAGGAATTTTACTAGATTTAGTTTTACACAGGAGTGACCTCTGTACATAGAAAAAGAACAAACCCCAACACTGCCTCCAAAAAAGTATATTCAGAAAAAATGCTTTTGCAGACAGAAGAAAGACAAAACTACAATAAATGAAATTGGTGACAAAAAATAAGCAAGACATTTGTGGATACATATCCGTGCTGCATGCACAGTGCACTTTTAATCAGGCAGTATAAGTTTGGAATTGAGCATACTAAAACAGCAACTAGTATTTTTTCAACCAAGAAATTCCAAATTCAATAGGCTGGCACTTGCAACAATCACAACAAAATTTCTGAATCTGATCTGGATTCTCAAGGTAGAAGTCAGCCTTAAATATTCTTTATTCGTGGCTTGTTGATTGCCCAGTACCATGTGCAGCAAAAGATATAAAAACCCTTTAATTTCATCATCATTGACCAACACAGAGCAGATATTTATTCGACATGGTATTCCTTGAAGAACACATACCACTAAATTCAAATGTAAATTTTCATAGGAAGAAGCTTTCAAATTACACATGCGTCAAAATGTATGATTTTCCAGAAAAGATAAAGGAAACCCTTTTTTTTGTGTGTGTGTATGTCTCATAAAATGTTTGATTTTTGGGCTCAAAGGTTCCTGATACACAAATAGTTGTGAGAACAGTTATTCAATTCTTTGCCCTTTCCTCTGTTGGAGGGCATGAGGAGATGGACTTGGTTTGCAATAAAAGATTCCCTTTTGACTGTCTGGAATACATGAGGAGGAAAATCCATTTATAAAAGAACTAAAGCAATCAAAGAGATGATCTCAACCCACTGCACAATCTCTCTTACTGAATGTTCTTGACAACCAATATAGAGGTTCCATGTTTATGTAGGGGGTTAAGATAAGTAAATGCTTAAGCCTCATCCAATCCTTTCTTTTTGTGATTCAGGAAGAGTATCAAGGTTTGGGAAAAAACTCAAATAATGCTCAAAAACAGACTTCCACCAGATACCAGTAACATTTGTTGTTAGGAAAATGAATTTTAATTATTCTTCTGCCTATATATCAGGATTAAAAGATGTAGTAAGCTAACTTTACCGTTACAGTGGAAAACGCAGGTGGAGAACGCACAAAACATTCCTTTCGTTTTATTTTGCACCTTTGTTTTTTGCTTTTTTGTTTTTCCAGGCTGAGTTATCCACACTGGCACTGCATTAGAATTCCTTTTGCGTTCCAATTGCTCCATAGTGTGCTTATTTCTCACCTTGCTGTTTACAGCACATAAAAACCTGAGGCAGGTGTTGCACATAAGGCTGACACTCTGTCAGCCATAAGCTGCTCTCTGGTCAGCAGCTGGTTTTATAGATGCATGAGGTGAAGAATTACTGTTAGAAGAGCTTTCTGAAGAGATTCAGAAGTAAATTAAAGAAGTTACCCAGCTGGTGATTTTAATGAATAGGTAAAAATAATGAGAAAAGGAAAAAGGAAAAAAAAAAAATCATCAGACACACAACATGGTTTCACTGGGAGTATTTTCTGATTTTCTTAAGCACATAAAGTAAGCATTTTTAAGGTTAAAAAATAAACTAGTGTCCAGCATGAACTTAAAAGTAATTTGCTGCTCCTGTGATCTAAAACAGAACAGTAATGCTCTTACATCCCACACTGGGGTGGAAGAATATTAAAAAAAAAAAAAATTAAAAAGCTCCCACATGCCTGCAGGTGATCATTCTAGAATACAAACTATGTTCCACCAACAAACTGATAGGGTGAAATTTATCAGAAATTTAATTAAAACAAGTCAAATGTGCAAAATTAAAAACAAGAAATACAAAACCTGTCCAAGCTCCCTTTCACCGAATTAAAAAAAAAAATAAAATAAAATAAAAAGAGACTGACTTCCATTTGTTATTATTTCCTGTTTAAGCACAGCATGGGCTATTTTTTACATGTAGAGAATTCTAAATGCATCTAAGTGAGCCTGCTTTCCCCATGTGAGGCCACACAAAAAAACTCTTTAAATCTCCCAGCATAAGAAAGATACTGTGATACCGGAATGATCATCAGCGCTGGGCCACCAAGCTGCCCCTGACCATAACCCTGAGCAACCTGACCTAAGGAGATGCTGGGAGCAGGAACTTGGACTTCATGGCCATTGGGAATTCCTTCCAAATTAAATTATGACTCCACCTTTCTCCTAAAAAAAAAATCCAAATACAATTTTCCAGAGGGTTCCAATTCACTAAGGATTTAAACAAGTTTTCTGTGGGGAGAGAAACTAACTGCATTCCTACAGAATTGTTTTTTCTTACTAAATCTCCGTCCTCTGACATAGAAATTTCTACATCCATGGAACACCCACTGGAAGAGAGCTTCAACATGTGTCCTGGTTAGGCAGGAGCTCATTTTCTACCTGTGATATTTGTACTGACCACTGAGGGAGCTGCTTTCAAACAGAATACAAACAAACACACTTTTCTCCTCAGCCACAGTCAGATACTACAATTTTTTGTGCCTTGACTGCTTTCATGGCATTCTGGACACCATTTTGAAGACCTCTAACTTCTTTTGTCAAACAATTATGATTAATCTTCTGGTTCATGCCGGACTGTTATAAAAACAAACACCTCTTTAAATTACATCATGTTACATCGCTACCTTAAAGAAAATAACTTTTCCACAATGGAGCCAGTGAAAATCTCCAGGATTAGCATAGGATTGAGCAAACACAAGTAAATCAGCTTGGTGTAGATCCAAATGGATAGGATGGGGAAAATTCTGTGTTCTTCCTCTAGCATACTGTGCTATTTCATACATATATGCATTATATATATATATTAAGGTTTACTAAAATAAGTCCTATACAGTTATATTTTTCCATTTTCCATCTGTATGTGGCACTCTTACATGACAGTCACTGGCTGGACAGCAGATTGTTTCTGCAGCATTTTGAAAGCTCATAAAACCCTTTTTCTTTGGAACTAATCTCCCTCAGGAAAGACGGACACTTTCTGAGAGAAATACAAAGTATGCTTTTGGCTTTTAATGTTTATCTTGCATTTCTATTGCTCCCTGTACTACTGGCACAGTTCTCTGCATTCCCAGCTGGAAGAAAATAATTTTCAGGAAAAATTTACCCCCCCAAACTTTACAAGGTCCTCACTTATATCTGGGATTGCCATTTCAAGACTGAGAACTGTTCATTGAACTGGAGATAAAATCTTTTCAGACTCCTTGGCCAGTCATAGAACAGCTTTGCTTTGCTTTCCCCAGAAGAGGGAAAGAGAGACAGATAATTCATGTGGCAGCTGGTCTCCCTGTGGGCAGTGTGCTGTACAGACACTTTATCATCAAGCTAAATGAATATATTTAATTTTCACATAATGAAAATTGCCATTTCAGAAATAACCACTATTATTATTTTATTTAATAAAACCCTTAAAAGAAAAACAAGATATAGAAAAAAAGGACAAAGTCTGAGCACCATATCTGAAAAAATAAAAGCATAATTTTCTAACAAATCTCAAGTTTCCTGACACAATATCATAAATGTACAATGTAAGATTCTAAATGATTCTAAAATTACCCATTTTAGATATATTTATTCGTATTAATCTGTATTTGCTTCTGCCCACCAGTTTGTCTAGACTTGTTTCCCAGGCCCACTGCTATCCCTTGCAATCTGCAGAAATAGAAACTTTCCTAAACAAAGATGAAAGAAACTAGATTAAATGGACTAGAACAACCATTTCCTTCCCGCCCCCCCCAACCATGTAATTTTAAAGCTTAAACAGAAAATGCAGTTTTTTCATTTTTTCCCTATTTATAATCTACTCTGCCATTTTTGGGGCTGAAATTGAGGAGTGGGTCAGGTTGGTAATTTACATCTACATTTTTGATATACTATTAATTTGCCAAAAGTTATTACTTGCTCAATAATAGTTTTTATCTGCAACAGTTTTGTTGGTTTTTAAGCACATTGTGGATCCAACAATACACAAATTCTGAGCCCTGTACATGGTAGCTGGGTTCAGCATAACTGCAGCAAGAAAAAGGACACAGGAGAATTAAATCTAAAACTTCAAAACAGTTTTCTGGATTCAAAATGCATTTGATACACATAACAAGATGACTGACACTTGCAATTATATTAATATCTGTTGGCTACTATTATTTTAAGCTTTTTTCAAAAGAAAATAATAAATTTTAAAATGCTGTGGAAGTGATGATAGTGCAAAACAGGAAACAACACTTGCTGGAATGAAAAGGCTTTGATGTGTCAAAATTAAACACTTTTAAATTTGCCACATTTTTGTTTTGATGTGAGTCAGCATATTGATATTGGTTATTGTACCTGTTTTATACCCACAGTATATGCTATTCTAATCACTTCACACTAAATTTCCTTGATCTTGTTGAAAGAAACTATATAATAGGTCATTTGCTGAGCAAGCTCAAAATTTGTATACAGGGCCATATTTCTCTTGCCAGACTGCTTTTTAGTGCCAAACATAATTTTAATGATGGTTTTGCCCTCTTCAATTTTCTTTAGACTGGAGAACTACCAGAATCTTCTAATATGATCCCATTAAAAATCCTTTGAGATACTTTTGTTGCTGAAATATATTCTGTCATTCATCCATTCACAGAGATCTATCCAGCAAAGTAAATCTTAATTTCAAGAACACAAAATTTGGGTTTTGGCTATTGCTGAACACAGATTGAAGCAAACATTTTATCTCTGTGTTGATATTTGCTCCTTCCCTCTCAAAATACTCTGTCAGCAAAATAAACAAGTAAAGTCAAGCTGGGATTGCCTGGTGAAGATGATTCAAGAAAGAAGATTCAGAATTATACTTTTTGAGTTATGACATCATGCATCAAAAATTGCAAATTCACCTCCTGGAACAGCTGTTTAAATGATGTTTATTTTGCAATTAATGGAAAAGCACAATTATTAATTATTATTCATTTTTAAGAACTTTCAAATGCAGTGAGACTAGTAAGTTTTCATTTCCAGTTCTAACTGCTTGCAATTTTTGTTTTCTCTCTATTTCTTTATTTTTTTAAGGAGAGTTATTGAAATCGTCTGTTATTGCTATCTAATCTTCTTTATGTTGTTGTCATTGTCTTTGCATGCAGAACTCTACATATTATACATGCATGTAACACACATAATATATGAGTGGTTTTGGAGCACAGAAGATTTTCATTTAGAAAAATCTCTCCTTTCTTGGAACAGGTAGATGGAAAAAATGGTTAAGGCTTTTCCCATGATCATTATATGGAAGAGGTGGGTCAACAAACAATCACAAACTAGTTATATTAAACACCCCTTTCAAAGAATCAGATTATTCCTTCTGAACTACTATTGTTAGATAAACCTAACAGTAAATATCAGCTTCTGTTCACAGTCAATGCACATTTGCAAATTTAGAACTTGAATTATCTAAAAGCAATGATCATGTTAGAAGCTGCATTAAAAACAGGATTGAGCAAAACTCTCAAACTAAAATGGAAACCATTTTTTACTTTGTAATTCAGCTCATCCTACACAATTTTTGGTAATCTTTGTGCTGTTCTCAAAAGATGCAAATGAGTGTTTTAACACCATGGACTACACAGGGTCGTATTTGCTTCTGCTGCATTGCTGGAGGATAACTAAGTTGCACAGTGATGATCTGCACATAAAAAACTAAGCAAAGTATTTTTAATTTTTTATTTTCCCCAGAGAAACAAGATAAAAATAATAATAATAATAAATCCTCTGGATTTAGACTTTCTGACTTTTAACTGTCAACAAGTTCTTATCAAAAAGAGCACGCACAGATGCAACATCTTTTTATCTGGGGAAAAAGAAATGCATTCCCCATCAAAACATCCACAATCTCTAATATAACATTATTGAAAGTAATAAATAGTCAGTTTTAAGTCTTAGGTAATAAGACTGTTAGCAAATACACCAGTAAGCTATTGCATCCTCTAAATACAAAGAATAAACATGGAGCAAGGCTCACCCCTTCAAGAAATAATTTCTTTCTGTCCCTATGACTGCATTAGCCCCATTCTCTTACACTTCTTTTGAAGCTTCTACAGCCACAGCTTCCTGCCTTTTTTATGATTTTCATGCTGAAGCTTAAGGAGCAGAGATAAGAGGTTTGAGGCAGAGATAACACGAAAATGCAGTTTCAGGGGGAGGAAAAGCAGAAAGGAACCCTTTGGAGTTAAGATATATTCTTAGCTGGAGCATTCAGAACAAGCCTTTTACTACTGTACCTTTTGGTTAACTACGTATCATTTTCTTGTCTTCTTGCTGTTCTGCTTTGAAGATCATCCTTCACACTTCTGATTTTATGAAAGACTGTAATCCCATATTGATGAGCACAGTGTCCCTCCCTTGAACTTGACACTCAAAGGAGGTCAGAAAAAAAGAGTTTACAGACCCCAATACTTTAATAAACTAAGATCTATCTCCCAGTAGAGATAATATTGGGGTTTGTGCATTTTACTGGTACTAGATTTTCCATTTAAGCATTAAAATTTGGACTTTCTAAAACTTGTATGCATACACAATTAATATATACACACAATATTTATTGATATACATATACTAAACATTGCTAAGACTGACAAAGGCCAAAAAATTGCTAATGAAGAAAATGGATGTGATAGCTCTTCTGACCCTCAAAGCAGTGACTTAATAAGAATAGCAAGGACTAATAAAACTATGCCATATAACTATATTTTTTCCTTTGTTTAAATGAAGAAAGTTTCCCTTTGATTCAATGCATAAAGTTATTTAAAACAGGCACTTTATAAATGGCTATTCCTCTTTGTAATGTAATTTCCACCATGCACATTTTCCACATCCTGTAAAAGCAAGAGTAACAGCCAGTGAGAAGTAACCAAGCACTAAGCTACCAATAGGTTGCTGCTCACAAGATTTCCAATGCCTGAAGTTTCTCCATGTGTTGCTCCAAATTATCTTAAAATGAGGATATTAATTTTCTTAAATCTGAACTGGGTATCAGTCAGTATGTAGGAAAACCACCAAATTTTAAACTTGTATTTTCAGAGGACTTATAGATCATGCAATCTTGGCTCTTCCCCCCCCCTCCTCTTTTGCAGTTCTCATTTTCTCCCTCAGGAGCTGTCAGACACCTGGCAGCTCATCCCAGTCCTCGGCCTTGCAGCTCAGAAAGCTGCTCTAGTTCAGAACTGTAAAGAAAACCCAACACAGTGACTCTGAGAAAGAAAAGTCAGTGGTTGTGTGACAGACACAATCACCAATTTCCTCTATGATTTGTTTCCCCTGACTTCCATCATTCAGATAAAATGTCATCACCAATTTGGTATGTAAGTCTGAAGGAACATGTAGTAGTCAGAGATTTGCTGTGTGACCAGGAGAAAGGGTCATAAAGGGAACCCAGAACTGAAATATCAGCTCATCAAATAGCACACTGTGGAAGCTGGTTCCCTCTTCCTCCTTTATTTCACAGAATGTATAAATAAGTGAAGTAAAAATATTAAAAATAACTTTTTTTCCATTTGAGTTCTCATCCAAAATTCCTCTCTCCCCTCTCCAATCTCTTCTCACTTTATATGCAGGTTTAATTACAGTGCAACTATTGGCACTTCCTCCACATTCTTAATACAGTTGCAGTGGTGTAAACAGCTCAAGTGTCAGAGGGCTTGAGGAGAGTTTGGGCAGGACCTGCCAAAGAAAATTAGAAGCTCTAAATGGAAATTCTGCAAAGCCATATTGCCTATTTGAGATCCCACGTAGATAGTTTCCAGTATACTGAGCAACTTGGATTTAAAAAAGAAAAGAAAAAAAGAAAAAAGAAAAATGAATCCCAGTTAATATTTAAATTATCTGTTCAGTAATACAGCACTGACAGTCAGGCTCTTGCAGGACATCTAGTTACACAGATACTATGCTGGTGCTCCTGAGAAAGATGATGTAAACTTTAAAGCATCAGTGAAACAGATTAACCAGTATTTTCCCTATCAACAATTATCCTCACCTTTTGCAACAGGAACACATGCTTATATGAATCAGCACAGAAAATAACTCTCAGTAAGAGACAAGAGTTTCTATATAAACCAAATTCATTTTTCAGAACACTCAGGTTTCACCCTCTCTAATTACTGAGGGCTCTTTATGCCATTAGAGCATTAACATATCAGCTGAAGACATGCATGTCTTACATGAAAGTGAAGGCTTTAGAGTATTAGTTACACTGACACCTGAAATGAATGCTGCTCCTAACAAGCCATCCCTGCACTTAGACTCCATCTGTTATCCAATCTTTACTTCATCAGACAGGAGCTGGAAGGTGCTTAGGAGAAGTGAATTTATCTACCACTCAAACTTTGTGCTGGTATTTTGATCTAAATTTAAACTATCTTCAGTATGGATAAGCAGGACTCATTAGTATTTTTCAGACTTCCTTGTCTAGATTTGTCATAGGAGAGTTCTCAAAACACAGTTGGACTAAACAATTAGAGATCAGAGGAAGTAAGAACAAACTTTGTTAATATTAAAGGATTCCTACTAAAGACATTAGTAGCTTCTAGGAATTTACTTTTAAGATTGTAAAGACACCCCACCAAAGTTGGTAATGAACCTTTCCAGCTTCTTTGCTCCCTCTTAAGACATTATGAGGACATGGAAATTTTAAATGACTTTGACTGCTGACTTACACAGCGATAACAGGGAAATAGCAGCAAACAGACTAAAAAGACCACACTACTGCTCCCTTATAGCTAATCTGAAGTATTTGCAGCTCTTGGAAGTTATTCCTTCTGGAGATGAACAATGAGAGCCAGTAGCTTTCCCCTGGCAGGCTCAGAGACCGACTATCACAATCTTATCTTGATCGAGATATTTCCTGATTGAGGGAAGCCAGATGTCTGGCAGCTCCCACAAAGTACATTAACCAGAATAAAACCCTTCCCCTTGCCAGCAGGCACTGTGCTGCCCTTCCTGCAGCGGTCTTATCTGTTCTAGATTATAAGAAGCCTTTCATGAGTAAGGCATGGAAGCAATTTGGAAGCTTTCTCAAAAGCTTGAACTTTTAGACCTACTAAATAAGGCTTAATGTTTATAAATGACATGCCAGAGTAACTCAAAAGACTCTGGAAGAAGCTTTTCTGTCTTTTTTTACTAGAGAGACTGTGTCTTTTTAGTGCCTGGACACACACAAAAAAGTGATCAGTTGACTTCACAGCCTGGAATGGCTACAAGGAGCATTGCAGCAAAGGACAAAACTTCAAATATATACTTTTATTCTAAACACAAACCCCAAATATTTTTTTGCTGCTCTGCTTGAGTTACTACCTCAAAGATGCCCTCAAAAAAGTAAAACAAGATCTTAAAATTATCACTAAACTCGAATGTGTCCTCTGAGGACTACAGACCTTTAACAACCTACATTTGGAAATAGTTTTTACTTGGATAATATTGATCAAGAAAATAAACGCCCCAATAAAGTAGGATCAGGGCCAAGCTGAAGTCTAAACTTCTGTGAACAAATTGTTACAGTTTCTGGCATATTTCCTTTGATAAAAAGCTAATTTGCCCTTTTCTAAACTCAATCTTTTAACACACAAATACTTGGAACTAGAGACTGGTATGAACAAATCAAACTTCATCACATCCTTCAAGTGTGGTATGAAGCAACAAAGTCTCTTTGTTTAATGTTCAACATCATGTGACTTCAAGTTTTTTGGACAGAAGATGGAAAAATACCAACCTCTACAGTTAAGATATAAACTCATGATAGACCACATGAAAATAAAGCAACTTACCACACTTTCCTGTATCTAATCAATTCACTAAAATTCTGATCCTCTGGCGTAAACGAACAGAGCTGGAAAAAAGCACTAGAACTGTTCTGGTTTAGTTATTATACAATACTTTTAATTCCTATTTTATAATACATGTGTTAGGAAAAATGCAATGACAACTAATGAAGAATACTAATGAAAACTGTCCCTTGAAAATAAAAATCACTAATATTGCACAATATACTCTAAAGCTTTAGCTTTCATCAACCAACACATTTCAGAAAAGCCCCAGAAAAAATAGTTCACTCATTGGTTGAATTTTTTTCAGTATGGAAAAGTAAGATTTCCCAGACTCGTGAACTCCAACCTATGAATATGAAATACTGCATGCCTCCTACCTACCTATTATTACTAGTACCTCCTACTACTGCTAAAGATATTTCATAGTTTGTATTTGTTAGTTCTAGAGGCTTACTCAACATGCATATTTTGCCTAAATTGCTCTCACTTGAAGTCTGAATCTGCTCTTACGAATCATCTTCTGTTTATTCCCAGTTTTTTGTTACCCACTATGTACTGAGACATATTTTCAGAGTTGTTTGCCACTGCTTTTCTGATGTTCTACCAGAACCACTGCTAAAGCGGTAATATTCTGTAAAACACAAGGTTGGTATACCACATTTTTACTTCTTTGCCCTTTCCCTCTGCTTCCGTAAGCTATTTGATCTATTTAGTATTTGGAAGGACATACAATTAATTGTCGCCTCAAAGATTCAAAAGCAATTACAAAGTATAAATTCCTGTTTTCTACAAAACAAGGAAAACACCCTAAGCAGGAATGTAGTACACAGTGCCTCAAGTTTCCTCTCATGAGGTGACATCAGAGGCAGAAGGTGGGATGAAATTGCTGTGGATGGTGATGATCTGAATGGCTACATCGGGGCTGTACTTCTAAAAGACTTTCAAAATATGTACTCACAACAACAAAGGGGTTTTATATTTGTTTGTGGCCAGAATTTGTCTGGTTTTACTCACAACAAGATATTGCCAAAGAAGATGGTCACATCCAGCACATCCCAAGAGTTTTTCAAAATAGAAGTGCCTAGTTTGTGGGGATTTTTTTACATGCATACTGGATGTTTGTTCGGTTTGAAGTGTTTTCAAAAGAGAAAGGGAGAAAAGCACATCATGAGCTTATAACTGGCCTTCAAAATTCTACTGCTTACCCATGAGGGCATAACCCATTCCTCTCTATCTCCTTTGGTTATCTTCAGTAGTCCAGGTGTCACATCAATTGCTTTAGGCTTTCTGTGTCTCCCAGTATTCCTTGTATAATGTTTTGAAAATAAGGTTCAGGTGCACTTTTTCTCTTTCTTTTGGTCTATAATTGTGTCTATAAGGTAACTCCAGAACTGCTGGATGAAGAGATTATCAAATAGATAAAAATCTATGCAAGTAAATCTTCTGGTTACTTCACTAAGAAAAGAGGTACAGTTAAAATATATTTGAGGAGTGCAGAATGATCTCTAGCAGATTTTCTGTACCAACTACCAGAAGCTTTATAAAACTGCTTTAACTCTGCTTGCTGGTTTGGAGCAAGAACTAAAAGGAAAACAGAGGGCCCAGTTCATTAATAGAACCACATTTTTTGCTGCTTTTTTCAAATTGTTTTGCTTAATTCTTTGTTTTGAACTGCTGCTAAATGGAAAGGTTGTGAAAGTTCCTATGATTTAGTCTGCTTTTCTCACAGAACAGGCAAAACACTGTCCACAGTAATATGATCTATTTATTATCCATATAACTATCTCCACATAAAAATACAGAGGCAATTTCTAGACACTGCATTCTCCCTCCTTGCCCCAGAATGACTCTGCAGTGTAACCAGCTATTCTAGCCCAGATTAAAGAATGCAAGAGCCAAGAGCTGTCTTCTTTAAGGGGTGCAGACTTCAGCACTGGATGAATTGACCCTAGAGCAAGTCATCCCAGAGTGAGTGTTTTTCTGCTCTAGTTAGGTGAATACTTGCACTCAAGTAGCTCAGGACTATACAATGACAACTATCATACTTTAAATAGCTTGTGGGCACCTTTTATTTGGTGCCTGTTAACGTTCCTGGTCTCAGTCTCCACAAAGCTGCTTCCCATCATTAGATGATTAATTACCTGTACTTAGATAAATCTCACCTCTGAAAAACAATCAACTTAGTAAACTCCAAAAACCAACCAAAGCACTTGCATGCTTGATCCATGTTCCAAGGCTTACCTTCCTTAGTTCCAAAATAGATTGAGATTGATGCTTGCAGACTATTGCACTCAGTAAGGCTTATTAAATATTTGTATTACTCCACCTGAACAGCAAATCTTCTCCTGCTGCCCTATGTTTCTTTGTGCTGAAACTCTCAAAGTGGCTACAAATTACTTCTGCTTTCATATGAATACTTATTGGTCATATTTAATAATAATAGCCAGTACCACTATTAAACAAATAAATGCATTATAGAAATGAAAGGTAATCATTGTAAAAATCAAAGGTTTAGCTATCAGCCTCAGGTTCCTTAAATATACAGTAAAGACAACTGGGAAATTATTGTCAATATTGTCAATACTGAGGCTGTATTAGATAAATGAATTCAGATTAATGAGTTCTGATGATTTAGCTTGCTACAGTTTTGGGGCTTTTTATATTAAAGTTTGTTAATGATTTAGCATCCTTTAACAGGTTCTGAAAGGGCTTGAGTAAATAAAGCCACAGAACAAAAACAAACCAACAGTGCTCCCTCAGACACTGTGAAATCTGGAGTGGGAGTGCATTGTTTTTAAAACAAGAAATTCTTTGGTGCCAGTATGACTCCAACCTCAGCTTTCTGTAGCACGCTTCACTCACCATACATGCAGAATGCACTTTAATTTCATCCTTGGGTTGTATACACACATTCCTGGTATTTTTAGAAACACTTTAAAAGTATAAAATCTATTCCCTATGCCCTCATCAATTTGAAATTACCATTTTAAGGCTGATTAAATAAGGATTAGTGCCAATGTTCTACTTATTAGTCTGTGTCTTCAGCTGGAACTGATGATGTAGTATTTGTCAATAACTAGTTCACCGCCTTAAATTCTGCAAAAAGAAACCTCTGCAAGACAGTCCATCTGTCAGAAGATTTTGCAGCAGGCTCCCATGTAGAAGAAACCCATCTATTATGGGATGATACAAGCTTAAAGTGGCATGTATCACAGCTGTTTGATTACTACTGGGAAGATGACTTGCACCCCCCTTACAGCCCTGTATCAGAATCCAGCAGTGATGGATTGAATTTCCCTGGCTTTAGCCTGATGATGGATTACCTCAGCACTATGTGCAGGAAAGGTAAAGTCTGGTCCAAAATTAACATCATGGCTAGAAGATGCTGGTCTAAGTAGTGATTTCCAGCACATCTAAATAGCTGACAAAACATTTTGAGGACCTTTCAAAAGTCTAAAACCATGAGATTGTAATCTGGGAATTCTCCATAAGAATAAAAGCCCCTGAAAGACACAAAGCAGGCAGCAGGTTCAAATTTGTAAGGAGTTTCTTCATAAGGTGTGACCTCAAGCATGCTCTGCTGTCCAGACACAGCTCATTCCAGTCACTTCATACAAACAGCACGTCCTGACCAAAAAAGCATCACCCTGTGAACTGAGATCTAAATTAATCTGTTGGTCTACCAAGGTTAAAAGAAAGTATCAAGATTTTTTAAATCAGTGTTACTACAGGCAAAAAGAGGAGAAAGAAACCCCCCAGTGATTAAAATCTTACACTGAAGTATCTCATTTCAACAAAAGTATTTTCAAGTGCTAATATTTCACATACAAACACCACTGCTTAAGTATGTTCCTTAGTTTTGATTGCAGCATATTTTTAAGTATTTTGTGTTTTTTTTTCTTTGCATTTTCAGGTTCTTGGTGCAATGGACCTACATGTGTTATTACAATACAGAAAACTTTGACTGGATTCCATTCACACAGAGCTTGCAAGTCACTAAACACAATTAGCTAATTTAAATTGTGTTCTTTAAATTGTATTGCATTATATTTAGAGATGAAATTTCTCACAATATTTTATGGGAGTTACCAAGATTTAGAAGTATAGTTCAAAGAGCCTTTCTTCCAAATGCATGAGAGGCTCAAATCTTGCTTTCATCTTTAAAAGAGGATTTGAAAGTGAGACAAACAGAATAATTTGTTTTAAAATACGTTTCTTTTACCTCAAATACTTTTCAACTAAATTTCAAAAACAGATGGAAAAAAAAATCCACACAAAACCCCCACACACAACTAAACTGGCACTTTATTTATGATTTCCTCGCTCCTATTCAACTATTTCACTTCCATATTTTCTTATCCTCAGAAACTAAACACCTTCAGAATCCATCAAGTATTTTTTTTCCATACATTTATTGCTCTATGTGTAAAAATGTGTCACTCAAGCTTTTTCTCAGCCTTTCCTAATCTCTTTTGATTCCTCCCCTTTTTCTTTCTGCATGAATAAAGAGTTCATTTAACATTAGCCATCCTCCCCCTAAATACATAAATTTCACTAAAATCCCCATAAAATATATTAGTCTTTTTCAGTCAGTCTCTTAATCTTTCTTCATAAATTAAACCTTTGAAGCCTGCAATGATTTTTTGTTTCTTCTCTTTGACCACTGAAGAGAAATTATCTAAGAATCAGTACTGAAAACTTCAGCCTGGAATTTGGTCTAAACATTGCATCCAAAAAGCTAAGAATTCTATCTTTTGAATGTGGATAATGCTCAAACACCCTTTTTCTCTCTACTTGCAGTAATATGTTTTTTGTACTTATTCTTTACCAAGTGGGCAAAGAGACAAAAAAAAACCAAAAAAAAACCAAAAAAAAACCCCCACAGCCATTTTGCTGAAAATCTGCAGCCCATTACCTCCCAGTTAACCATCTTATAACAAAGAAAGATTTTAAAGCAGATATTCATCCATAATTGTCCCTATGCAACCCTGCCAAAAAAAGGTAATTTTGTTCTTATGGGGAGCCTTCATTTTCAACACTCCTTTATTTCACCTTCAGAGAAGTTCATGTATCCCAAGTGTCTCCTACAGAAGAGTAAATATTACTGTAAAGTAAATATTATTCTCTAAAAAGTCATAATGCAGTTTTTTGTTTGTTTGTTTAACTTAAACAACAGCTGTAACATGACATATTTTCCCTGGAGTTTTAAAGTGATGACAGTGAATTAGAAGCTCTAGCTGAGAAACAGTTAACAGCAAAGAAATTGTGTCTATATGTATGTTAGTACAAGTCTTTGATCATGATCAAGCCCATGGGCACCATCATTACACAAATATTAAATTGCCTCCACAAAAATCACATAAAGAAATGGTTGCTAAGCAAAATATTCAAAAAGAGGAAATGCCAGACTCAAGGTAGCCTGAAAAATCCCTGTATACTATAGTTCTTCTATATCATTCCTAACTGAAGAGTCAAATATTACCTTTCACCACCAGGACTCCTGCATAGTGCAGTGAAAGAGATCACCACAAACTTACTTTCATCCTTATGCTCACTGTACAGACCTGTGCCTGAAAACACAAACCTGTATCTATTATCTGGTACAGAAAAAGAAACATTTTCCTTGTGAACATTTCTACCATGTTCTGCTGATGCATTTAAGAAATCTACAAACCTCACAAATTTATTTTCAAAAACTCTCTTTACGGAATTAAGCATTATTCCTGAATCTGTGTTACAGCTGTGCTCCAAGTCTGGCCGTCACATGGAATATCTGTAGGGTGTCCTGGTTTCACCTGGGATAGAGTTAATTTTCATCCTAGTAGCTGGTACAGTGCTGCATTTTGAATTTAGAATGAGAGAAATGTTGATAATATGCTGACATTTTAGGTGTTAGCAAGTTGTGCTTAATCTAAATCAAGGACTTTTCAGTTTCCCATGCTCTGTCAGTGAGAAATGGCACAAGGAGCTGGGAGGGAGCATGACCAGGACAGCTCAGCTGTCTGGGAGGGAGGACAAAGTGTCATCGAGGTATTTGGCTGCTGGCTGCAATCAAAGCACTACAGAGGAAAACTCACCTGAATCCAGCATTCTCAATTCCAGACCTATTCAACACTGGAAACCTTCTTTATGAGCCACAGCCAGCCAAAGTAAAAATCCTCCAAGTTAGTGCCTATGAGACACCTGCATGATTAACTGTTTATACATGTTGATTACCTCATTTTGCCTTTATTCTTTCTCTGTCTCATTATTTAATTGCAATGTCAGGGATGATTTCATCTTGTTTTAAATCAAATAGCAGAAAACAAAATAATTTCAAACCACAGAAAAATAAGTTTTACGGCAGAGCTCTCTTGAAGTTGTACTCTGGATATCGGAAAAAAAAACCCCACTGTATTGGTGACAATAAATAACAACACTTTCATATAAATTCAAAGGACCGCCTTTCCAAGGGTTTTGAAATATATTTCAAAACTCTTCAGGACACAACTACAGAGATAGCGTATGACCCTTTGAACCAAAGATAAAAGAAGCATAAACACACACTGTCAGTTTCCAAGCCATACCATTGTAATCAATATTACTTTCACACTTTGCTTCAATCACTTGCATTTGCAATGCAGCTGCTGCTATACTTACAGAACACCAGGACCAAACAGAACCACCCTCAGCCTGCACTTCAGGTTCTTAATTTTCCTACCATTTTTCATCTAATAAACAGCTAATAATTTTAAAGAGGCCTAGCATGTGAAACTGTTTTATTAAAGAGCTTCTATTTTGCTCATATATCAACAAAAAAATGCACATTTATGGGTACAGTGCAACGAGTCTCTCACTGTTGGAAACCAGTCAACAGTTCTAAACTAAATTACTGCAAATTCCATAAAGGGGATTAAATAACTGAATTTTGGCCACTGCTAGCACTTTAATACCTGCTAGTAGCATTGTGCCTTTACAGATATTTGACACAGACATGAAAAGAAATAAACTGAATAGCAGTCCTTTTCAATGCACAATGAACTCACTGAGAGGCATTCTCATCTTCCATTAGCTTGCCTCTTCCCAAAAATGCTCTCAGGTTTTATACAGATCCTGAGCCATTTCACTTGTGTGACTGAAAGGGTTCTTGCTCACAGCTACCTTTCAGAAAATGTGGAGCAGCACGACTGTCACAAGTGAAGCAGAAGGGGAGTGAATCTGATTCTGAAACTGAGTCAGCCACCAGGATCCCCTGCGGCAGGAACCCCCAGGAAAGAGCCAGCTGCTGCCAGGGCATCTCGCCACCAATACTAAAGCCAGCACAGTTCCCAGCCTTTAGTCATGGTATCCAAACCAGAGAAGGACTGTCATGGTACCACAGCACTTAGATGAGCGAGTGGCAGCAGCCACCACAGACAGAGGGGAAGAGGTTCCCGGGGAGAAAAACTGAGTAGACACTCTGGAAAGTGTTCCTGGAGACACATAGAGGGAACAACTTCAGGTAAACTTGGGAATATCTAAGATTCCCAGGGTACACAGAAAGAAGAAAAGGGACTCTGAAAGAGAAAAAGCAAATGGGCATGGCCCAGGGGACCCTGAAGCCCTGAAATCAGACTGAGCATATTCTGAGTAAAATCCTTATGCTGATATGCACAACGCTGCCAGACCACCTTTTCTCCTGCAAGGCATGGAAATCCTTTAACTTGTAAAAGTCAGCATATGCCATCAAAGTGCTTGGCACCAGTCTCCATTTAGTCTCCACATTACCAACAGTGTGTCCTGAACCACATCAGCAGCACACACCTCAGAATACATGGTAGGTCAGCTTTTAGTTGGTGAGCCTGATTCTAGAATGCATCCATTTCTATTGCCATCCTGCCTACAAAATGAGAAAATACAACTTTACCCCACTTGAATTAGTTACTCCTTCTTGAAATAGCTCTACCTGTATGGTAAAAGCATATTTCATGTACTGCAGAGGCCTTTGCTCTGTCACAATAATCATTCTGATGTCTTAAGTGTGTGTTTCAGATACAAACACCTGGCAAGTTTGCGTTTTCTCATGACAGAGATCCTGCTGGCACTGTCATGCAGCTAACATGGGTGTATTCCCTCTGGGTTTCAAGTTGTCTCTGGAGATCCGTGCTGCTTTTAGGCTCCACTGTTTAATATTAGCACTCAGTGAGACTGACTTTCTGCAGCCTCCTCCAATCCTTAGAACCAAAATGTGAATACAAGGCCTCCCTGAAGCATCCTGCATTAATTCACAAATACAAACTTTACATTTACAATTTGCAGAAACTTCTTGTATTTGAAGATGTAATTGGAAGAAAATCCATTCTTCCTAAATGCTTATGGATAATGCACTAAAGAAGCTTGATTTTGAACTTTCCCAATATTATCTCCTTTCAAAAAGAAGCCTGATCCAATGATACTGTCATGTCACACATCAGTGACTGAGTCCTATAATCAGAGGAAACAATTTCCCATCATACTGAGGCCCTGAAAAATATTCCTTACATCATCTGATCCCTGGGTCAAACATTACTTGGAACAATCCTGCCTGGGCTCAGTTTCTGCCTCTGGGACAGGGAAACTGGAAGCAGATTCTTCTCCATTATCATGGATTTGATGCTTCCACAAGTCTTGATGTAGCCAAAATTGGATGCAAAATACAGGAAGGAAGTGGTAAAGAAGCCAAAAGCCTCTTCTGCCCTCTAATCATCTATTCCTGCACTATGTAAACTGACACAGAGTGCAGGGGCAGCACTTGGGCTTTATCTAGTTACACTGCCTTTGAGATTTGATACTTATTCTGGGGGTAAAAAAACCCAACAGAATAAACGACAAAAAAAAAGAAAAAAACCCAAAAATACCCAAACAAACAAAAAAAA